>CM076578.1:852257123-852706043 GCA_034641835.2 Pinus albicaulis | reverse complement strand
GTTTGAACTGGAAGATCTTCACCTATAACCTTCTTTAAGCATGAAACATGGAAAACTGGATGTACTCGCGAAGAAGCAGGAAGCTCCAATTTGTAGGCCATAGTACCAATCTTTTGCAACACCTTGTAAGGACCATAGTACTTTGGCGATAATTTATTATCCTTCTTAGCTTGCTTGAGGGACATTTGTTTGTATGGTTGTAGCCGTAAAATACCCAATCTCCTACATCAAAACTTCTCTCACTGCGATGTTGATCTGCCTGTTGTTTCATTCGATTTTGTGCCAAATTCAGGTTGTCCTTTAAGAGTTGGAGAACTTCTTGTTGATGCTCGATGTGATCTTCCACTGCTTGAACCTTCGAATTTTCTTTTAAAGATGATGTGATGGATGGTGGATGATATCCATAAAGTGCCATAAATGGGGTCATTTTTGCTGCAGTATGGAAGGAAGTGTTATACCACCTTTCAACAAGAGGTAACCACTTGACCCATTGTGTTTGTTTATCAGATACAAAACAACGAAGATATCCTTCCAAACATTTATTTACTATCTCAGTTTGACCATCAGATTGAGGATGATAAGATGTGCTATGAGCTAATTGAGTACCCAAACAAGAAAATAACTCCGTCCAAAAATTTCCAGTAAAAATGGGATCTCTGTCGCTCACAATAACCCTTGGGCTTCCATGTAGCTTTTGAATTCCGTCCATAAATGTAGTAGCAACTGTACTTGCTTTAAATGGATGAGATAAAGCACAAAAGTGTGCATACTTGGTAAGTCTATCAACTACCACCATGATGACACTCTTTCCTTCGGACTTAGGTAAACCTGTGATAAAATCCATTGAAATCTCCTCCCAACGTTGACTTGGAATGGATAAAGGTTGTAGAAGTCTCGGGTCTTAATTGTTTCCACTTTATTCTGCTGGAAAACCAAACATTCCGCCACAAACTTTTGAATATCAGATTTAAGGCCATCCCAAAAAAATTCTTTCTTCACCCCGTGGTAAGTTTTTAAAAATCCTGAGTGTCCTCCTAAAGGAGAAGTGTGCAATTCCAGAAGAATCTTTTGTTTTAGTTGGGAATTCTTACAAAGATATAAGCGATCTTTGTACCATAAGGAATCATTTTTCCAACTCAATGTATCAGATGTACTAGGATCTTGCTGCAACTTTTGAATGAGTATCCATACATCTTTGTCCTTCTTCCATTCATCTCTTGCTTCAGTTATCCAATCTGGTTGGATAATAGAAATGGCACAAAGCAATGCTTCCACGTCTTCATTCTTTCTTGAGAGTGCATCTGCAACAACATTCAGCTTTCCTTTTTTGTAGATTATTTCAAAGTCATAACCCAACATCTTTGTGACCCATTTTTGTTGTTCTTCCGACGATAGTCTTTGTTCCAAAAAGTGTTTAAGACTATCATGATCAGTTTTTACCTTGAAGTGTCTTCCCATTAGGTAAGTTCGCCATTTCTTTAGTGCATGTAGTATTGCTAACATTTTCTTCTCATAAATAGGTTTCTGTAAATACTTTCCTTTGATTGGACGACTTTCAAAAGCAATGGGTCTTCCTTCCTGCATTAAAACTGCACCAATTCCATTTCCTGAGGCATCACATTCCACAATAAAGGTTTTTGTGGAGTCTGGCGTAGCTAAGACCGGTGCTAGGCACATTGCCTCTTTAAGATGTTCAAAGGCCTTAGTTGCTTCAGGAGTCCATGAAAATGCATCTTTCTTCAATAATGTTGTTAGAGGTGCCGTTATTCTCCCATAATTCTTAACAAACTTGCGATAATACCCTGTTAACCCGAGAAATCCTCGCAACTTCTTTATGGTTGTGGGGACTTTCCATTCCTTAATGGCTTTAATTTTGTTAGGGTCTACTTTAACACCCTCGTGAGATACAATATGACTCAGATATTCCACCTCTTGTACTCCAAAGAAACATTTGGATGTTTCTGCATATAATTGTTTCTCCTGCAATAGTTTGAGCACCCTGTCAACATGTTCAACATGATCCTTCCAAGACCTGCTGTAGATTAGTATATCATCAAAAATACTAGCACAAATGTTCTAAGGAAGGGTTTGAAAATGGAATTCATCAACCCTTGAAATGTAGAAGGTGCATTGGTAAGGCCAAAAGGCATGACCAAAAATTCATAATGACCCTCATGAGTTCGAAATGTCGTTTTTGGAATATCTTCAGTCTTCATTCTAATTTGATGATATCCTGAACGAAGATCCAACTTGGTAAAATAAATTGCTCCATGTAATTCATCCAATAATTCATCAATCACATGAATGGGAAATTTGTCTTTAATGGTGAGCTTATTGAGCTCCCTATAATCCGGACACATTCACCATGATCCATCCTTCTTGTGTACCAATACTACAGGAGCATAGAAAGAACTTTGACCGGGTTGAATTATACCCGCCTCTAACATTTCTGCAATCATACGTTCAATTTCGCTCTTTTGGAAGTAAGGATATCTATAAGGCCTGATGTTTGGAGGAACACTTCCCGGAATCAAATGAATAGCATGATCATGATCATGAATAGGTGGGAGTCCTTTGGGAGTTTCAAACACCTTGGAATGATTGTCCAAGACTTGTTGGAGATCTGCAGAAATAGATGATTTTGATGTTGGAACTTCTAGTGAGCATAATTGTGCAATTACGCCTCGCTGTTATTTATTTAGAAGCTTTGTCATGAAATTATAGCTTATTATCCTTCCTGGCTTCCCCGCAATACCCCGTAATTCGACTTCCTTTCCTTCTGAAAAAAATTTCAAGAAAAGTTCTTGAAAATTAAAAGCTACCGTCCCCAAAGATTGTAACCATTGTACTCCTAGTACAACATCAGCACCTCCCATAGGAATGGAAAGCATTGGACTAGTCAATACATATTCCCCCATGGTTAGCTTGATATTGTGGCATTTTCCAGAGCAATTTATAGTTCCTCCATTTGCAACCATCACTTGACATTCTGGTGCTGGGTATAGGAAACAATTTAATTTCTTGGCTACCTTACAATGAATAAAATTATGGGTGCTACCTGAATCAATCAACACTATTACCTTTTTCTTCTTGATTTGTCCTTTTATCTTGAGAGTTTGAGGAGTGGTAATTCCTGCCAGTGCATTACACGATATGGTCGCATTCATTTCTTCCTCTTCTAGGGCTGGTTCCTGGTGTATATCCTCTTCTTGTTCATTTTCTTCTTCCTCTTCACAATCTATGTAAAATAATTTCTTCTCAGCACACCTATGACCTTTAGTGTATTTGCTATCACAACTGTAGCAAAGCCCTTTTGCTCTTTTTTCTTCCAATTGT
Organism: Pinus albicaulis; assembly: GCA_034641835.2. Taxonomy (NCBI): domain Eukaryota; kingdom Viridiplantae; phylum Streptophyta; class Pinopsida; order Pinales; family Pinaceae; genus Pinus; species Pinus albicaulis. The sequence goes on along the minus strand of CM076578.1, from coordinate 852,702,707 downwards.
TGTGGTGTCAACCTTGTAGGTTGTGCAAATCTAGGTGTAGCAACACTTCCTTCTTTATAGAATTGAGTGGTAGGCTTCCTTGTCGCCATAATTTTACATTCAACTTTTCTTGCCAACCTGAATGCCTTCTCCAATGAATCAGGTTCCAAAACGCGAACTTCATGTTGGATGTTATCCTTTAAAGTGCCTAGAAAGAGATCAATCCTGTGTTCCTCTGTAAGATCAGTTACCCTTATATTCAATTTTTGGAAGTCCTCAATGTGCTGCCCCACTAAACCCTTTTGTTTGAGATTTATCAATTGGGTAAAGAAGGTGTTGCTCTTTGTATCCTCATAATGTGCTATCATTTTCTCCGTAAAAATTGACCAAGTGACAATTTTTTTACGGGAGCAAAGCCATCGATACCATACAAATGTATTTTGTTCTAAATGTAAAGTTGCAATGCGTACCTTTTGTGTGTTTTGCACATTATGGAGATCAAAATATTGCTCCATCCGTAGTATCCATGTTACAGGATCCTTTCCATCAAACTTCCTCATATCCATTTTTGGAATATGGTGGTTCTTCCCTCCAACATTAGAGTTTATGAAATCACGATTAACATTTATTTTTGTTCTCACTGTGAGGTTCTTCTCCTATATCCGCCATTAGAATCATTTCCCTTCTCGGTTTTAAGCTTGTCATCAAGCCTCTTCCATGTATGCTTTTAGATCACTCTTCATGTTTTCCATGTTGTCTTTCATGTCATCCATCTAGCTTCCACGCCTTTCTTCAAAACCGTCCATCTTCACTTCCATGCCTTTCTTCAAAACTTCCATTTCATTTTTTGTTGCTCTTTGCGAGAGTAAAAACTCGTTGCATTTGCTCTGCGTATTTTGATAGATCATGTTGCAATTCTTCATCTTCATGAGTCATGGTAGAGCCTTCTGAAGGCTTAATGGGTGTTGAATTATTTTTAGGCGCCATTTTAGAATCCAATATTGATACCTATTCTACAATATTCCCTTGGAGTCAATTCAACTTGATTCTTCAAACAAGACTTATGCAATTCGGAAAAAAAATACACACCTTTTACTTGCTTTGAGGAGCTCGATATTGAAATTGAATTATCTCTGTAATTGAAAATCTTCAATATCTTAAATTCAGCCCTGTAGTAGCCCTTTGAAGCTTCTTTCAAAATGTCAGGTGTCTGACCTGATTTTGATTCTCCAAGACAAAGTTGTGTCCAATCTCCCACAATGACCTAATTCTGGACTGGTTCAGTAGAGCGAACTTGTATGACTTGCCACGTGTCACTGTTTTGTCCTTTGTCTCTGAAATTGATAGCGAAGAAACTACAGGCCGTGCACTTGTGACCACTTTTGACGGCACTCCAATCCAATCTTCAGAGAGAGAGTTATTGAACTTTTCCCACGATCACCTCTTTGAGATGAAATTCAGGAGCCTGAAAAAGCACTACCTTCCACAGATCATATCTCCAAAAATATTGCGAACCAAGCTCTGAAATTTTTTGATGAATTTCCTCAGGATTTCAGCTTCTGACCATATGAATTTCAGATTCTGAACCTTCGTAGATAAAAATTTATAGCGCAAATTCCACGATGACCTGTTTAGGAGCCTGAAAAAATACCTGACTTCCACAGATCATATCTCCGAAATTATTGCGAACCAAACTCTGAAATTTTTATACAAGCTTCCTCAGGATTTTTTCTTCGCACCCTAAAAATTTCAGCTTCTGAAACTTCGTAGAAAACAAGTTATAGCGAAAATGCCACGATGACCTGTTTGGAGCAGCGAAACCCTAGAATCCAAAGCTCTGATACCAAATGTTGTGTAACCACCTCCAAAAATAGAAGAAAAGAGATATCAACGCCTTATAAATAAGCCACTTCGAGGGGGAAACCTCCAATACATTACATAAATGAACAATTCTTGGATGATACAATTTACAAAACCTCCTTTCTATATATAGGAGTCCATGTGGCCATAATGCAATCCTAGTGGGCCACAATGTAATCCTAGCCGACCTAACAATAATAATTTAAGGGCACAATAATAACAAAATGGGGGTTACAAGGGTACAATAATAAAAATAAGGGGTTTACACTAACAATAATAAGGGGCTATACTAGTGATATAGGGACCTAACATAACAAATGAAATCTAAAATAATATCTTTATAGCTCAAAATCAATAAGGGAAAAAATGTGTTCGGCATGTGGTTGTATTCCTTTATACATATTGTTTTTCATTTCTTATAAATTATATTCCTATCCTATTGATGATGGTTTTTGAAGCATTTTGGTATGAGAATTGAAGATTATGTGGAGACTCATATGGGATTTTAAAAAAATTATTATTTGAGGCAAAAATGAGGAGATTAAATGCATATTTGTGATATGAATTGGATATCTCTGAGTATAAAATAGATAATGCATGAATTTTCCATATTCATTCTTTAATTTCCTTCTTGCACACTTAATCTTTCTATGTTTTAACTTGGTTCTTGTTAAGCATATTTAACAAAATTTTAGTCAATTATGGTTTTACTGCATATTATATTTTACTTCAAAACATTAATTGAATTTATAGAATTGCATAGATGAGTTTATTTAGTAAGGGAAGTAGAGGAAACAAAAGAGGAAAGGGTAGAAGGCTTAATGTAGTGTAGCGGGAAAGAATATGGTTTTCTATACACTTTGATGCAAATTATGATGAGTTCAATTAGTTGATCCAAACTGGTCATCTAGACATGGATGACCATGTTACCCACCACCAGTGGGTGACCCCTATAGGAGAAAATTTTCTCCTAAATTTGTCTTCAGTCAGTAGAAACTAGCCCCTTACAGCTTCGATGTGCTACTATTCTCTACCACCTGATCCAACAATTGTGTGCCCTCGCTCATCCAACCCCAAAGATATGATTTTTCTTTATATAATTGGGTGCTTATGCTTGCTTTTATTGGGCACATTTGAGCATGGATTAGTGGGGGGATTCGGCGGAAAGAACAAGCTTTGGTTGTACACTTGTTCCCTTATCTCAACTCAAGGGTTAACCTTGTATCCTAGGCCCGTGGTATATCCTTTACTAGATATTAGCTTTGGGAGTGGCAATACATGGGAAACCTTGATTTTGGTTGCGTGGTCCCACTTCCCACACATCTCACTCACCTCCGCTCATTACAATCCCTTTTCTCGTGTTCCCCATATGGGTCCACATTTGTCCATTGGGTGCACAAGGTGTTAGCCTCCTCTTTCCCTTTTCCACACCTAGGTCGGGCCTGGAATGGTGCCCTAGAGGTTGATGCAGCAAAAAATAAAGATAAAAGCATTATATGGCCACAATCAACAAGAAAAGTACCACAAAAAGCAAAAGATGGTCTGGACAATAAAATTTAGCATGTGGGGAAAATCCAAACTTTATCTCTACACCCTATCTTTATGGCTATCACCCTGGTTCCTAGGGCCCCTATGAGTGCCCCTTGCATCATTAAGGAACCCATGGTTGTCACAACCCCTGGTGGTTGATGAACTTCCCTACCCTAAGGGAAAATTCACAAATACATCTTACACATGATGCTCTCATTCCCTTGAGCCTCGAGAAGTAAAATGAAGAAAAATCAATAAAAGGTAATGTTGGGTATGTGTTATATTATTTTGACGACTAGCTCCACGTGTTCTACATTGCATTGGACATAGAAGGGGGGTTCGGGGCAACAACCCGAGAATTTTTTTTTATGTGGACCCACAAATGGTGGGCAGACCTACCCATGGTTTTGCGCATGGGTTTTGCACATGGTTTTGAGCATGATGGTTTTCTGCGCTTGGTATTTTGTAGATATGGTTAATAGAACTATGGTTATGCTATAATCTAGGGTTATGGATTTGGGTTTATGAATTCTTCAACAGGTATATATATGTATTGTAACATTGAAAGGAATATATTGAAAAATCAATTTGGTAGTCTAGTTTTGGGATCCAGGGGAAAATATCTGTGTATATTTGTTTTATTTTCTTTCCATCTATATTTTATGTTTTAGGAATTTGTTTGTAGGTAATTTTCATATAGGGTTAAAACCTACATTTCATATCGAATATATTGCAACTTCAAGGGGACACTTTTTCTGTTGAGGGGTTTATCTTGGGCCTATGGTAGATCTTGTTCAGTGGGAGATCTGCGGGATCAATTCTTGTGGTGAAAGAAGATAGTGCATAGTGGAAGATAGAGATCGATATAATGGTCAGATTTTTGAGCTATGGAAGCTCAATATGGAGGATATTTTAGTGGATCGAGATGAGTGGATTTTTGTAGATCTAGGCACGGAACCAACCATGAATGTTGACAAAATACTGAGAAAAGTTAGATCGAAAGGCGAAGAGAAAAATACGATTATGTCTCTCAGAGTCAGTGTTGTTGAATGTATCAGGGGAAGCTACGACAAAGGATTTGTGCGTCAAGTTAGGGACTTTGTACCAATCTAAGTCTTTGGTGAACAAAATGTTCCTGCGGAAAATGTTGTATAAGCTAAGTATGAAGGATGGAGACTTGGTGATAAAGCATTTGAATGCCTTTAATACTGTGGTAAGCCAGTAGTTATCTGTTGTATTATACAAAATCTATTAGTATGGACATAAGTATCTTCGCTAGACCTAGTGGTATGGTCTAGAACAATAGAACAACAGAATATATTGTTTCCCTTAAATTAATTGAACAATGAGATGAGGCCTACCTAGAATTTGTAGTGAGCTTCACTATCTTCTTATCTTGTACGCTCCAATCCTAGATCTGATTGCTATAATTAGAACCTACATATACGAACACAACAAGCCAAATGTCTACTATATCTATGTAGCATTATCCAATCACTTCATTCAATGGATAAGAAAAAAATTGAAACATATGAACATCAACATCATATATATAAAAAAAATGTACTCATTGTATTAATAGAAATGGAGAGAGTTACAACCAAATATAGGAGTTGATCATGTAGAGAAATTCACGAAGTTGACTTGTCCTTCCTTGCCACAAAGCACACCTCTTATATCACCTCAATGCATGGAATGGTGACTCCCCTTAGGTTCAGGGCTACAACATGATGACAATCAATCTCCAAAATCCAACCTCTGGCTTGTGGATGGCAGTAAATATATAGGAGAGGATGGTAGGTTAGGAATTCTTATCCATATACCAATCTAGCCTTAAGATCCACTCTTGATGGGAGGATGAGCTCAAGGGATAAGGTGTGAAATATCCAAAGTAGGATGAGATAGGATTCAAAACTCTTATCTAAGGTAAATGGTTGAAAAAAATCTTGGAAACTTCTGGAAGAGGTAGCTTCGGGATTCTTTTTAGTTTTTTCCAAATTTCTGGAATCAACACACCCCAAGGAGGGATGACATGCTGATGATCAGTGCAAGTGCATAGTGGAACAACCTGCAATGAACACAGTCTCCTGAGGAAGCAAAGTGCGTTGAGCCTTAAAAGCATGGAAATGAAGTAGTTAAGCCCAGAAACTCAGAGATTAGGGAGAGGCATGCCTAGGGCTTTGTGAAAGGATGGTGAAAAAGTGTTGATGGATTTTTATTGATACAGTTAACATGTATATTGACTAGATGTGACAAAATGGCCTATAACATATTGCCCCCTAAATCACAAAGTCAGAAACAATGGTTGATGATAGAACTTCTTTACTTTGTGACAAGTATGGATCAAGAACAACCAGTGTAGATCATCATCTATTGCAATACATTTACATCATGATATATTTATTTAGGGAGGAATACCCATGCTCAACACATAAGCTAACATTACATGTACAATGATAAAAAAGGCACTCCGACTGATGACAAAGTATGGACCCATGACTGGATGATTGTCTATATGATCATAGCGAGCATACTTTGTAATATTTTATTAATCTTGATATCACATCCCGGATGGATGAAACTAGATTCAAGGTCTTCTATCTCGTTCACACGAGCATCAAATGTACGAGTCTAACCATGTGAATCAATGAGCAGAGGTCGAACATGGTAGACACCATCTGATTACTTTCCAGTGATGTAAGTCGTTAACAGACGTGAGATAAACCACTGATGATGTTAATGGCTCTCAAGGTACAACAATACAGTCCATATGGCATGAATAAATGAGTTGAAGTTGATCACCACACAAAAATTTTCAGTTTAATGCCATTGTTGAGAACTTGTCGCTGAGAGTGAGTAAACTTTCCATTGATGTATGCAAGTACCAAGGTACCGAAAAGTTGTTTCTAAGTCAACTTCCTCGATAATGAGTTGATGTCGACAAGAAGAGACTCATCGCAGGAGGGCCTTGATGTATTCCCCATCAACGACATGAAACATATGTCATGATTTGAGACAAAATGATGTGGATCTGGAACTGGATTAGGAACGAAAGACATGGAATGAAGGCTTAAGAGTATTGTGGAATATATTGATTGAATGAATTCTCTTGAACACATCAGCGACACTGAATGGATTTGGAAACATTGACCCAAAACTGAAAATGGAGGCTTTGAAATGATATGATGAACCAAAATACTAGCAAATTTCCCAACCCAACAACCATGAAGATTGTTGGCGAGAAATCAGGTCTCGCGGACAAGACCCAGGTTCAGGAGTTGGGGCCAACAAAGGGGTCCGGTGTAGTCTAGGAACACGCCGGCATTTTCACCCTGCTCAGCAGAGCAGTGCGTCTCACCTGAGGCGTGTCGCAACCACATGCAAAAGGGGATGAGATCAAGGCCAAGGAACAAACCCGCAACTAGAGAAAGACGGTTCATCCATTCATATATAAAGTTATGTGCGCCAGATTACTCAATAAGCATTGCAGACATTCATAAAATTTTTTTTAAATCATCACAAACACAGTATAAGCACATAAACACTCATTGAGACAGCAATCTTCCCTTATATTATTCTCCTGGCTGAATAGATGATTACATAGCATTCTAGCTGATAGCTCATAACTCTGATACAGATGGATCTTAGATCAGAAGAGTAGACTAGAGAGGATAAGAAACCATATGAAGCACATGCATGAATCCTCCGCAACTGCTTTGCGCGTCCTCTCGTGTCTCTGGCCTCGCGACTTCTTCAACACGCATTCAACTCTTAGCATCCCTTTCTTTTCAGCCGGGTGATCGCCATTTATTCACCCGCTCCTCGCGACTATCGGCTCCTCTGCGTCTTCACTTTGGCTTATCTCAGCTTTTCTTCTGATGTCTGCGTGTTCCACTCACTGTTTTCTGCTGTGCTTCTTTCATCTGCACATATCTCCATGCTATCTCCAGCTATCGGGTGCTTCCGCGCCACCTTGGTATCTCCGCAACTCCTGGTCGCTGCGGCGCGGTCGCGGTTGCCATGTGTATTTATTCCGCAACTCAAAAAGAGTCAAAGTTCAAAATGTCTTGGCCAAGAGTTCAAAACTTAAACAAAAACAAGGGCCCCAACAAACATGAAGTGGAAGAGTGTCATGTTCAATAGAGACTCACTGCCATTAACAAGGGGAGTACCCTATTTTTCCAATTTCCCCAACCATTACTGGTCATTACTTCTTTATGTTTTAACAAGCTTGAGGAGGGTAACATATGTTTTAGATGTAAGTTCATCATTCAGATGAATCCATCCAAGTATGTTTAAAGAACCCTGAGAAGGAGTGGTTCGGTCCCATCATGTTCGACGAGTCCATCATTGTTTGATGTTTTTAACGAGCCCAGTGAAGCTAAAACTCGACATATTTTTCATGTCTATAGAATTTTAAAAAGAGGCAAAAAAGAAAACTCCAAATTTTCCTTTTCGTAGATAGTTTATTAAGTCCGGAAAAGGAGAAAAATATACTCCAGAGAACCTCTTAGCCATGTTCGACTAAGGTATTCCTTTTCGTAAGTAGTCTATCTCAGTCCAGAAAATGGTTAAACTTATACTGAGTAGACGTATTTTCATTTACTTCAATGAGTTTGAAAATACAAGTGATTGATAACATTTTCATATTTTTGGAGTTTGAAATAGGTGAAAGAGGACTCCAGGGGTTTCTTTTTTTGAGACTTTAAAGTTCCTGAAAAAATGATAAAAGTGTGCTCTTTGGTCAAAATGATTCATAACATGACAAAATCCTTTAAACAGTTTTCGACCTTCTTAGAACACCGTAAAAAGATTAAAAATACCCGTTTCATGGTAAAAATGAATCATAAATAGGTCAAAACATTAAATATTAATAAAATAATGATAAGAATGACCATAAATAATCAAAATGACATTTCATTTTTACCATTTCAGATTACCCTTTGATGTTTGAGTTGAGAGTATTTTTTCCCTCAATCTTTTTCAGTTCATTGTGGTTAATCCGGTGGATCGTTTTAGGTGTTGTCACTTCCAGGTAGGAGCTAAAATTATTCTCTTTCATTTCATGGTTGCATTTTGTGATTTCATGTATGTTTTCATGGTTTTTGAGGTTCCTAGGGCTCTAATAATTTTCCCCAAGATCAATGTACCACCAGAAGGTCGAAAGGAGAATTGATATTGGATTATCTGCACTAGGAACAACGTTGAAACACATTTTATTCCTTTGGCAGGGTGCATTCGACACAATTCCCAACATTGTTTCACCAGTTTCTCTCAAATTTTGTCAATTTTTTTTTGAAATAACCTCTAATGAATCTCCTTGTGATGTTTCAGGACTTCATCGGAAATGGATTTGATATGGAGAGGAAGAGAGCATGAAGAACATGATATGAATGCAACAAATGACTCTGATACCATCCAAGAATTCAGAGGTTGTGGATTAGTGAAATTATTTTGGTTTGCTAGAATGAGGCAACAAATGGAACTATTGGAATATCTTGTGCATGGATGCGATGTTGAGGCTCATGCATTCAGACTAGGAGCACATATGCTTGAAATACAGGTTTAAGACATATATTTCTTGACTGGTTTATCTAGGAGAGGTGCTCCCATCTCTTTCACGGGAATGAGAAGGGGTGGAGAGACAACCAAAGATTATGTCACTGCCCATTGCAGACCTCGAGGCCAACCAACCAAGGATGGAATGATCAACATAAAAGATGTGGTCTGATTTCCATTAAGGAATATCCTATTCATCATTTCTAGTTTGGATGGTGGTTCTACACTTTACGTGGCCAATAGATCATATATGTAGTACACACTATAATGCATAGAACCAACAGTTTTCAACTGGAGTGAGCGAGTATTGGTCAACATGAAAGAAAAATTGACTAAGGAAAAATATGGACGATTGAATAATTTTGGCTATGGTTAATCTTGATCTCTTTTTCATTAGATCAGATTCCATTACTACAACCTCAACATATCATACTTAAGCCCATTGATATGATAGTTCCACCGATGAGAAGGTGGGTAGATCTCATGTCTCGACATGCAGGTCCATCAGCAATAAGCTTCTAACTGAAATTCTTCAGATGGTTGCCTAGGCATCTCATTATGATAGAAGAGTATCCATACACATGGGTGGATTTTTGTGGTACCCTAAGCTTGTGCTTCCTGATGGTGAGTGATGGGGTGCTATAGGTAAGACATTTTGACCATTTTTTATTTTAAAGTTTTACATTTTTTTTGTTTTTTGTTTCTAAGTATCCAAGACTAAATTATCGATTTGTACATGTAGATGTTGGACCAGTTTGACCTGTCGTTTCCTCATATCTCCAGCGTGTGGGAGACCCACAATAGGTACTAGTGTTAGCACACGTTTTTTTAGTAAGGCGAGGTGTACTGCAATATCTCAATGTGACTGAGGCCCTACCAGAGGTAGAGTGCCATATGGAAGGGTTGACACATGCCACAGTTGAGATCACTGTCGGCCAACTTCCTATGAGACTGCAGGGACACATTATCGGAGTGCCCAGTTGCGTTAGTCGACTACTACGCAAGATAGCCCATGTGGTGGCATGTTACCATGATCATTATGAATATTCTACTAGGAAGCTTATAACCATATTTGCATGTATGTTTTTGATAGGATAGGCCGTGTGTCCATATGTGTCTCGAGCACAAATTTTGTAAAACCAAACTCTTATATATATACAACTATCTTTAGTGTTTCTTTAGTTTCTATTATCTCTTTCAATGGGTGTGATGTGTTTTGAATTTTATTTAAATATGTTGCAAATGTATATCTAAAATATGATTAGCCAATGTCTTTGTCATTGTGTTTATATTTCTACAAATTCATTGATATTGGATGAAATCAAAGTATTTTTCTAGAAGACGAACCCTCAATAACAAACAAAGCATAGTTGAACTTCTAACTGAATAGACATTAGTTAGTTGTAGTACTACAAGTTGTGAGTCAATTCTAATGACCATACGACAAATATCATGTGAAATAGCATTAGAAAATATCTCTATCACGACTTTATACGCAACGATGTTGTTGGTACAACAACCAATACAAATCCCTTGTAGATGCACTAACTCGTCATTTGGATCAAATATATCCCACACTGTGGAGGATATATTTCGAGTACTACAACTGGCGCCATCAACATAACCAAAATATGGTTCAAGGGATTTGGAAATATGTAAACCAAATGTAAATGAGATTAACAGAAAATGAAGGAAACTCTGAAGGGACACACCATAACCATACTAACACACCTATACACAACATGCACACAATTCACTACATGAAGAAGCAAGCATAGTATTTCTTAAGGTACAACCCATTTCTAGGTTGCGCCATTGGAATTCCATCAAAATATACTAACTCATAGACCCCTTTAGCAAGAACACACTTGAAAATATATTGATCTAACCACATGACTCAGAACTTTCTTGATCCTAATTTATTAAACTCTTGGTCATATAGCAGGATAAGGTCTCCTTCCGAGAAGACACGAGGCTTGCCACTCTTTTCATATTGCGCCTTGATACATTTATTATGGGATTCATTATCCATGGAGGTATCTTGTCGAGTCTCATCTAAGTACGTCATATGTAAGAGGCATTCCTCTTCTACAGAAGTGTCAGTAAGAAGTTCTACAACAATTTTCAATGACGAAATTTGACATTCAATCAGAAGGATAGCTTCTAGACCATAAACCAATTGAAAGGGAGTAAACATGGTAGGATTCCTAATGGAGGTTCGGTATGCCCACAAGGCATCATAAATAATCAAGTTCCAGTCTGATCTGTGGACCCTTATCATACATTGAAGTATCATTTTGATAACATTATTAATAGCATCAACTTTCCTATTCGCCTTAGGGTAGTAGGGAGTAGAAATTTCATGGGAGAGTTTGAGCTTGGTAGTTAGTTCAGATATCATATGATTACGAATATGTTTGACATGGTCCATAACAATGGCTTGTGGAACACAAAACTGTGTAATTACATGGTTAAAGAAAAAGTAAGCAGTTGTTTCACTGGTATTGTTAAATGTAGGCATCACCTCTACCCATTTGGTAAAGTAATCTACTGCTACGATGATATAGCCATGCCCCCCAACCGAGTGAGGGTTACATGTCATGAAATTGCTACCCCGTTTTGAAAAATGACCTATGATGATAACATGATGCAAAGGAGCAAGCGGAGCATGGGTCTTACGATCGTAAATCTGGTAGGTGTGACACTTCTAGACAACGAGAATACAATCACAAAATATGGTAGCCTAAAAGTAACTTGCACGTAGGATATTCTCTACAATGACATAACCAAATAAATGACCTCCAAATTCTCCCAAGTGTCATTCATTTAAGACTTTCTTAGCCTCCTCATGAATGAGGCACCTTCAGAAAATTGTATCGATATCGCAATGATAAATGGTTTCGCCAATGATGTTGTAATACTTGGCTTGATATCAAATATGTCATTGTTCATAGTGAGAGATATCAGACCAGAAAGTCTGGGTCTAGATATATATAAGAATGTCTCCATACCATGGGTTAGATGATGAGATCATAAATAATGAATCGTCTAGGATGAAATTTTCAGACGTTGATTCAGAATCAGCGATGGGAATGTTGCATATCAGCTTTGTAAAAGCAAAGGATTTATTTTACTTGGATTTGATGAATTCCAAATAAAAATCATACATGATGATGATCCACTTGGAATATTTTCCCCCAAAAATTGACGTGACCAAAATGTATGTTATAGGGTTGCAATCTAAAATGACCATAGTTTTACAGAGCAAGATATAGTGGTGAAATATTTGGACAACTTGAACAGACGTCAAAGCCTAACTTTTCAGCGTGGGTGTACTTGACCTCAGTATCATTAAGATTATGACTCAAGTAATAGATAGTATGCTTAGTCCCTACATTGTCATCCTAGACCAATACCATTGTGATGGTAGTAATTGCAGCGACGAGATACAAGAAATAATCACGCTGGTAATTCGTGGGGGTATAACAAGGACCCCCAAATCACTACATCTTTCAAGGCATCAAATGCCTTCTGAGCAGTGCCGTCCCACCATAAGGGAACCTCTTTCTTTAAAATATGAGCGAATCCTTTGGTAAATTCGGCGTAGTTGGGGACAAACCTCCGTATAAAGTTAGTCTTCCCTTGGAGTCATTGAAGATGAAGGAGGGAAGAAGGAGCAAATAGATCGATGATCACTTGAACTTTCAAGGGATCAATACAAATTCCATGTTTTGGAACAAAAAAATCGAGAAGTTGACTAGAACTAACACAAAACACACATTTGTGAGGATTAAGTCAAATATTATAATGTCTACATCGTAAAAAGATGTCCCTAAGATGCATCGGGTAATCATTCTAATGTTTCAAGTGAGAGGGTAAATTTTCCAAATAAGGTTGCACGATATGTTTAATGTCATGGAAGGAATAATCCATTGCCCTATGAAATGTAGACCCAGCATTATTTAATGCAAAATGCAGTTTCCAGTATGAAAATTTTCCCTAGGGAAAAATGAATGCAGTTTTAGGTTGGTTTTTTAGGATAATATTGATATGTTTATAGTCAGAGAAACCATCCATAAACAAAAATATCTCATAGCCAACAAAATCATCAACAATTTGGTAGATGAACGGGGTGGGATAATTTTCCTTTATAAAAGCATGATTTACGTCTCGATAATAAACAAACACAAATATTGTTCCTTGTTTCTTCATGATAGGAACAATATTTGACACCCAATCAACTAAAGGTATTGGGTAGATGAAACATGCACGTATAATTTTTTTAACTTTAGATTTAATCTTGGAAAAATTCTTGGGATGTATTGAATGGAGGCATTGCTAAACTGACTTAGCATCAAGCTAAGTTTTGATTTCATGCACCACGATGTTTAAATCGATGCTTGGCATTTCCTCATAAGAACACGCGAAGAAATCTCGAAATTTCTGGAATAGAGCTTTATAGGTATTAATCTCATCCAGAGAAAAAGACACACTGATGTGTATATTCTTGACAATTTCGAGGTTGGTTGATATATTGAGAGTGATGGTCTCTTCAATATTTGATAAGTTCTTTTTAGAATCGAATTCATGAATGGATTCGGATTTCGTAGAAAATTCGACGATATTAGGTAGATATAGGTCATTGATATTATCCTCAATGGAATCTGGTAAGGAGGAATGATGGTGATGATCGTCCCACAATGCATCATCTAGCATCATGATCTCCATTATCCTCTCATCAGTAGGAAATGTTTGAGAGAAAATATCATAATGTGTGCCATAATCCAATGAATGATCGACCTAATTAATCAAAGAGGAGAGATCAGAACAATCTACACAAGTTGAATAAATGGCTTTGTAATCAAGATCGATGGGGTTAAGCAGAATACAGTTGCCAAAACTGTCGATATTGGATTCATTTGGTACTATCTAAGGATCAACTGGAATAGTAGAAGAATATATCATATTAATATAGGCAACTAAAGGAGAGCTATCGTGAACCAAAGGAGGAGGAAGCGAAAAGGTTTCCATGAGAGAGGAGTCTTTAAGCACTCCAACCCCAACATGTCGATACGGATGTAGAGTTTCCCCTATGAGAGGGATACTTCCAGTAATCTGAGAACTAGAGTCAAAGAAAGTTATTTGATCGATGGCTACTATACCGCCTTTATGAGTGAAATCGGTTATTCAGAAATAACTCAAAAAGATAACATCCATGGCGTGAACCTACGCATGACCCAATAGAATATTATAGTCTAGCGATCCGTCAATAAATTCAACTTCTATGGATACAAATTTACCTCATAATTCTACTTGTAGTGAATTTAAAATTCCACAAGTTTTATTTTTTCTTCCGTCAAAATCCTTCAAGGTGGTCGGTAACTGACTCAATTGAGGAGAACCAATAGCCTTCCATAAAGATAAGGACATAATATATGTTGAGGCTCCCTCGTCCACAATATAATGATGGACATTTTTACCGTGAAAAACAACCTGGATCATGAAAGATAATTGGGTTCGAAGTCAAGGTGAATAGTTCTCATGATTAAAAATGACTAGGATGGAATCCTAAGGATCAATACATCTGATAACAGAAAGCAAAGCCTTCTTCTGGGTGGGAAAATTTTGAAACACCTCAAGAATGGACATGGTGGATGGAGACTGAGCCAAGTTGGGCTAGGAGACTTAGCCAACGCGATCAACAACATGTGATTCTTTACCAGGAGGAGGATGAATAGTGTTGGAGGCTCTCAAAGCATTTGATATTTTCTCATAAAGTGTGTTCAATTGGGTATAAAAGAGATCCAAATAATGAGCACGAGAAATTACTTGCTATTCAGTCACAAATTTTCCCTTAGCTACATCCTCTGTAATGTATGGTAACATATATTTAATGAACCATTCTGCTAATAGTTGATCAGGAACATGCATTTTAAGCAATTGACGATGGCTTCACCACTCATGAATATGATCGGAAGTGTGGGTAGAAATATTATGTTTAAAGTTGGTCAAAAAATTTTTTCTAGTCTCATATTGTATGGGTAACTATAAATTGGTTAGGAATGTAGTGGCTAAGGAACTAAATTTATTGAAAAAAACTCTAGGTAATTCAATGTACCATTTAGTTTTTGAACCAATAAGTGCGCTGGAAACAACGAAAAATAATCAAATCATCATTAAGTGAGTTCGAAGAACACCAAAAATGATAATTCATTACGTGCGTGGATGGGTATTCTCTAGGATTCCCATTGAATTTTGTTATATCAGAAGGAAATTTCATAGGAGTTATCGACCACCAAGGGGAATGAGCATTGGGATCATTTGTGAGCCGAGTCAAATCTGGTAGTTCAAGAGTAGTCACAAAAGGAAACTACCTATTGAAATCTGGAGGAGGATATCATGGATAAGATGGGATATCCTGAGAAATAGGTATATGTTCTCCACGATAAGGATGGTTTTGAGAAATAGGAACTTGGGTACTAGGATAGGGAGGATTCCGATAACCAGAATACACATAACCTTGTTGACCATATCAAAGGTAACCTTGTGAATGTTGGAATGGTTGTGTTTTAATTTCCTGGCCTTGATAAGGCACTTGAGGGATACCCTGATAGGATTGATACTATTTCACTATGGGATTTTGCATCATCCCAACATAAGGTGGATTCAGTGGTGGTTGTTTCATACTATATGCAATATGTCCTACTGGAATTTGAGGAATTCCTTGCCCAAGTTTTTGAGGTTCTAATTTACCTTATAAAGGTTGAATAAACGAGACTTGGGAGGTAATATATATTAATGGGATCGATTGTGTCATAGGTGTAGCCTATAAAGGTTGGCTTACATTTATTTGAGCTTGTTTAGGTATAGATTGATAGGTAGGAATTTGGGATGTAGATAGAACAGGTTGAGAAATTAAAGATGTATCCATAAACGAAATAGGTTGTACGTGCAAAGTAGTTTGCTAAACATTAGAATTCATCCCAGGAGAAGAAGGATTCAAATAATGTTGATCACTAATCTGTGGTATACCAATGATAGGTTGCCCTCTTGCCAATGGAGGAGGGGATAATGGAGGCAACTTACCCTGAGGTGGTGGGTACCCAACATAAGGAGAATTGGGCTATTGTAAGTATCCATGCCCACTAACATATGGGACAACCTATTGTTCAATTGTAGGTGTAGGTGGAGGAGAAGGAGAAGACTGTATATTTTTCATTAAATAAGTGAAATATGGAATTCCAGAAGTAGATAACACGGGAGAGGTCCATGGATTGGATGCTGCACTAGAGAAGGTACTAGACAATGATTGATAACTAGGTGGGGCGGATGGGCCACCATACAAATGTGTCTCTAGCGATGTCGCAACATGAATGAGGTAGGAACATTGGTTATCTAAACCATACTAGCAAGCTGGGAAACCATAGCGGATTCATTCTTGGTTAAAAATTCCAAATATGATTGTCGTGAGAAACTCACGGGTGAGGTGAAAGGAGAATAATAAGGTAAAGGAGTTTGGGATGGTGTTTTAGGAGGAAGAAGAGGATAAACCTGATAAGGATGATGATGCCCTCTCAAATGAACATGAGAATAGAGACGAGGTTCTTCTTGTGGGATATCTTAAATACTTACAAGAGCAGGTGGAAGTGGTTCATGGTCGGGTCCAAGATATATAGTTTGTGGTTGTGCCTAAGACGGAAGAAGAGAAGAGGAAGGTCCCGAAGTAACAAGTGAAGATGGTTGAGGTACCTCAGGTTGTATAATATTAGGTTTTAGGGTGTTTGATTCAGTAAAGTTAGGCTCAATAACCTTAGGAAAACAAAGTCTTAGGTGCTTTTGGATCAATTGTGTCAAATTCACCAGCAAAATAAGAAGTAATCTCAGGCTAATTTTTTACAGGGAAAAATGATTCTGGTGGATTAATTTTGGGAGGACCAGAAGTAGTCCCCTAAGTTCCTGATTTGATAGTTTGTGTTTTCTTATGCTTATAAGGATGACCATGAGTTGCCTCAGTTGGAAGAGGAGGCTTATTTTTTATTATTTGTTAACGACGGTAGGGTGTTGTTCTTCCACAGCTGCAGGTGGTCTACGCACCAAGCATTCCGAGGTCTCTACGCACTCAGCTGTAGAGCCTTTCCTTCACTACAAAAGACAGATAGAAACAAGACCATGACCATAGAACTTACATTCACATATTCTCTACTACCTCTAACATAGCATTACATCACTTTATGTAGTATCACATCGTTACAAAACCATGGTCCAAATACCATTGGATACGACAAATATAAGAAATTCTAACCGAAGCCCATTACAAAAGAAGGGGCTTTGACCCACCCAAAGCCCCTAAGATACCACGTGATATCTTCAAAATGTTGTGCTGCACATTATACTTCACGCTCCACTCAAAATGTGGAGACTTAGCCAAAATCGAGGCCAAGTTGGGTTGCGCTGAACAGACCCGCAACACTCACATGTGACTCATCCCAAGTCTCTTAGCTACTTTTCACTTGATCTCTATTTCTATGTTGTTATAGGCAGTGTTGAATTTTTGCAACACCTCTGCATCCTGCTTCTCCTGGCTGCGGACTTCCTCCAAAACTTCCTTCATGATTGGTCCTATATTCTTCTTCAGTGTTGCTTCTTATTTTTGGCGAAGCTCTAGGAGCTTCCCATCCACCTGTTTCAATAACTAGAGAGCCTCATCCTGCCATGGTTGAGTTACCTCCATAAAAATTTTCTCTTTATTTCTGAGTTCTTCAATCTTCTTCTAAAGAGCCTTGCCTTCACTGATCCTTACAAGATTCTGCGAAACTAGAAAGTTCTTCGTTGTTTTCTTGATTTCCTCCAACTGCTTATGCTTCTGTTGGATATACCCCTCCATATTCTTTACATTTACATATTCTTGCAACGAAGTCCAAATAAGAAAGGTTTCTTCTAGTAATTTTCCACAGTTTTCTACTGTGCCAGAGATGCCTGCCACTGCATTTTTTAGGCCGATCTGCCTCTTTTCCTGTAATTATGGTGACGTGGTTGGATGTAGTTACATTTGAAGCTCACAGATCTTGAGCTCATATTCAAATAGTACCTCTGCAAACTTCTTCTTGGATTCCTTGACATCAAGGCTGAGTTTCACGACCTTGTCTTTGATTGGCTCCTCCTTGTGGACATCCATGTATGGAACTTCCCTGCAAGTGGCCTCGACCACTTCTTTCAACCTCTGTTGTTCATGTCCTTCCTGGTCCTTCTCTTTTATTTCTTGGTCGAGTTGTTTCTTCAGTGAAAATCACTCTTGTTCTATTTGAATGTTTAAATTTGTTGTGTGTTTCTCCCTCTCCTTTAAATCATTTATAACACCATGATGTAGTTCATGCAATATTGGAATGGACAGCGCTGCAAGGTTCCTGTCGACCTTGTCCAATTTTTTTGCTTGCTGCTTTGCTTCAAATACGTCAAAGTGCAGGGCTCCAACAGGGATCTGCATGAGCCTTATACCAAATGTTGTTTATATCAGTCCCTCTGGATGGAGTAGTTGGCTTATTGATGGTGGTTGTCTATTTTTCTGCGTTAATATCCTTAGCTCTTTAACACTATGATTAACTCCTGTCAAGAATGCATCGTAGCGATCCTCGATTTTTCCCCATGATTCTTCTACCACTTCATAAAATTTGTCCCTGATCTCATTGATGTCCCCTTCAATAATGACCAAGGCCATTGTGCCTTCGACTTATCATCCTTATGCTTCTTCTTACTCTTTGGGGAGACTTCGTTGTGCATCTTTATTTTTCCTTTATTTGTCGATGCCTTTTCCTTATCCTATGCATCACCTCCAAGCAGATCTGCGCCTCTAGAAGGATTTGGCTAACCCTCATCATGCTATGGATGCTTATCTTTCTCATGTTCCTATTTATCCTTGTCTTTTCTGCTTGGGCCTCCATGCTCTGATGTTTCTTCATCTGTCTGGCTATCCGCTGCTCCTTCCTCCACCGAAGTCATCCATTCTGTGGGAAACTGTTGTATCAATGTAGCCAAATCATCTTCGGTAACTAAGTATGGCAGAGGATTCCAATAGTCTTCATTGTATCCATTCTAGCCTACACATATATTCTATGGAAGTCCGCTTTAAATTTCAAAACTCCTTTATGCTGCCGGTACAGGCTTGGTGACAGCCGAGGATGTTGGTTCAACACCATATGTAGGTCCACATCGTATTATACGAAGAAAACTCGATTCTCCTATACTCTCATTGGCTCAGTAGAATTCCACAGTGAGGCATACCAGGCTGCTTCACACACAACTTCTTCTATAGTAGGAAACTGTGATTTTGCTGATTCTTTCCATGCCATTAGTGTGAAAAATCAACCATGCGTAGTGAAAGACTGAAAATTTCTCCTATGCTTCGCAGTAATCCTTTAGAAATTATCCACAAAAATACCCAACCCATTTGTACTGGACCCCTTTGTTGCACTGTGAAGCTAGTGAAACCACTATTGTGGGGACTTCATTAGCTCAACATTTCCGCATAATATTTCTAGCCAAGATATGTGCAGCGAAGCGTACTCCTTGGTCCTTGATTGAATTTATGTCACATCCTTGCTTTCCATTGACCAATTCAAAATTTTCCTTCATAGTCTGCACTATTTATTTGTCTTGGTCCTTACCCACAAACTCTTCAGTGGGGTCCCTTCCTTGGTATGGTAATTTGATAATTCTCACTATCAGGATGTCATCAATGGGGATCCTCTTCCCCAGCCAAAGGTATACATCATTCAACAACACGAGAAATTGTCTCACATGGGCAGTGTTGATGACACTCCTACCAAAGTGTGGCACATATAACATGTTAATCAATCTAGACCGTTCCAACCCTCTTACCCATTTTAGTGTCACCAATTTCATTACTTCACTCTCTGCATAGTGGACCAGTTTTAGGTATTTACTTGGCACAAACTGCAGATACTTGGTCCAGTCATTGAAGTCATAATATGAAAACTTCAATTGTGGATTCTTCCTAGAAACTCTCCCTCAAATGGTACTTTTTCTGGAAACAATGGTGTCAATGTTCCATACTTCACATATTTGGAATATTTCACGGGTTTAGAATTTGGTTTCCTTGGCGGAAAATATGGTGGTAGTGGTGACATAATTGTTGTGCCCTCTGTCTCCATTGGTTGTTGATCCTCTTCGTTATCATCGACAGGTTGGGTTTCTGATTTTGGTTTGAAATGATTCTTATCTTTCTTATTCTTTTTTATTTCCCCCTTTGTCTGCTTCTTCTTGGCGATTTTTGGTGTGAGAAAGGTGATGTTGCGATTGATGGTGATGGTGAGAGTGTAGTAGATGGTGTTGCGACGCCCATGAGTCCTACTAGACCTTTCTTTTTGAAAATACAGAGAAGTTTGTTGGTGTTCATGTGCAACTTCTACAATTTCTCAATACTCAGTGGTTTTAGAGCTCTCAGATAGCAAAGTGCCAAAATCTTGGCGGGACGTGGCTTTTTATAGCGCTCATGATCTTCTAACCCCATCATTATATTAGATCTTTCTCAGATATGGGTTATTAACTTCATATCTCTTCCTAGATTCTTGCCATCCTATCTCCATAAATGAAATTTTCCACTCCTCCAACTTCAAATTTTCATTTCAATGGTCATATTTTTCCGGCGCACTTCGATGCAAACTATATTGTGGCAAAAAACCCTTCTTACGTCACAGCTCTTACGAACTCTGACATCATCATGACTGCGGAGAAGAAACTTCCTTCGTCGAAGCCCTTTTTCTACAAAGTAGTTTATAGTCCAATGCCCACTTTCAACTGCAGGTGGCACTAAGAATTTACTTCTTTGTTAGTGAAAAGTTTTAGGGTTGGGGTCGTGCCTATACAAATTTAACCTACTTCCATTTACCCTTCCCTGAATCAATTCTCCATTCAACTTCAATAATTGAACTGCATCGCCATTAGTAATTTTCTCTATATTATATGGGCACAACCAATGCGTTTTGAATTTTCCTGGAAATTTTACAAACTTACTGTCATAGAGGAGAATAGGGTCTCCTACCTTGAAATTCTTCTGTTTAATGTGTTTGTCATTCCAAGCCTTCTCTCTTGATTTTTGTACCTGCTGATGGAATCCTGCTGCAAATCTATCTTCTTCCAAAGAAACCAACTTTTAAACCCTTTCCTCCATTGGAATCACAACTTCTTGTCCATATACCAGCCTGAAGGGTGTCTGACCTATCATTTTTTTACATGTGGTCTTGTAATCCCATAACACAGCTGGAATTTTGAGATCCCGGTCATTTTTTTTTAACATTTCATACTTTGGTGAGTGTAGTTTCCAAAATATTATTAAATTCCTCCATCGTCCCATTGACTTGAGGGTGATAAGGGGTACTCTTCTGGTGATAAACTTGAAACTCCTCAGTCAATGCTTCAATAGTCTTATTTAAGAAATGTGAGCCTTGGTTACTCATCAATATCTTCGGACACCCAAATTTAGATAATATATTTTTTAAAATAAACTTCGTTGTGGTATTTGTGTTGTAGTTCCTTAGAAATTTTTCTTTGACCCATCTTGTCAGATAATCAGTCGCAGTTATAATATACCTCGCACTAGTCTTCTTTCCAGGGGGGTTGATAGGTCCCACAAAATCAATATCCAATTTGTAAAAAGCATGCAATGTCACTTAGGGAACTAATGGAATCTCATCTCTTCTAGATGGCTTCCCTATTCTTTGACATATATCACATGCTCTACAATACTCCTTTGCATCCTTATGTAGTGTGGGCCACCACAATCCTTCTCTCAAGATCTTCTACGCAGTAGCATTTCCTGAATAATGTCCACCATCTGCACCTCCAAGAGCTTCTGCTAGAATCATCGACCTTTTATGTTCAGGGAAATATCTACACAATATCTCATTTGGTCCCATCTCATATAATTTTCCTGCTATAAATAAAAAATCAACTGCCTTTACCACCAATTCCTTCTTCTGCTGCGTAGTATATTCTGAAGGAGTGATCCTTGTGGTCAAAAAGTGAATAATTTCTGCAAAGCAGTCATTTGCTATTCTGATTGCGAACAAATGCACATTAGGGAGATTATATTCTATGCTAGTTGGTTCTTCTGTCGTTTCCAATCTTGACAGATGGCCAGGTCTTGCATTTGGCTTTCATGGTTTAACAAATTCAAATTCATACTCCTGAATTAATAATAACCATCTGCAAATCTTCCCTCCTAGGACAGACTTATTGACCAAATACTTCAATGCAAATTGATCTTTAAGCATCTTAAAATGTGATCCTAACAAATAATGTCTGAATTTCTGCAGAGCATACACCATATCTAGAACTTATCTTTCTATGGTAGTGTAACTCTTCTTAGCTGTAGACAACTTCCTACTTGAAAAATCTATATGATGGTCAATTTTTTCTTCACCAGGTTGTGATAATACCGCTCCTAAATCTATGCAAGAAGCATCTACATCGACATGGAATTCTAGATCTGAGTTAGGGAATAATAGAATAGGTACAATTACCATCTTCTCTTTTAGTATGTCGAGGCTCTTCTGGTATTCTTCATCCCACTGAAAAGTCACATCTTTCTTCAATAATTTCTCCATTGGCGCAGTGATATACATGTACCCCTTAATGAATTTTTTGTAGTATCTTGTATGTCCCAATGTAGTGTGCAACTATCTTACTGTCTTAGGTGGATCCAAATTTACAATGACAAAAATCTTCGCGGGGTCCACCATGATTCCTTACTTGCAAAAAGCATGTCACAACAATATACTAAAAGACTCACAAAATATGCAATTCTTTAGATTCAAAGAGATCTAATGTTGTCTTCAAGTATCAAGCATAAGTCTTAAGCTCCCAACATGTTTGTTCAACAGTCCAAATATTGTCCAGTCATCAAAGTATACTTCCAAAAATTTGTGAATGTACTCCTTAAAGGCTACAACCACCACTATGGAAAATAGTAAGGGAATTCTTGAACCCAAAAGGCATCACTATATACTAATATGAGCCCCATTCTGTAGAAAATGTGGTCTTGTGTCGATCTTTAGGCGAAATTCTGATATGATGATATCCTAAAAATCCATCTTTAAATGAATAGGTTTCATGACCTCCAACATTATCCAATACTTCATCTGTGAAAGGGGTTGGAAAATAATTGTGTAAGTATGCATCATTCAAATTCCTTAGGTTTACACATATCCTTTTTTTTCTTGTTTTACTGCACCACCATAGGACTTACCCATTCTAACTGTTCGACAAGTTCAATAATCCTTGTTGTTATCGTCTTATCCAATTCTAGCTTCACTTTTTCCTTTTACTTTGGGTTCAACCTATAAGGTCTATACTTGACTGGCTTCACATAAGGTTTCAAGGGAATCTTCATGACTCTCAAATATCCTAATATTCCTTTCATATCTGAAAAATTTAGTGGGAAACAATTATTGATATTCATGCAGTAATTATGTGCCTTTGTTGACTGTCTCTTCATCCCAATAATCTCCTACTATTGCAAACTTTGAATCTTCTTCCGATATAATGTTCACCTTCTTGGTGTTTAATGGTTGTGTGATATCTAGCATCTTGATCTTTGGTCCATGTAATTTGTAGTTCCCTTCTAATTCTATTATGTCTATGATTTTTTGGTCTTCTTCTTCTTATGTAGTAATGTTATAGTATTCTAGTGCATACTCTAACTGCACGGTCCAATTAGGTTGCTTCCATGTCAGTGTTGCTACACCTTCAAAGATCTTATATTTTACTATCTACAGGATCGAATATATGCTTGGACATTCATCCTCAAAGATTAATGTTAGTAGAAACCCATAAACCAAGTCTACCCAGTTCATAGTACCATGTCACAACTCTATTTCTAGGTACCACTTCATAGGAGTGGTCTTCAAGGTGTGAATAAATCCATGCACCCATTCCTGATGTGGAATCTCCTTCCATGTTGTAATGCACAACTCGATATTCTCTCTAGGGCTAGTTTCACCATCATATTTCTTCTTTGTTTAGATTTCGACTTTTCCAAACCTTATCCACCATTAACCTTCGACATACCTGTCAATATTCTATGTTCTTCTTCTGTGTGCTCGACCATCTAGCAGGGGTAGATCTTAGGGTTGTATCCAAAGCTAATAGTATTTGATCTTCTGATACCCTTCCTTCATAATCATTAACAAAAGTTTATAGATTACCGAAACCATTATAATAAGGTAGATTATATACCTGAGATGTCATACAATAGACTAATTTTTTTATTCTTGCACAATGCTTTGTGGATATTTCATACAATATGTTCTTCCAATTCTTCAGTTCTTCTTCTGAGTCTGATGTATAGGTACTATCATGATCCCAACTAAACTTTCCATCTACAGTGGGGTTAATATATTCTTCTTCCTTGGCTGTCAATTGATAGATGTTATCAATATATTCTACACTGTATTTTTCTCTTACTGGATCTCTATATCTTAATCCTTCTGATGGATCTGAAGGCACAATAACCCTCATATTGCTTCCTTAAAATATCATTTTTCTCTTCTTTAGATTGATTATGGCCATATTATTCATTTCCCAATCAATTCCAAAAAAAGAAGGGTAAGGATCACTGTCATCAACAATTTATATTTCTTCTAAATCAACAACGGTGCGAACTCTTCAATATATACTATGACACCTGATAGTCTTCCCATAGGAAAGATATTTTGTTGATTTTCAAGTCTTAACAAAATATTTGACCATTTTAGCTCCAACTCACCCATTATTTCCCATGTATGCTTTGTAAAAATATTAGCATTAGACCCCAAATCTAGAATAACATGATCCCTTTCATATACTCCAATATGCGCACTAAGTCTCATCTCTTTTTTCAGTTGTCTTTTGTCGATGTACATTATTATCTGCGCGCATCTCACATTGCAATGCTTATTTTGATGCACTTGAATATATCAATTCATAAACTCCTTCTACAACCTTTTGATATCTTAACAACTGCATACAAGTTTGCAGAAAATATCTCAACATATCTTCTTGATATGTTCAACTTTGTGTTAGAGCTCGATCCTGTGTCGCAGCTTGGTTTTGTCGGAACTACTATCATGTTGCGGTTACTAGGCCCTGGATGTGCATTATAATTCGAAGTTCTTGCAACCATGAAACTTCGCTTTGCCTCCATAAACACTTTCTTTTATCTATGAACATAAAAAATAGGAGTTTTCTTGGGATTTTTTTCTAACCCATGTACCTAGATTTTCAAATTCCTTTGTTCCATTGTCTTTATCACTTCCAGCCGCAGATCCACTTCTAGTGAGAATGTTAACACATGATTCATCAATCCTTATTTCAACCTTCATCATTTTGATGTTTTGTGTGGGCTTTTGGTTTATTTTCTCTTTTATTTTTTCCATAAGTGCAGGACATCCTTCAATTACATGATCAAAATATTTGCAATACTTACATAATGACCTGCCGGGCCACAATTATAGCAAATGATCTGACCTCTTCCTTGACCAGCTCCACCACCTCGACCTCTTCCTTGATAACCTCCTTGACCTTGATAACTGCATTGTCCATTGTCCTCCTGTGAGGATTCTTCTACTTGCATTATGTAAGTATCAGAACTGCGCTCTATCATCATGTCTTAACTTCGAAAGTTATTTTCATCATGTCCTACTAACTTACAAAATTTGCAAAACAGGTTCCTTGGGATCTGCACATATTTCTGCAATAAGTAATACTCTTCTAGGCTATGTTGGCTTGTAGTTCTGCATGTATCACACAAATGACTAGATCCTGCATTCAAGGGATTAAGTGCTCCACTAGACAAGTAATATATGAAAACATGGAAATGTTCGTGAGAATGGCCCTCTAATTTTCACTTTGTACACCACACTTATTCTCTAATTTATTTTCCCTTATTTATATCCTGCAATTGCAAGGTCAGGTTTTCCATTTGAATCTGAATCTGCTGCATACCTGTATTAGCGTCCCCTATTGGTGAAGCTTCCATCTTCATGAAAATTTCCAAAGCTTTGACTTGAGTTGCTATCTTCTTTTGCATTAATGGCAACCTGATATGTGGCAACAAAAAAACTATAAACCATTCCTTATGCTACTTTGAGGGTATGTTGAAACTCATTTGATCCAATAACACCTTAAATCTTTGATCAAGCTCCCAAACAGACTCATTGAATTTCTGTTTGATCTCCTTTAGCTTAGTAATGCACTGTGATTGAGACATCGACTTTTTGAACTCATGAATAAGTGCTTGATTAATATTTGCAAATGTACCATTATGAGTTGTTGAATACTTCATGTACCATGTAAGCACTCTATCTCACAACATTTTAATGAGTTGTGCCTTCTTTATATTTTTGTCGGTGATTTGCTTTGTTGTCCATACAGCTTCGGATAAAAACCAAAACTTCTCAGGATCTTCTAAACCAATTACTTTAAGAACATGCAACTTAATATCAACAACCATACATCTTGGATGAAGGTGCTGATTAAGGTTCTTGGAACAGCGGGAGAAGATGGCGACAGGTGGCTAGGCCACTTGCCACCACCTGCTGGTGGTACCTCCTCCATAAACAATCGTAAGCTGGTTCCACATTTGAAACATATCCTATACTTGCCGAGCATTTACGTCGCGTGCTGGTGGACTACAATGGTGACATCACGTGCTGCTTATCAGTCCTCCTCCCTTGCTTTGGCATTCAATTTTCCTCGATTGCTTGGCTCCTGCTCTCCGCTCCTCTTTCGACTTTGTTTGTCCTCACAACCTCACAGAGGAACTCATCCGCCTTCTCCTCATAGTCATTCGGCTATATGTGGCCCTTCTTGCTCTCAGTAGAAATCCTCTCCGCCCTCTATTGAACCGTTTGTGCCCGCCTCCTCGCCCATCTGCTCGCCCATATCATCGCCCACCTTCTCGCCTTCACACCGGTCTCTTTTGGCTCCCAGCTCTCCCTCTCAGTCTCTTGACTGTGCTCACTCCCTTCAGGCCTCTTGCAAGCAAAACATGTCACGCAGACAGTGCATGAGATGCAAACGCGGAGGTGATGGCAGGGGAGGTGGCGACAGAAACAGAGGTGGATCTCGTTTGACGCCTGCTGCAGACGAGACTCATTTGCCTCCACCCAGAAATGAGGCGCGTTTCATTTTCACCAGCATCTTGGAAAAACCGCGCGTTACTACGACCATTTCAGTGGTATTTCAAGAGGAAGCTTCTGGCGACATTGGCTCTGGTTCCGACGACATTGGCTCTACTTCACATAAACGCTGGAGAAAGTCGACCATTTCTAAGGCGCCTCCTAAAATCCTCAGAAAAGAAGCCAGCCTTCCAGCCAAATATGGTTCTCCAACCTCCAGTAACGACGATTCAGGTAGTTCTGAGAGCGAGGGCTCCAGCTCTCCTTCCTCCTCCGAGTTCTTTACCCAGCCATCTAAAAAATAAGAGGTTGACCCGGACACAGGCTACAGCTGCCTGATTGTGGAAGAAGATCCTCCCCACCACGGCAGCTAGCATGATGACAGGTCATTACTATTTTTTTTGGCTTTTGGTCTATAATTCGATGCTACCATGGACACAACGCTTATATGCGGGATAGCATTAGTTTCTTTCTGTTTTGGAACAATGTCAGTATGCTGGTTTCCCACTCATGGGCATAAAATTTTTGGATCGGTTTCCCGAATATGGGTGATCTACAATATGTTGGTTTTGATACAGTATGTGTTTTCTCCTTTCGCTTCCCTCCAATCTAGGCCTATTTTTCCATCTTGGTGGTGAATTCTATTTTTATTAATATAATTAAACCGACTTAGAAAAAAAAATATCAACAACCATACCTCTTTTTGGGGTGTAAGGGGGAGGGGGAGGGTGAGGGGTACGGTGGGTAGGAGGGGTAGGGGGAGCAGGGAGACCACCAGCACCCTGGCTACTATTAGATTTTGGCTTCAGCGAGCTCTCAGGTTGGTAGGGGGTATACTGCAGAGTTTCCTGGGAGTTATCTGGGTAGTTTTATTCTTTTTCACCTTCAGATTCACTCAGCGGAGGGATATAATCAGTCACTTTGAAGGTCTTCAGATCTTCTTTATGATATCTCTTTATGGTGTCTATTCTATAACTTTTTCCACTTTGCATTGTACTGAATTATTGCTCAGATTCAATTCTTCATCCAAATATAAGCTAACAATCAACTTATTTCATCTGCAAAACTACCTTTTCGCACAAAAGCATTTTAATCCAAATTTTCCAAGAATTCATATACTTACCTCACGATCCTTTGAAAAATATTCGCTCTGCTTTATTGTAGAACACAGAAGTTTCAAATAATTCATATACTTACCTCGTGGTCCTTTGAATAATATTCACTCTGATTCATTGCAGGACACAGTCGAGTCTATAGCGAACTCAGTAATGAATCCACCCAAGATGTTATCGATCCAGAAATAAACAACACTTGAAATATCTTTGTTAGTACTCGAGTCATTGTATGATATTAGGAGTCCACATTGTAGGTTCGTTGTTCTTAAAGAAATCCTTCCTTCCATTCAACCTCGACACCCATTCATACAATTCACCAGGGAATGATCCGAAGAAAATTTTGTATTGCTCTGTAAAAAGATACCTTTGCAACCAAGCTTCAGATGTTAAGCACAAATTTTTGTTCTCTTGCTTTGCAAATTCTCGCTTCTTATGGACTATATAATCTTGAATTTCCTTCTTCTATGGGTGCCACATCCACATATCCCTCAAATATGTCCTGGAAACACAACCATTTATTGGATCATTTTTGCTTGACCCAGGTTCGATCTATGCTTCACACCAACAAACCCTTGATCACTGTCCATTTTGGCAACGACCTGCAAGCAGATCGCAGTCTCACCTGAGGTGACTATGGGTGGTTGCAGAACCAGGTTTCTATAGCCTTAAGGGACTATGCAATGTGGCTAATCTAGTGTGCTACTATTATCCCTTAACATTCACACGCTTAATGTGTTGTATTAAACCCTTCACTTACTTCGCCACATTCAACATAACATATAAACAATAACATAAATTTCACTATTATAATGCACAAATATAAAAATTACTTCACAACAACTAATATTAAGCAAATAGACAAGAAAACATAAGAACACAAAATATCTTTGCAAACTTCTTCTTTTATATTATGATGTATCTTTAAGTACATTCAGTTTCTCCAACCAGTTCACACAGCTACAGGTGGTCTGTGCACTAAATTGTACACTCTTCCAAGGTCTCTGCGCACTCAACTACAAAGCCTTTCCTTCGCTACAAAAGACAGTTACAAACTAGCTCGTGACAATAAAAATTACATTAACATATTCTGTACTACCTATAACATAGAATTACATCGCTTTATATAGTATCACATTGTTACAAAACCATCGTCCAAATACCACGGGCTAAGAAAAATATAAGAAAATCTAAGCCAATCCCATTACAAAAGGAGGGGCTTCAACCCATCCCGAAGCCCGTAAGATACCGCCTCGTATCTTCAAAATTTTGTGTAGTGCAGTATACTTCATGCTCCGCTCCTCAAAATGCGGAGACTTAGCCAAAATCGAGGCCAAGTTGGTCTGCACCCAACAAAGTGTCAACATACAAAATGAAACAAACACTATGCTAAGTGCAATTCCCTTAAATGCAATTTTTCCAATTCCAGTTCACACACAAAACCCTATATGCCAATGCAAAGAGATTTTTCTTTGCAATTTCAATTAATTTTCAAATGAGAGAAAACTAAGATGCATGTCTAATCACTAATAAAATAAAATTTCAGAATGATGACTAGAACACTAATTCTTTCAAGCACTCAATGATAAAATGAGTTAGTTGTCCAATTACCTAATGACAAGAACAAAGGAAAATCCAAACAAATTATTATCAAAGGCACACCAAACCAAACAAAAACTAGATGGAGGCTTCTGAGAGACCAAAAGACACTTAGGGACATAAGGAAGAGAAAATAAAAACAAGCCAAATGTGTGCATGAAACATGGGTTAGTGCAGGTGTTGGAAGGGCTCTAGTGCTATGCAACACAGGTACAAAGAGGGTTGGGGTGCACTGAAACGCAGTCATAGATAAGGCTACAGTGAAAAAATACAACCTATTTCTAGACTAAGGGGAGAATTGATCAAGAAATTCTATTTTTAGACACACAAAATGCAATTGAAGCTCAATGAAATGTCTTCTTAGGGTCAATTTAGACTGAGTGAGATAATGAAATTCTAAAGAAGAGGAAAAAAAATACCAAGGACAAGGAAACCTTCAAGGGAATGAATCAATCCAAAATGGAGTCACAAATTTGTTATACATAATATACAACTGTGGACAAAAGTATCTTCAATAGACCTAGTGGCCTGGTCTAGAACAATAGAAGGACAAAGAATATATTGTTTCCCTTAATGTAATTGAATAGCGAGATGAGGCCTACCTGGAATCCGTCGTAAGGTTCATTTTATTCTTGACTTATACACTCCAATCCTATATTTGATCACTATAATTAGAACTTGCATATACAAACACATCAATCCAAAGATCTACAATATCTATGTAGCATTATCCAATTACTTCATTCAATGGATCAACAAAATATTGAAATATATGAACATCAACATCATATATAGGAAAAAAATGTACTCATTGTATTAATAGAAATGGAGAGAGTTACAACCAAATATAGGAGATGATCATCTAAATAAACTCCTGAAGTTGACTTGTCCTTCATTGCCACAAAGCACACCTCTTATATCACCTCAATACACAGAACGATAACTCTCCTTAGATTCAGGGTAGTAGAATGAGGGTAATCAATCCCTAAAAGCCAACCTCTAACTTGTGGATGGCAGTAAATATATAGGAGAGGATGGTAGGTTAGGAATTTTTATCCATTTACCAATATAGACTTGAGATCAGGGAAAAATTTAGGGGCTAATATTCGCAAGTGGGCTAATTTTCCATGTTTTTTCTAAAAAAAAGATTCGCCAATTTCCATTTTTTTGGAAATTGATTCGCCAAAATTTTATAGTATAAATTTTTTTTAACCTAAAAAACACCAAAATTTCATATATACTAATATAAAATAATTAGAAACCTAAATATTTCTACAAAAATATCATCAAAATTTTTACAATTTACATATTGGGGACTAGTAAGTTTTGCCAAGATTTCTAAATTTTAAGATAATCTCCCATCCTTAAAATTTTCCCTACTTGAGATCCACTCTTGATGGGAGGATGAGCTCAAGAGATAAGGGGTGAAATATCCAAAGTAGGATGAGATGGGTTTTGAGGCTTGTGTCCAAGGTAAATGGTTGAAACAACTCCTGGAAGCTTATGGAATAGGAAGCTTCAGGATTCTTTTTATTTTTTTATGAATTTTTAGAATCAACGCACCCTAAGGAGGGACAACCTGCTGATGATCAATGCAGGTGAAGAATGGAGCAACCTAAATTTAATGCATTCTCCTAAGGAAGTAGGGTACATTGGGCCTTAAAAGCATGGAAATGAAGAAGCTCAACCCAAAAACACATGGATTAGGGAGAGGCATGCCTAGGGCTTTGTGCAATGATGATGAAAAAGTGTTGGCGGATGCTGATTGATCGAGTTAACAGGCCTATTGACTGTGTTGTAACTTATTTTTACCCTCACAATAATTTGTAAATTTTCTTTTATTTTAAAAAAATAGAAAAATAGAAAATAAAAAAAATAAAAAGAATGAAAAATAAAAAATCAAAAGAAAGAAGTAAAAAAATAGAAAAAGGGAAATCAAGAAAATAAAAAAAGAAAATATTATTAACCTTTGAATAAAGCGAGCACATGAAATGTTTCCAAGTTGTAAAGTTTTATTTGACATTTAATTTTTCTTTTATTTTTTAAAGTAATATTGTAAATAAATGTGATATGATTGCCACCAATCAAAGATTTAATGTTCACATAACTTCTGATGGATAAGATCAAATACATTCTCATAAATAGTGTATGATGGATTACAGGACCCTCCACATTCCTGATAGTCAATGGAGGGGAAACAGGTCCGCAAAGTGGTATAACATGATCTTTCCTTTTGTACATGTCCGCTCCTTGTGCATTGTGAGCCCCCTTGCCCGCTTAAAACCGCAAACCACACCACCCCCTCCTCGCAAACTGCTTATCCTATGTCTCTATCTCTCCCTCCATTCTCACCCTCCGCTAACCTTCTTCCATACTTATTCATGGCCATCTCTCCCACTAAATTTATTATATAATTTTTACATCATTTATTTCTCCTGCCAATTTTAAATTGCATTAAATATTCTGCGCCATTAACAATTAATACACCAAAAATTCGTTATGATCTCCTTATTGAAAAAACTTATCCCCACCAAATCAAATTATTTACCACTCTACCTACAACGACAGCCTCCGCAATGGTATCAGAGTGAATTCTAGCAGCCAACAACTTCCAGTCATCATCACTCCCAGGTAAATTTTCAATTCATCTCAGTAATTTTAGTTTTACAAAATGGCCACCCATAAAGTAAAATCTAAAATATATGTAGACAATCCTCTCTCACCCTCTGTAATCAATTTAGATGAATTTCCCCTTGTCGACACCCATTACAATATTTCTAAAACCAATTGGGAATACGAATTGTATGGGCTTCACAATTTGGCATTTCAGAAGTACGAGGACGTCAGTGACGAACTATCTTTCTGGGAGTCAGTGCTTCCTCAAATTTGTTTCCCTTAGACACACCATTTTCCAGAATTTTTCACCTAGTGTGAAGCCCGATACCTTCCTAGTCAAAGAGCTATAATCGACCAAAATAATGAGATTTTATTTTCCATAACCTCTAAGTCAATTTTTCAGGCCTTGCAATTAAACCCTCAGGACTCTCTTCACCCTTTTTCCATGGGTACCCTTATGGAAATTTACCGAAAGATTTCTTTTTCAGAGAGCACTCATATTTTTGAGTCTTTCTCACTAGAAAACTCTAAATTACCCAGGACAAATGCACCTTATCATTCTGCAATGTTTCCTGAGATGTCTAGGCACGTTATTTATATGGTCTATTTTTTGTTAAGATATCCAAATGATCAATGGGTAGATGAGGTTTTCTATGGTTCTTATCAGTGTTTTCATCTAGTAAGAAGCCCTCCATTATGTTCAATTTGTAGAAATTTGAATAACTGTTAAATTATTCGCCAAGATTATCCTGATCACACACTATTTGAGCTTCATGCATAATACATAACCTCTTCTACTATTGATCATTAATTGTAGAAATATAAACAATCGCATGCGCACATTAAAACCATAAACAATCACACATATAAACACAATATTTATGGGAAAGCTTAAAGCTGAAAACCCCCAACTATCTGTATATTGTAATGATAGAGATCATGTAACAATATTTGTACAAACTCCTCACAAGCTCTTGGTACAATCTCCAATTGTTACACACTACACAAGCTCAGATCTAGCAAAACACATGCTCCAATCTGCTCCACCTGTTAGCCTGCCTCTACTGCGCAATCCAAGATGAATAATGGCCCAATCTGAGTTCGAATCCACCTGGTATGCATTGCGCAATCCTCATTGGCATATCCATCAATGTGTGGTGCAAACTCATGCACCAGTATATTCACAACTGATAGTCACACTGCTCTTTCACCTACCTCTTCACTGGTCTCCACTGAAACTGTCCATGCACTGAAGTTAACTGATGTATTCTTTAGTTGATTTATGAGTTAATAATTAGTGAATTAATTAATAATTAATTCACACCACTCTCACTAGTGTATCAACCAGTTAGACTAGATACAACTAGCTCAACTGTGTTTAACTGAGTTAAACTAAACATAACTCCATTAACTCCTCAATCAACTCCACCAAACTCTGTCGCCTACGTTCTACCTGAAGTCTCCATGCAATAGCTCCACTGGACCCTCGTAACAGCGTAATCTCTTCCGCGCCAGCATGTGGCCACTTCGTGCACTTAACGAAGTGCTCCAAGAGGATAAGATAATGTTTAGAGTCCAAATATTAGTTAAGAGCTAATAATATTCGACATATCTATTTAGACCGAAATCTAAAAATAGATTCCGCCGCATGTCTAAAAATAGAAGTCCATCATTTTTTCCAACTCGACCAACCATCCACAAATAGCATCCCGCAACTCATAGAACATGATCCATATGTCTAAAAATAATAGACTTCGTACCAAAATAGCTCTGCGTCCATCAGTGGCGACCTTTCCACTAAGCTCATCATCTTGTTGCATTCTCAACACTCCCTCTCCACAAGATATGGAGTATCCGGCAACCCCTATCCTGCCCCTGTGGTATTCGAATTTGCCCCTGGTGAGCGCCTTCGTCAAGATATCAGCATCCTGATCCTCCGTAGGAATGTATGAAAGTAACATGATCTTCCACTGCACACAATCTCTGATATGATGATACCGGATGTCAATGTGTTTAGATCTATCATGAAATACTGGATTAACCGAGAGTTTTATGCAACTCTAATTATCACAATAAATCACAGTAGGCTCTAAGTGTGAACCAAACAACCCGACCAGGATCTTCCTCATCCATATAGCCTCGCATGCAGCCAAACTTGCTGCCATATACTCGGCCTCTGCTAAACTGAGTGCCACGGATCTCTGCTTCCTGCTGTACCAAGAAACTGTTGTCAATCTAATACTAAAAATCCCTCCAGATGTGCTCTTTCTGTCCGTTGGGCTCCCTTCCCAATCTGCATCCGTGAAGCCACACAGCTTCACTTCATCCGACTGTCTGTACCACAATCCATATCCCGATGTGCCTCTGAGATATCTCAATACATGCTTGCTTGCCTTCCAGTAGAGCTTGGTAGGCTTAACCATAACTTGTGAAAGATGGTTAACAACATAGCATATGTAGGGTCGTGTATTGACCAGATACATAAGCGACCCCACCAACTATCGATAAACAGTGGAATCCACTACCTCCGCTGAAGTAGCATCCTCCTTCCTCCAACCACCAGGAAGAGGAGTATCAAAAGGCTTGTAGCCATGCATGTTGAACTTCTCCAGTATCTCCCGGGCATACTTACTCTGAGAAACAAACAGTCCATCACTGCACTACCAAATTTCCAATCCCAGGAAATAATGAAGGAGGCCCAAGTCCTTCATCTCAAACTCTTTTGCAAGATCCTCCTTGCATGAGAGTATCAACAACTCATCACCTGTCAAAATCAAATCATCTACATAAAGTACAATGATCAGAAACTTACCCTCCACCACAATCTGGTATAGGTTAGGATCCGCCTCACTCTTGGAGAATCCAAGTCCAGTGAAATAACTGTCTATCCATGTGTACTAAGCACGAGGTGCTTGTTTCAACCCATACAGTGCTCTCTTGAGCCTGTACACATGCGACTCGCTGCTGAAGATC
The DNA here is from genome assembly GCA_034641835.2 of Pinus albicaulis. NCBI lineage: Eukaryota > Viridiplantae > Streptophyta > Pinopsida > Pinales > Pinaceae > Pinus > Pinus albicaulis. The sequence continues at coordinate 852,667,306 of CM076578.1, read as the reverse complement.
TCGAAACCTTTGGGTTGCTCTATGTACACCTCCTCCTCAATCACCCCATTGAGGAACACAGTCTTCACATCCATCTGATGAATGTGCCACCCCATCTGCGCTGAGAGAGAAAGAATCATCCGTATGGAAGAATACCTTGCGACAGGTGCAAAGGTCTCCTCATAATCGATCCCCTCAATATGTGAGAAGCCTCGGGCAACAAATCTTGCTCAAGTACTTCTCCACACCCTCGTCAACCGCCCTCGCTTCACTTTGTAGATCCATCTCGAACCCACCACCGATTTCTTCCGGCCCCGGGACAATCTCCCATGCATCGTTTTTTCGAAAATCGAATCATACTCTTCCACCACAGCATCTACCCATGCGGGATCCCTCACAAGCTTCCTCGAAAGAGGATGCCTCTATCATGATACACTTGCTCATAAGAGCCATGTATCCGTTGTACCGATCCGGTGACTGGTTCCCATTCCGCGTTGTGATGTAGGTGCTCCTACAACCTTCTCTCGCATCTTGAGCCGCCGCTCAACTTCGTAGTGCGTCTCGCCCCTCGATGGCTGGCACCATACGAGTGGTCTCTTCCACTCCATGAACCTCATCTTGTGGCCGATCCACATCCTGAGACTCATCCTTAGGAACTAATAGCTCCTCATCTGCATGCAAGTGTGGCTCCCTCTCAAGCAAACACTTCATGGCTTTCTCCTCATGAAATTTGATATCCCGTCGCACAACAGTCTTCCAACTGTCTAGAAAATACACACGATAGTTGTGGGCTGTTTCTGTGTACCCCACAAATATCCCAACCTCTACGGTCGGCTCTAGCTTCTTCCTAGCATCCTTCATCACATGAATGTAAACAGATGAGCCAAAAATCCTCAAATGGGAAATATCATGCCTCTTACCAGAAAACACCTCCTTGGGTGTACTCATGCCAAGTATCCTGTGAGGACAACAGTTTTGCACATAAACCGCAGTATTGCATGCCTCAGCCCAAAAGTGCATGGGAAGGCCCTGATCATGCAACATCAGCCGTGCAGCACCCATGATCATTCGCAATTCCGCCGCAACCCCGTTCGCCGTGCTGCGGAGGTGCTATGAGCCTTCAATTCCTTCGCCGCAAAGTCCTTGAATTCGCCAGAGATAAATTCACCACCATTGCCACTCCTAAGAGCATTCACTTGCTTCCCCGATTCTTTCTCAACCAGTGCCTTGAACTCACAGAACTTTGAGTATGTCTCGCTCTTCTTCTGCATGAAGAAGATCCAGCACTTACAAGAAAAATCATCAACAAATATCACATAGTACCTGTGCTTTGCTGTCGAAGCTGCTGAGAAAGGTCCACACACGTCTATGTGAATTCTCTCAAGGATCGTCGTGGCACGACTATCCTTCTCGTGAAAGGTGGCTTTCACAAATTTTCCCAAGGTACATCCCTTGCACTGATCTGACTGCACAAGAGTACCCTTAGGAAGCCCAGTAGAAATCTGCTGCAGTATCTTCAAAGCTCCATGGTGAAGGTGGCCCAATCTCCGGTGGCACAACTCGCCATCATTCCGGCTCACTACTCCTTCTGCCTTGCTTACCATTGTTGCACAACCATCTACCTACAATTGATAAAGGTTCTTAACTCGAACCCCCATCCTCCGGGTCTCACCCGCCTTTACCGCACAAGAAAGCCTTTCCTCGCTAAAGACAACATCATATCCCTTGTCTTCTAACATCACCACAGATAAGATTCTTCTTCAATCCCCGGAACATGCATCACATCCTTCAATACAAAGGGCTTCACACACTCCCCAAGGAAATGGTACCGACACGGGTCGCACTGTATCTCTTGTCACCGCCCATCTCGATGTGCACTCCAAGATCTTTCTCATCCGCACCGCAAAACAAATCCCGATCTCATGTCATGTGAAAAAGACGCACCACTGTCCTAAACCACTTTGAACCCATCACACTTGAGACCAAGCATGCGACCGGCGAAAATCCAGCTCAAACTGCGAGGCTAAGGCCTCTCCAGCTGTAGATCTAGCAGCCTGCTTATTTTTCTTCTTCTGTGGACAACTAGTGGCGTAATGTCCGTGTTGGTGACAATGAAAGCACTTCACCTTGTACATGTCCTGCTTCTTGCCTTTCACACCGGATTGAGAAGCTTTCTTGCTCTTCCCCTTATTTTCTTCGGCAGCCAAAGCGTAATTCTCTTCATCAGAGTTCTTTGATGAAGATCCGTCCCTGGTACTTCGCCTTATCTCATCTTGCACAAGATCCGACCAAAGTCGCTCCCATCCTAGAAATTTCTCTTGACCATTGACAGAGTCCTGATAGGAATGCCAACTCTTTGGAAGCCCAAGGAGAGCCAAGCTCACCAAGTCCTCATCATCAACAGTCACCCCCACACTTCCCAGCTCATCCCTGCATTGGATGAAATTCGTGAGGTACTTGGGTACATCGTCGCCTTTCTCCATCTTTATGTTTCTGAGTTTATCCTTGAGCGCCAAATTCCTCTGGTCACTCTTGCTTTGGAATAAATCTGTCAAGGCTTTCCAAATGAAGAATGGAGAAGCCTTACCATCAAGGTTGGACACTATGTGATCCTTCACGCCCTCCAACAAAATCCTTCGACACTTTGCTGTCTTCTTTTGCCGTGCGTCAAGTACGGCAGCATCACTAGAAGTAGGCTTTGGAACTTCTGCATCTATGAACTCCTTCAACCCATTGTCATCTAGCACCGCCTCCATCCTGTCCTTCCATGCAATATAATTCAAGCTACCCTCAAGGGCATACTCCAATCGCAATCCGTTGAAAGACATCTCAACTTCGACACCAAGAAAACATTGTTGCAAATTCGAATTCCACCAGCACAAAACTCAACCGCTTCAATGTTTTGCAATTGCTCCAATGATCAATATTGCTTTGATACCATGTAGAAATTTGAATAAATGTTAAATTATTCACCGATCTTATCCTGATCACGCACTATTTGAGCTTCATGCATAATACATAACCTCTTCTACTATTGATCATCAATTTGCGGAAATATAAACAATCGCATACGCACATTAAAACCATAAAAAATCACACATATAAACACAATATTTATGGGAAAGATTAAAGCTGAAAACCCCCAAATATCTGTATATTATAATGATAGAGATCATGTAACAATCATTGTACAAACTCCTCACAAGCTCTTAGTACAATCTCCATTTGTTACACAATACACAAGCTTAGATCTAGCAAAACACATGCTCCAATCAGCTCCACCTCGTTAGCTTGCTCTCATCGCGCAATCCAAGATGAATAATGGCCCAATCCGAGTTCGAACTGAGTTCGAATGCACCTAGTATGCACTGCAATCCCACTAGTATGTACTACGCAATCCTCATTGGCATCTCAATCAATGTGTGGTGCAAACTCATGCACCAGTATAGTCACAACTGATAGTCACACTTCTCTTTCACCTACCTCTTCACTAGTCTCCATTGAAACCGTCCATGCACTAAAGTTAACCGATGTATTCTTTAGTTGATTAATGAGTTTATAATTAGTGAATTAATTAATAATTAATTCACACCACTCTCACTAGTGTATCAATCAGTTAGACTAGATACAACTAGCTCAACTATGTTTAGATTAGTTAAACTGAACACAACTCCATTAACTTCCTCAATCAACTCCACCAAACTCTCTCACATGAGTTCTAACCGAAGTCTCCATGCAATAGCTCCACTTAACCCTCAGGAATAGCGTAATTCCTTCTGTCAGCTCCTGTGCCACATCTGTGCACTTAACTGAAGTGCTCCAAGAGAATAAGATAATGTTTATAGTCCAAATATTATTAAGAGCTAATAATATTCGACATATCTATTTTTAGACCGGCAATCTAAAAATAGATTCTGCCCCATATGTCTAAAAATAGAAGTCCATCTATTTTTTCTAACTTGACCAACCATCCACAAATAGCATCCTGCAACTCATAGAACATGATCCATATGTCTAAAAATAGACTTTGCGCCAAAAATAGCCTGCGGGCCCACTTAGTGAAGGTGACTCCTTTCCACTAAGCTCATCATCTTGTTGCATTCTCAACACAATTATAGTAAATTCCTCCCATATGTAATTCAAGACCAATTCCTAAAGTTCAATGTTGAAGGATCATTCAAGCATCCTTCGATTTTGGTTTACTTGTTTCTTTATCATCAACAAAAAAATTTCAAGTTTCCTCTACAGAAGTTATATCTTGAGGGAAAACCACAGTCAGTGATTCATTATACCTCATTAGTGAGGAAAACTTCTGAAGAATTCTCTTTCATTGATTTTGTTAATGAATTTTTGTATATGGAAATATGTTTTTTAAGTAGTGATTTATTTCCAAGAGTTTCTACAAATATCAAAAGAATTATACACTTTAATGAGCAGTCCAAGGTTGGAGATTGGTATTTATACAAAAATTTTACAAAAATCAGAATCTATGGTTTTAAACTTTCACCTTACAAATTACCAATGTTCCTCCCCATGAGAATTTTTCATTAGAGTATATTAGGCAGATGATGAACATGGATGATGTTCACTTTGTTTCCAGGAAGAAAAAATCCAAATTTAAACTAAAGGCACAGGTTGGCCGATTCAAAGTCAACACTAGAGCTACAAAAAAATAAGCCAATGATTTGTTAAGTCAGATGAAGTTTAGAATAAGTTTTACCTGGTCATATGATCCTTTGGGAATAATACCATCAATGAGAGCTGGACAGAAGTATGCATAATATGTACACATTGCAAAGCCAAAAATTGAACAATATGAAAACAAAGAAGAATGGGAAGAGAACACAATGCAGGAAGATAAGTAGAAAGTATCCAGTCAAACAACATTGGAAACTCCTAGGTTGAAAGAGAAAGAATTGAAAATACCAAGAGAAAACATATCTCTAGTAGGATCAGAGTTGCAAAAGACAACATTTAAAGTTTTTAAGAGAAGAAAATCTATGAATGTTGATGAAGAATCATCAAAAGTTTAAAACTATGAAGTGCCTACTATAGTCATACTTTCAGGAGAGTCTACATTTTCACTTCAACAAATTGAATAAAACACCATGGATTCTCCTTATTCTCGTTCTTCTTCGGGACATCAAAGTATTTTTACAAAATTATTAGAGACGAAGAATAAAAGTGAAGCATTAAAAACTTCAACATATGCAAATTTATGGAAATAGCCTTCCACAACTCAAACCAGGTTACTTTATGCTTTGGATAGTGAAATAGGACAGTTCCAATTAGCACTTTTGGAACCAAAGATCCATGTGCCTAAAAATACTGAAGATTAAGAAACCTATATATTTTCATTTGATATTAAACAAATACATCCTATAGATCAAATTGATATTCATAAACAAGTTGGAGAAATGATATTCACATCCTTGACAAGTTATTCCATGAAAACATCCAAGCTACATGCATCTTTGAACAATATTTATTCTCAGATGAAGCTAGAAAATATGTCTTCTCTAGCTAAGGATACTAATATTAAGAGGTTAGAAGATATGGTTTTGAAATTAGGACTGAATCCTAAATATGTAAAGGCAACTGAAGAAATAATTAAAATAAGAAATGCAAGCATTCAAGCATTGAGGAAACAACTAAAATTGCCAAAAATCGAACACTCTCAAGCACAAGAAGTAGGTTAGATAGAGAAAGAAAAGGAAAATATGCTTTGAATGATTGTGGAACAAAATGTACAGATTCAAAAGATGGAGGCAGAGATGGATAAATTAATCAAAGAAAGAGAAATTCATATCAACACTAGAGCAGGGACATCAACAACAACCATATCAATAGTAGAAATAAAATCTACTAGCCATAATCTAGTGAAAAAATTATCAAATTCTATGGGAAACCTATCTTTTAAGGATAGGGAGATTGAGAAGATGAGAGCTCCATTGGAGAAGATCAAGGATAGTAAAATAAAAGTTGATAATGCATATCCATTTGAAGTACAATTTTTTTATAGATTAAATAAGAAACTTGAAAAATATTAAAATGAATCATTAATAGCCCAAACATTATCTAAATCTAAATAAAAACTATAGATTGTTATTAATTCAACCATAACTGAACTATGGAAAGCTATTGAAATCATTTTTGGAGGAACTGGTGACAAGATCAAAGGCAACCATCGGAAGATTTATATCACAAGTGAGGAGAAGTAACCAGAATAATTAAAGTGTTAAATTATAAGACAATGAAGAATTGGAAGAATTGGGAATTGAAGACATGAATGATATAGTCCTATAAGTAAGAATATTTTTGAAAAAAAGGAACTTAATGTTACAGATAGAGAATAAATGTCAAAAACTAGAAGTACAAGTAAAAAAGTTTCATATAAAATTTAATGTTTTACACCAGAAAGGACTTCCAGCTCTAAGGAATTCTAATGGTCAATTGATTCCACTAGAAAATTAACAACAAAAATTTCATGAGATAGCAGTCGATAGAAAAACGTTTTCCAAAGTCAGAGCGATCAATAGTGGTAAAGAATTTATTGAAGGCGTAGAATGTGATATTTTTATTCAACATGAAATTAAACAATTTTTCGTTACTAGGCCGACTTTTGAAAAGTATGCAGAGGTAGATGAAGCGTATAGAAAAGTAACAAAATTTTCTATTGAAGATGATAAAAGATGGGATAAATTACTTGAACTCGCCGAGTAAAACAAAATCCATAATTTCAGCAACCAGTTGCAGTGAAAGAAGGAGCATACAACAAGATAATAGGAGCATAAAGCAGATAATTCAGCTAGAAGTAGCAGTCATAAACATTAGGGGAATTTTGAGGTCTAAGATGGGCCTCCTAAGGTAAATGTACAATCAAAATTCAATTTATAAGAACCAATCACATTTTAGGGGATGTCATCATCCCTAATGGTTGAGGTGGCATTGCTTGAGTTAAAGGTACTTACTTGTCAGATTCTCAATGGTGGATAAAAACTCATGGTTAACCATAGTAGTGCTCTATGTACTTTTAAAGTCAAAGTAAAGTACTCATAATAAATGTCATTTCACACTTTTTGAATAAAAAAAATATTATTGTCATTTCATATTTCTTGAAAGAAACAATGCATATCCCTATACATTTATTATATTATATTATATTATATTATACTATATTATATTTTTTATATACAATATATTAATTACATGTTATTGTACAATTTAAATAATATAAATTTTAATTAATATCATATAATATAATTAAGAATTTATAAATTTATATTTATATTTTATTTTAAGTTATTTAAGTACAAAGGAAAAATGCATTAGTTGTTCAATCATAATGAATTTTTCTTGAAAAGCTCATTCTTATTTATAGTCACATAAATACAATTTTTTTATTAATTTTATTTTGGTACAACTTTTGAATTGAATTTAACTATGGTTACATGGATTGTGGTGCAAAAAGTGAATTGAAAACTCATAAATATTATTTTATTGGTTTAGCTATTATTTTATTATTTCTTTAGGAGGCCCATTTTAGACCTTTAAATTCCCCTAATGAACAACACCCTCAAATTATATTTTGATTACTCAAATCAGTTCAGAAAAAAACTATTTTTTGTTATATTTTTGTAAAATCCAAATCAATTTTGGATAATTTTGTATTTTTTAAAAGAATTATTTGAGATCTAGATATTTTTGAATTACACTCTATAAGTATTTTGTAATATGAATAATGCATGGTTGAACCCTTGTGATGATCTAGTGACACTATTGTACTACTCTGAAATGTTCTTAAGACAATTAAAGGATTCTGACTTCATTCTTAAGAACTTATGTGTTTATGTGAGTATTTCCAGTTATTCATTTATTTTTTTCACAATCTATTTTTGCATATGCTCAAAGTAACATAGGAGTTAGGGAAATGCTAGATTATGTATCAATCTCCCCGAAATACTACTATGAAGTTATAATCATTACGAAGATTAATTAGCCAAACATTTTGTTTATGTTAGTTCCTCTACATATTTTAATTATTGTCTTATGTCATCTTTTGAACATACATTATTTGGTTTTAGAATTATTTTTCACACATCAACTGTATTTGATTAATTAAATATTCAGTTTGGATGTTTGATTAGCATATATATTCTTATTTTCCACTTTCAAACTCATTTAAAAGATTTATGATGCTATAAATGAAAATCAACCCTTTGAATTTCACAGAAATATTTATATTTTACAAGTGTTAAAGGTTTAATACATTGGTCATCCAATTCAATTAAACCATTACTTAGATTCTTTGGCACAATTCCCAAGCCTAGAACTGTCTACAAAGATACAACATCGCATTGGTGCCATTGCTGGTGAATAATTTTTTAAGTTTTTTTCCCTGGGACAACGATCATACTTACCTCTTAATGGTGAATAAAAGGTCAGTAGGCTAAAATCCGTCACCTGACAACTTCACATATTAAATTTGGCTTCACGTAGGCATACCAGATCTCAATAAGATCCTGAGCTCTACTCTCTTGTATTAGATCTAGAGAGACTTGTGAGAATTGCATCTATTAGACATAGATTAAAATATTCCACTTATAATTCTACCTCATTTCCACTTGAAGTAGTGTCACAATATGAGCCTTATCAATCAACCCTAAACCATGCTGAATTTTCATATCTACCACCTAAAATTTTAAATCTCCTTTCTAAGGGATTAGGTATTCAATATGCATTATTAGTTCAACAACTTGAGTCTTTTGAATTTCCTCTTTCCAATTCAGGACGATCTGATATTGAAGAATACCTTAAACATCAATTTGCTGAATTGAAACCAACTGACTTCATTTCCCTTTTCATACATACTTATCTTTCTATTTCTGCCAAACTTGAAGAGGAATTTAGCATTTATACTAACCCTCTAGCCTTTGAAGATCCTGAAAAAGTCATACCTAAAGTTCAGAAATTAGTCATCCATCCTCAATTTTTCAAGAGGCCTAAAACTCCATTGCAATCATATTCGAGTAAAGTTGTCTCTCCTAAACATACAATCTTACCATCACATCAAATGGTTGGATTTTCTCCAATTGTAACATCTTGGTATGCAACATTAGTACTTCCACCAATAACCCAAATTCATGCTTTTCATTATGGGTATTTGAAACATTTACCCATATTTAATGGAGAAACGGGGCCATCTGTAGAAGATCATTTGGCTGTATTCCTTGATTTTGTAGAAAATATGAACATTGAACATGAGGATGTTTATACAAGATTATTTTTTCAATAATTAGAACTAAATGTCAGAATATGGTTCAGTAAATTATAAGAGAATTCTATAAATTCATGGAATGAATTAATCATGAAACTATGGTCAAATTACACTTTGGACAACTCATATGATGAAGATAATAATTCCAATATATTTATCTTTCTAAGAGGACCAAAATCAACCCAAATATCACCCTATTTGGTTAATAAAAAGTTAATTTTTGAATTATTTTATTTATTAATGTATAATGGAATGGGTTGGTTAAGTTGGACTTAACCCCAAGTGGAGCATCATGGAAGCCTATAAATATAAGGGAACTCAAGCTCATGTGGATACATTGATTAAGCTCTCTTCTTCTCTTGCATTTTGTCTTGGCTCACACAGGTTTGACGGAAGGAGTTCGCACAGAGCTCTGAAATCACAGGTGCAAAGCTCGCACAAAATTTAGGGTTTTTGTTTTGGCCACAAGCAAAAAACTGGTGGATTCAGGTTCTAGTCGCAGGCTTGCTATGGGCATGGTAGTGGCTAGGAACCTAAAACTGTAGGCACAAAGGCTCAAGGGTGTAGCTAGGGTAGTAGCGACCAGGGACCCGTAACCATATGCATGGAGACTCAAGGGTGTAGATAGGGCCTCAGAAAGTAGACCAGGACCTCAAATATGAATCTACAACGCTCTAAAGTTTATGCTCAATGACATCACTGTTCAAGGATTAACTACAGTTAGTGAAAGTTCATTACAGTTCTCAGAATCAGGATCCTTCAGTAAAATTATGGCTAAGGTTATATTATGGATGTGCTAGTTGTTTTATTACATTATCAAGATATGGATCAATGTATCATTGTACTCATGTTTTATTAATCATTTGATGCTGATATAAGAAGAATAATTTGCAAGTGTTTTCCCCTGGTCACAGACCAATCCTGGTGTCTATATGTGTGCATGATTTTCTTCCTATGTTTATTTATGTCCCACTGCATAGATAATGATGATGTTGTTTTTATTTCTACATAGTTTTATATGTCGATGGTTAATAGTGTAAATATGAATAATGATATAATGATATGGGGTGAAATTAATGTGTTAATTAAGAAATGAAACTATAAAATAAAATATCAGTGTATCCCTAGGAAAACAATTAACATGGTATCAGAGTTGGGCTGAAGAAAATACATGGAGATCACCCCCATGGAGACACTTTTGATGGAAGAAAGAAGAGAATGATAGAGACCTAAAATAATTCTAGGGTATGAAGAAAACCCTAGGTAGTTAGTGCATGAGTATTTGATGGTTAGGGTTTGAGACAAACCCTGGTCTATGGAAAAAACTTGATATTTGATGCATGAAACCCTAGCATGGTCTATGTGAAGATTATTAAGCACTTGGTATTGATTTGATGAAGCCCTATATGACTTGGTTGTTTATTAAATTGATTGAAGGAAACATTCTTATGTGGACTATGGATAGTTATTCCCCTTGAAGACACATTCAAGAGGGATATGATCACCTCTCATTGAATATAATTACTCCTTGACTCTTTATGTTTATTTGTGTATTTAGTCTTCTTAGAATTATGGACATGATTATTGTGATTATTGTTTTGATCATTTCTTATACTTCTTGAATGTATATTTTAAGCATATGGATGCATCTAACCTCCTTGATGAGATGTGATAAGTGGATCCTTATTGAGGATCATTTGAGATGCAAGGGAGAAAAGATAGATATGGAAAAGGTAAAGAGGCACTTGATGAAAATGTGACAAGCACTAAAAGTTGCCTATGTGAAGGTGCACAGATATCCAGATACTACAAGGTATGCATTGCATGTTGTATTTCAGCAATAACATTGATGGCTAGGTTAGACCTATGATATGTTGAGAATGTATCCTTCCTAAATGGTTCATGCATGCATATGAAAGTGATTTAAATTTATGTTTCCTATGATGAAATGGTGCTCCTCATATTGAACATTTTGATCATGATTATCTTATTGATTCTATGCGGGTACTTATTGTTGATCTTGGATATAATGGTATACTTGATGTATGGCTAACATCTATTTCTTGGATATTTTGAAGAAGGAAAACACCTTGAATTTAGTAGATGATAATATTGATGATGGATTTCACATATAAGGTTAGATCATTAATTCATTTACATGATATGATTGACAATGCTTGTGATAAGCATGATGAAAGCTCAAGGAAGGAGAGATTGACACTCTTTTGATAAAGATTTATTGAATAAACTAACTCAATCCTATTGGTCATGGTAAGCATGGTAACGTTGATGATATAATGAGATTTATGTTGTATATCTCTTACTACCTGTGGTCATGTCTTGATGGCATATGGTGAAACTGAATTCCACAACCTAATGGATTGAATTGATAGAAAATGTTATTGTGTTCATAATCTTTGAGATATGATGCCACATCCGTCCGCTGCCCTAATATTTCAATTCTAACCCTTGATGAAAGATTGATGACATAATGTTGATGATCATGATAGATATGTGTTTATGATCTAATAGATTTGTTGTCACATGACTCTAGTAAAGACAGGTTGATGACATGAATGAAGAATAAATTATATGTTCTATTGAAGTATGATTTATGGGTATTTGAAATTGTTTATCTACAAAAAAGGTATGAGACTCACTCGCACAAAGGAAGGCCCATAGGCGTGACTATTATTTTTAAACACAAAATTTAAGTCTTGTACACGAAAAAAGTGTGTACTCTAAATCAATGGATCTATAACATGTCCAACCATTGTAAATTGATTTATGAATTTGTTGGGTTAAATTGTTGATCACAGAAAAATGAAGGATTGTGCATGAAATAATATGGTCACCTGGAATATATCAGCTCTATAGATGTGTTGCAAATACCAGTAAGATCTGTTAGTAGGAAAATTTCATATGTTTGAACCAAACTTGTGTTTGCAGGTGATTGAGACATTCATATGAATATGTCATTATGTTAGAAGTTTGTGCTAAAGAAGTTGACATGATTTGGATGATTGATATAGATGAGTTGTGTTTGGAATTTTTATGAAACTAGCTCACAAAATAGAAGAAAAGAGAGATCGATGACTTAGAAATCAGCCTCTTTGAGGGGGAAACCTCCTTTACATTACATAAATGAAAAATTATTGGATTATACAAATGAAAAAACCTCTTGTCTATATATAGGATTCCAGTGGTTCATAATATAATCCTAGCCGACATAACAATAACAATTTAAGGGCACAAAAATAAAAATAGTGCGCTTCTATGGGGCACAATAATAACAATATGGGGACTACATGGGCACAAAAATAACAATAAGTGGGATACACTAAAAATAAAAATAAGGGTCTATACTAGTATTGTAGGGACCTAAAATGCCCCTCTCCTTCAAGCACGTGTTGTCCTTAACGCTTGATTATTTCTGGAAGCTTCTATATAAAATTCTCATCCTTCCATGTGGAATATTCAGCAGGTAAGTTCTTCCAATTGATGAGATACTTTGAAAATGATTGATTTCGTAGCTGCCGAGTTCTTGTTTCTGTGACTGCTTCAAGTCCCAATATTATTTTTCCTTCCTCATCAAGTTCTGGCAATATTGTTTGAACTGGGACTTGCTCCATCTGTAGTATCTGTTGTCGACATATGTTGTCGCTCCTAGAGACAGCCTAGAGTTGCCATAGACCAGTGCCTAGGACATCTTATCATAGCAAGGAGTGTATCTTATAACTTGGGTGTCAATCCAAAACTCTCCTGCTATCTCTTGTGAAACAAGGAAAATGATTTAAATGGGACCAGAACCTATAGAAACTGTAATAGGGAAAGTAATGTTGTAGAGACAAGATGCGAAGCTCCAATATAAAAGCATCAGACAGTTAAGAGACAATTTACTGTAAAGAGGGCTGATTCAAGTGATATGCCACAGAAATCAAGTTATCAGAAGGTGTATGCAGTGAAAGAAATGTTAAGAAGATATTAGTTAACCTTGAGCTGATACCCAGATACACAACAGAATCACATATGGGCTTATCAATCTAAGAATCCATACATGACAATGGCGTTTTAAAAGCACCCTCCCAAAGCAACTAATATAGTAGAAATATGGTTTAGATGAATATGGAACAGTATATTATGCCTGAGCCATATTTAAAGTGCTTGACTGATCCAAGTATGGGTATCAACTAGGATAAATCCTTACCTAAAATCAGTGAGCCACTCACATTCCAGTACATGATACAAGAAGATGGATAAAATGAAATGTTGTATTAAACACATGAAAGGAAGATACATACTGTGGGATACCAAAGACCAGAATCCTCTAATACAGATAGAAATCCTCCTCACTGAGACCCTACGGGCTCTGAGCCTTCACACAGAAGCTTTACAAGATGTATACAAAAAATTCCTTTCACTGCACAATTTTCTGATAAAAATCTGGAACCCCTACAATGTTTTTCTTCCTGGTTTTTATAGAGGAAGAAGAAGAAAAACCGATAAAAGAAGTCGATGAAAACATTAATTTGCATAATTAAAACAAAACTGGCGGAAACATTTGTGCCCATATTGTTTGACGGTTTTGGAATGCTGAGCGTACTCTGTAGCTGGCTTCATGAAGTAAATGCACTGGGTGGAAAATCTATTCAGGAGCATGGCAAAAAGAAAAATCACACTAACATTCTGTCCTTTCCTGAAAGATAAATTTACTGCAATAAAACCTGGAGGGTTTAGTTCTCTTGTGCATGGTACCCTCTGTCTTCTAAATTTGAATTTGAATTTAAAATCTTCAATGTCTGGTCCCGAATTCCTTGATTTTTCATTGGTATTTCTTCGCTACTCCATTAATATCTCCATCTACTCAATTCGTGTTTCGGATGGCTCCAGAGGGTTTGATATATCTTGACCCCTGCTTCTTAAATAGCTGTCATGTCGCAACAGCCTCCCAAGATTTTCTTCCTAAATTTGCCTCTGAAGAATTTTCCTTCGAAGCAGCATCGGATTTTGTAATGGAGGCTGCGAATTATGGTCATTCTCCACCGCCATAAACCTGCAAAACTCACAAACTTGTTAAAGAAAAACAGACACAGAGATGATGGACATGGCAGGGTTGAATGGAGATGATTGTGCAGGCGAGTGGACTGGCGGAACAAAACAGGGTGGTGGTGAAAAACTCAGCGCAACAAAGTTGGGTCGAAGAGTGAGGGCTTTTAACATGAACATTATAATCTGACTCAAAAATATAGCACATAAAGGGCCAAGGAGAATACGACAGACACGTAGATTATTGGTGGGTGAACGTACGACAGATTGTATGGAAAGGATGACGTGGAGGCAGACTTGGTCAACCAGCGGAGCTTGTAAATGATTCTGGACCATACGATCCGCAAACAGGATCAACGGTCAACAATGTATCGGAGACCGATGGAAAGGTGGGCCCGGGACATTGTACACTGGGCTTAACACATGCACATCTTCACAGCGCGACGATCGTCGGATGATGCCTTTTAGATCGAACGACTCACATGGATTTCACTGCACGTCTTTATTCGGATGATAATGCGCAATGAGCGGTGGTATTCGAACAGTGACCTGGGACACATGGCAGCTACTGAATGGAATCGCTGGGATTTGGAGAATACCGCCTGCTGCTGAAAAGCTGTGAGATGGAAACATGCCGGTTTTGAGCAATGAAGGCAGTCGCGGGGACCACCATGGTAAGCTGTTTGCAGACCATTGATTTACTTTTGATCGGATGGCTAGGGGTGTGCCCGATAGCCTCTCATGCTAAGCGCCTTTCAGTCTGGAACTTGGTCTAGCACTCGAGTCATATGGGGAATAAAATAAAGGGGGCTGAGACTGAAGGGGCTAGGCCCGATGTATCTTTAAGTGCAGATTTTAGCCTTTGTCTAATGTATCTCGTGGGCGGGAAGGGTAACGATAGGTAGGATATGAAGGTCTTAGGCCAAAAAAGAGGTTTTAAACAGATTCAAACGGAACTGCAAGCCAGAAATTTGAATGGAGGGGCTAATATAGTTAACATCGGCTCCATCTGGGGACGGCACGTTCTTGGACGTGTCAAGAACTTTGCAGACCTTCTATTTATCATTTTTGTAAATCCTGTTCTTCAGCCCCTCAGTACTTCACTCCATAATTTATCAGCACGTCCACCTGGATCAAACCAAAACTGGAGAAAAACTTATCTACAATATGGTACATCAGGAAATCCATGCCTGAATCAGAATTGGAAGTATGGTTTAAGAAATTTACCATTTACAGGGGCATCTAACAAATCACCCCGTAAATTCTCCAACATAAAAGTGTTATTATTTCCCTGTTCCATAATTTTGAAGGGACCAAACCAGAGGGGGTCAAATTTTCCATGCTTTCCTTTTTCAGCCCTCCGGATATCCCATCTGAGCACTAGATCCCCAATCTGAAATTTCCTGTCTTTTGCATGCTAATCGAAAATGTTTTTCATTTTTTCCTGATATTTAGTTAGTCTGTGATTCACTTGATCCCGTGTTTCCTCTAATTCTACCAATTGATTGATTCTCTTGACCATATCATCTGATTCTTCCTGGCTTTCTTGCATAAAGCGTGCCACTGGTAAGGCCAGCTACACAGGAAACACTGCTGCTCGTCCGTATACCAACTCATATGGAGATTTCCCAGTTGCTCTCTTGCTGGTGATTCTATTAGCCCATAGAGAAAATTTCAATTGAGAATCCCAATTCTTCTGATTCTCATTGATAGTCTTCTTTAATGCCCTCACTAGAGTTTTGTTGGAAGAATCTGCCAAGCCATTCCCCTGTGGGTAGTAAGCTGTGGAGTGATTCAATGTAATATTATACTGCTGGCAGAAATTCACAAATTTTGCAGACTTGAAGGCTTGTGCATTATCAGTCACTATTTTAGCAGGACAACCAAACCTAGCTATGATGTTTTCCTCCATGAATTTTATTATCACAGTATCTGTAGCATTCCTTGCAGGTATGGCTTCAACCCATTTTGTAAAATAATCCGTGGCAGTCAATATCCATTTATGTTGGCCACTTGAGGGAGGATGTATTTCAACTATAAAATCTATTCCCCACTGCTGAAATGGTTCATTTACATGAACAGGAATCAGGGGCAGAGCTGCCAAATTCTGTTTCTCAGCAAATCTTTGACACTTATCACATGCTCTGACCCAAGTAAAAACATCTCCAAATAATTTTGGCCAGTAGAAACCGGCCTTCAGGATTTTATGAGTTGTAGCCTTCCAGCTATAATGGCCTCCACAAATTCCCTCATGGAATTCTATCATTATACTTTCTACTTCATCCTCTGTGAGGCACAATAATAGGATGCCCGAAGGATCTCTCCAATATAATTGGCCATTAGAAACTATGTACTTTTGTGACTTCAATCTTAATGCCCTGTATTTTTATTTATCACAGCTGGGTGGACAGCTGAGTGTTAGGAGGTATTCTACTATCTCCTTATACCATGGACTGGTGAGGTATTTTATATGTGCTTTCTAAGTGGCCATTTCCAGATCTTGCTGCTCTTTCTCTTTCTCGGACTCTCAATTTTCTATCATATACAAATTTATGCCCAGAGCCTGGTAGTTTGATTCTAACAAGATCCTTGCTAGCCCCTGTCCTTTTATCATCTTAGTAGGGCGAATATCCAGATCATACTCCTGTATTTTTGCAATCCCTAAATCAGAATGTCTTTAACAGCTGCAGTGGGGACAAATGCAGTAATGTGGGACTGCAAAATGTACATGCGAAATTCTTTGAGGGATTTTACTAGGGCATATTCCTGCTTCTATAATATGTTATATTTCAATTCTGCGTCATGAAGCACCTGACTGAAGAAGGCAATAGGTTGCTCATATCCTTCTTCGTTTTTCTGTAGCAAAACTCCAGCTATTATATGGGGTGAAGCAAATGAAAATATCATAAATGGTTTTGTATAGTCAGGTCTAGCCAGCATAGGGGCTTCAGTAAATGCGGATTTAATTCTAGCAAAGGCCTCTCGTGATTCTTGTGACCATTTCACCTCATTATTCTTTTTTAGCATATCTGTTATATGCCTAACTATCTCAGCATAGTTGGGAATAAATCTTCTCAGAAAATTTATGCGACCTAAAAACACCTGCACTTCCTTCTTATTTATGGGGAGAGGAATACTATTTATAACTTCAACTCTTTTAGGGTCTATTTTCACACCATCTTTAGTCACAATGTGCCCTAAAAGCTTGCCTTCCTCTAATGAAAATAGAGACTTTTGTGGATTGAGAGAAAGGCCATACCTTCTGCATTTTTCAAAAGTTCTTCATAAATGCTCAATGTGCTCATTGTCATTTTTTGAAAACACTGTTATATCATCAAGGTACACCACCAGAAATTTATCCTGCTCGCTGAAAAAAGCAATGTCCATAGCCCTTTGAAAAGTGGCCCCTGCGTTAATCAGCCCAAAGGCATTCTGGCATACATGAATGTTCCCTATGGTGTGGTGAATGCAGTCTTCTTCTGATCTTCTGGAAATACAACCACCTGATTGTAACCGGAGAATCCATCCATCATTGACATCCTGGAAGCTCCAACCACTTTCTGCAGGATATGATCCATCTTGGGAAGTGGATAATTGTCCTTTAAGGATGCTCTATTTAAATTTATGAAATCCACACATAGCCTTATTTCTCCGTTCTTCTTTCGAACAGGGACCAGATTTGCCACCCATTCAGAGTACCTCAGTGGCACAATTATTTTGGCCTTTAGCAGCTTCTTGATTTATTTTTCAATAGAAGGAAGCATCAGAGGGTTTATCTGTCTGAGCTTCTGCTTATAAGGTTTTTCATCTTCCTTCAGAGGAATGTTGTGCTACATAATACTGATATCAAAAGTCTCCAGGTCCTGATAATACCATGCAAATACATCTTTATAAGACTGGAATAATTTCAGGTATTTATTCTTGTATTCCTCTGGGACCTTCTTGGATAGTTTTACAATTTTGGGGTCAACATCAGTACCCAAATTCAGGTCTTCTACCTGATATTCTTCTACTACTTTACTAGGCCGCAATGGAACATCATTTTTGTCAAATAATCTTTCTAGAGGCACCAGTCCTCTAGGTATAACATTTCCCTTTAATTGCAACACTCTACTACCTGCCATTTTCTCCTCCCAATTACCCTCTGAATTGTTTTCAGACTCCTGATCTTCACACTCATGAATCTCCATATTAGAGAATTCTCCTACTGTTTCTAGGAATCTCTTCATCTGTTATTCATCTTCAAATACCTGCCAATGCTTAATATTATCTAGGATTGATGGTCTATAACGTACCTCAACTTCATACCTCAAGAGAGGGTTCTGGGGCGGACGAAAAGTACTAGCAGCCACAACAAGAGAATCTTCCATTCTATTATGTTCCTGGGGCATGAACTGGATATTGAATGTTGAGAAGAAATTCTCCACCATGTCCCATACTTCATTTCTATAAGCTCTCAGCAGAGGGTGTTTGGTTTGACACTGATTTCTGACTTGCCTGACCACCAGCTCAGAATATCTCAGAACTTTTAAACTCTGGATACCCATGCTCTTGGCTGTCTACAGTCCTAGCAACAGTGCTTCATATTCAGCTACATTATTAGTAGCTTCATATTCCAATTTAAAAGACAGTGGCACCCATTTTCCTGTAGGAGAAATTAATAATACTCCAGCCCCATTACCTTCTCTTGAATTTGCTCCATCAAAATGTAGATTCCATATTCCTACCTCATGGTCTTCTAAAGGCTTCTCAGTCTTGATTTGACAGAAGGAAGGTTCACGGGCATAATTTTGATCTTCTTCTAACATCAAACATGAGAAATATCCTTCCTTGCTGTAGACTGGTGAATTCTCTGAGTTGTCGACCTTAGTCACCATCTTGACAAATTTGGTTTCTCTGTACAACCTCCTCTCCTGGCCACCAAAAATAGGGATAGTGGCATAGGTTAAATCCATCTTGAGTGACCCACCGATTTTTTTTCCCCAAGACCTTGACAGCAACATGCCAAAACAAGCTGGGATGTTAGCTACCACGATGTCCATTACCACACTTTTTGCTGGGATCTGGGCCAGATTGACTACCAAATCCTTGATCATCCCTAGACACTTAACTCTTTTGGAATCAAATGAATAGAGGTCTTTATATGGACGTGTGATTTGCAGTCCTAGTTGTTCCATGACTGACAAAGGCATAAGATTATGGGAAGCTCCAGAATCTAACATACAATTGTGTAATAGTAGGTCATGAATCACTAGAGACACATAGAAAGGAGGAGTAGAGGGGTCTATCTCCTCGACGTGTGGGCCAAAAACTACCATGGGTATTTATTCTTGGAGATTAACACTGTCTGGAATTATTGGCGATTCAGGAGGGAACAATAAAGAAGTGACTTGAGATTGATATGCAGGTTGTTTCAACAGTTCAGTCAAAGGGACTGAGATTTTGACTTTCTCAAGTTCTTTTTGCAAATTGAAAGCAGGAGGGGAATTTTCTATTACGACTTCTTTTGACTCTTTATTTTCAGCTGAAGGTTTAAATTCTTTTGATACAGACTCAACATTAGGAGGAGTAGCTACTTTTGAGGAAGAAGGAGTTTGATCATTAGACTGCAGAGGTTTGTTTAGAGGACTCTTACCTTTGTCTGTGACTTTCTTCATTGTTGACTCCTTTTGAGCAGATACTTCCTTATGAAGTGTCTCCTCTTCTTGATCTTGAGTCCGAGTCCTCTTCCTTGAAGATCTGAGATCATATTTTCTGTTAAAATGTGCTTGCATGAAATCATTAAATTGTTTGCAATAGTGATCAATTTCTGCATCTTCTGTATCTCTGATCTCTTCTTCTTCTTCTTCTAAAGGGCATTCTATTTCATCATTGTTTGAGAAGGCAAGATTTGCATCTTGCAGTTCATAAGTAGCATCTTCAGCAGAATCATCAGCTGGGCCTTCCAGATATAATGGGTGTGGAACTTGATCCTATTGCTCCTTTGCTTCCCTTGGAAATATCTGCAGGGGTGGCTTTCTATACTGAGGATTGTAACCCCTGTTTGGAGCATTCTGGAAGTTCTTGGAAGTTGAGTTCTTGGTCTCCAATTCAAGCTTGACCAGTTTATTAGAAATATTCTTAATCATTTCACTCATTTCTTCAATTTTATCTGAATCCTTATCCTGATTAGAAGTAGATACTTCCTCTTTACCCCTTCTTCTAGTATCCTGTTCAGCCTTTCCTTTTGATTTTCCAGTGGAGGAAAAATTAGATTCTAACTCAAGAGCATCTGACTGAGCATCATCTAGGGTGGCAGGCTTTCTTTCTCTCAGAGAGAAACCAAAATCTGAGTCAAAGGCCGCTATGAAAACAACTTTTGCAGCATTCTTACGAGGCTTCATATCTGCAGGGAGGTTTAGATATAACTGATTAAATATTTTAATAAATTCTGACACCCCTTCATTATATTTCTTCTTGAGTTTATTGAACTCAGTGAGACACTGTCCATGATCTTTCTTTTCTCCCCATTTCTTGAGAAAAGTATTTTCCATATCATCCCAAGTGGTTATGGAACGGTTTCCCAACGTCTTGAACCATTTTCTGGCTTCGCCATCCAGAGATTGCACAAACAATCTTAAGACCACATCTAGATGTTCAACATTAAAGTTCTCTGCAAAAGAGCAGAAAGTCTCAAGATGCTGCTGAGCATCAATTTCATTTTCCCCAGTGAATCTGGGCAGTATCTTTAAATAATCCTGTGGCATATCATTTAACACTTGAGGCAATGCTAGGGGAGCATATTTGTTCAACAAAAAGGCTGGTACATTAGCCATTGGGGGAGGTGGGGGTTATGCAACAATCTGATGTACAAATGGAGGAAGAGGAGGAGGTGGAAGTGGAGTATGGATAACAATAGGAATATACTGCACAGCAGGCTGAGGTGTAGATGGGAATAGTTCACGGTTAATAGCAGCTACTTCTGTGACCTCCTTGACCTCCTCGGCCTCAGGATTAGGGTAAAGATTATCTTTAATTCTGGCACTGCCCCTGGGTGGACTATCTGAGTAGTATTCAAGGTTTTCTTCAGCGGAGTCGGGATTTACTACTTGAACTTCTTGAGAAGAAGAGGATGGATATTCTTCTGCAGAATATTCAGGGATTTCAGCACGGACTGATTTCTTCTCTTTCCAAACTCTTCTATGAATAATATTTTCTGGGTTAGACACGGAAGGTGTCTTTGGCTGAGATGTATCTGACCTCAAATGTGGCTTACGAGGAGCCATGATTACTAATAGATTTATCAAATAAACAACAGTGCAGTCGCCAAGGTGAGAGATATGAAACTCTTCAACTCTCTGTGCTCACCTGATTAGAGAGTGAATAAAGATTGACGAGGCCCAGGGATAATGATTTTCTTAACTTCGTTCCCTGGAAACGGCGCCAGAAAGATGTTGTCGACATATGTTGTCGCTCCTAGAGACAACCTAGAGTTGCCATAGACCAGTGCCTAGGACATCTTATCATAGCAAGGAGTGTATCTTATAACTTGGGTGTCAATCCAAAACTCTCCTGCTATCTCTTGTGAAACAAGGAAAATGATTTAAATGGGACCAGAACCTATAGAAACTGTAATAGGGAAAGTAATGTTGTAGAGACAAGATGCGAAGCTCCAATATAAAAGCATCAGACAGTTAAGAGACAATTTACTGTAAAGAGGGCTGATTCAAGTGATATGCCACAGAAATCAAGTTATCAGAAGGTGTATGCAGTGAAAGAAATGTTAAGAAGATATTAGTTAACCTTGAGCTGATACCCAGATACACAACAGAATCACATATGGGCTTATCAATCTAAGAATCCATACATGACAATGGCGTTTTAAAAGCACCCTCCCAAAGCAACTAATATAGCAGAAATATGGTTTAGATGAATATGGAGCAGTATATCATGCCTGAGCCATATTTAAAGCGCTTGACTGATCTAAGTATGGGTATCAACTAGGATAAATCCTTACCTAAAATCAGTGAGCCACTCGCATTCTAGTACATGATACAAGAAGATGGATAAAATGAAATGTTGTATTAAACACATGAAAGGAAGTTACATAATGTGGGATACCAAAGACCAGAATCCTCTAATACAGATAGAACTCCTCCTCACTGAGACCCTACGGGCTCTGAGCCTTCACACAGAAGCTTTACAAGATGTATACAAAAAATGCCTTTCACTGCACAATTTTCTGATAAAAATCTGGAACCCCTACAATGTTTTTCTTCCTAGTTTTTATAGAGGAAGAAGAAGAAAAACCGATAAAAGAAGTCGGTGAAAACATTAATTTGCATAATTAAAACAAAACTGGTGGAAACATTTGCGCCCATATTGTTTGATGGTTCTGGAATGCTGAGCGTACTCTGTAGCTGGCTTCATGAAGTAAATGCACTGGGTGGAAAATATATTCAGGAGCACGGCAAAAAGAAAAATCACACCAACATTCTGTCCTTTCCTGAAAGATAAATTTACTGCAATAAAACTTGGAGGGTTTAGTTCTCTTGTGCATGGTACCCTCTATCTTCTAACTTTGAATTTGAATTTAAAATCTTCAATGTCTGGTCCCGAATTCCTTGATTTTTCATTGGTATTTCTTCGCTGCTCCATTAATATCTCCATCTACTCAATTCGTGTTTCGGATGGCTCCAGAGGGTTTGATAGATCTTGACCCCTGCTTCTTAAATAGCTGTCATGTCGCAACAGCCTCCCAAGCTTTTCTTCCTAAATTTTCCTCTGAAGAATTGTCCTTCGAAGCAGCATCGGCTTCTGTAATGGAGGCTACGAATTATGGTCGTTCTCCACTGCCATAAACCTGCAAAACTCACAAACATGTTAAAGAAAAACATACACAGAGATGATGGACGTGGCAGGGTTGAATGGAGATGATTGTGCAGGCGAGTGGAATGGCAGAACAAAACAGGGTGGTGGTGAAAAACTCAGCGCAACAACGTTGGGTCAAAGAGTGAGGGTTTTTAACGTGAACATTATAATCTGACTCAAAAATAGAGCACATAAAGAGCCGAGGAGAATACGACAGACACTTAGATTATTGGTGGGTGAACATACGACAGATTGTATGGAAAGGATGATGTGGAGGCGGACTTGGTCAACCAGCGGAGCTTGTAAATGATTCTGGACCATACGATCCGCAAACAGGATCAACGGTCAACAATGTATCGGAGACCGATGGAAAGGCGGGCTCGGGACATTGTACACTAGGCTTAACACATGCACATCTTCACAGCGCGATGACCGTCGGATGATGCCTTTCAGATCGAACGACTCACGTGGATTTCGCTGCACGTATTTATCCGGATGATAATGCGCGATGAGCGGTGGTATTCGAACAGTGACCTGGGACACGTGGCATCTGCTGAATGGAATCGCTGGGATTTGGAGAATACCGCCTGCTGCTGAAAATCTGTGCGATGGAAATAGGCCGGTTTTGAGCAATGAACGCGGGCGCGGGGACCACCATGGCAAGCTGTTTGCAGACCGTTGATTTACTTTTGATCGAATGGCTAGGGGTGTGCCCGATAGCCTCTCATGCTAAACGCCTTTCAGTCTGGCACTTGGTCTAGCACCCGAGTCGTATGGGGAATAAAATAAAGGGGGCTGAGACTGAAGGGGCTAGGCCCGATGTATCTTTAAGTGCAGATTTTAGCCTTTGTCTAATGTATCTCATGGGCGAGAAGGGTAACGATAGGTAGGATATGAAGGTCTTAGGCCACAAAAGAGGTTTTAAACAGATTCAAACGGGACTGCAAGCCAAAAATTTGAATGGAGGGGCTAATATAGTTAACAGTATCCATGTTATCGAATCCTTGCCACCAAAATTACTCACATCGATCTTTGGAATATGGTGGGTGTGTTGGTGTGTTTGGTACACGAGTGTACGAAAAACATTGGTGCTTGGTAGGAGTGATTTCTAGACTACAAGAAATGTCACAAGGCAAAAATGGGTTGTTAGATGGTTAGTGAAGCATCATAACATCTAGAAAAACTAGTTATAAAACATAGCATACTACAAAAAAGAGGAGGAAACAAGAAAAAAAAAATACACATATAACACAAGCTCAATATCGAGTAAACTAACTAATAATACCAATGGAGAATGAATCCCCTTTTATTAGTCATTGGTGGTAAAAAAGAGGTAGAATGATAAAACACGCGCAGTGAATTCTTAGAGCTATGGAGCTCTAATGCTCAAAGCAAGGAGGGCTCTCCCCTTAAGCTGTTTGCAGACCTCTCTCTTCTCCTCGAATGAGTGATCAGATAACGAACAACTGATGCACTTC
Organism: Pinus albicaulis; assembly: GCA_034641835.2. Taxonomy (NCBI): domain Eukaryota; kingdom Viridiplantae; phylum Streptophyta; class Pinopsida; order Pinales; family Pinaceae; genus Pinus; species Pinus albicaulis. The sequence continues at coordinate 852,642,676 of CM076578.1, read as the reverse complement.
TCCTTTGGGATTAAGATGTTGGATGGCTAACAAATGAATCCCTTCATTCTCTTGCTACTTGGACAACACATTGCTAGTTTGCGCATGGGAAATTTGGCCAACATAACAATGTGTTATAAATTGTTCTTATCATGGTGGTATTTTATAGGAAAAATTCAAATCTTCTTCCCTCTCTTGGTACAATTGTGGATAGTGACCCAAGAGTGGTGGTTGATTCCATTGTGTGCTCACTTGAGGTCTCAAGGTGGCTCTAGGCGACTGTCCTTGGGCGGCCTCAAGTAGAGAATATTCTTCCTGAAGTGTGCAAAGTGGTCTCGGATGGTGACCTTCCTCCATACCCAGGACCGCGCGGCTTATTGAGGGAAAGCCTTGGAGACCTGCGCTACTATCGAAGAAAAGGGCGCGCGGAGCACATTTTTCCAGTGTCTTCTATGCGTAATTTGATAAATTTTCCTCTTGACCTTAGAGAAAGTTAAATTTTCCAGATTCTCTAATGTTTTTCCACCTTGTAAATCCTTATTCTTGACATTTCATGATGTCTTTTTCTTGTCCAATTTTCCAGTGATAACAGTGGGTTTTCAATCCAACGTTAGACTTTATGAAATCATGATTAACATTTATTTTTTTCTCATCATGAGTTTCCTCTAATACGAAATCATTTATTGTAGCAACTTAGTCAAACATTCCTTCAAACCTTCCATGTCTAATTTTAGATCATTCTTCATGTCTTTCATGTTCCTTTCAATTTTTCTTCTATACCATCGATCTTAGCTTCCATGCCATTCTTCAAACCATCCATGCCATTCTTCAAACCATCCATGCCATTCTTCAAACCGTCCATCTTAGCTTCCATGCCATTCCTCAAACCATCCATGCCATTCTTAAAACCATCCATCTTAGCTTCCATTCCATTATTCAAACCATCCATATTATCTTCCATGCCATTCATCTTAGCTTTCATGCCTTTCTTCAAACCATCCATTTTAGCTTCCATTTCATTTTTGGTTACTTTTGTGAGAGCGAAATTTGTTGCACTTGGTCTCGTAATTTTTATATATAATGTTGCATTTATTCATCTTCATGCATCATAATAGAGCTTTATCAGAGCTTAATGAGTGTGGAATTATTTTTGGGAGGAATTATAGAACCCAAAACTATTATCTATGCTTCATATATGCCCTTGGAATCACTTCAAACTAATTTTTCAAACAAAAGTTATGCAATTTTAAAAAAAAATACACACTTTTTTCTTGCTTTTGAGAATCTTGAAATTGAAATTGGTGTATCTCTATGATTTCATATCCCCAATATTTGAGCTTCGATCGTGTAGTATCCCTCTGAGTCTTATTTCCAATGCCACAGGTCAAACCTGATTTGGGTTCTTCAAGACAAAGTTATGTCCAATCTCCCACAATGGCCTAATTATGGACTCGTTCAGTAGAGTGAACTTGTATGGCTTGCCATGTGTCACTGTTTGGTCCTTCAACTATAAAATAGATATAAAAGAAACTAAAGTCCATTTAATTTTGGCCACTTTTTATATAATTCCAATCTGATGATTAGAGAGAGAGTTATGACGGTTTTCCCAAGGTCACCTCTTTGAGATGAAATTCGGGAACCTGCAAAAACCATAACTTCCATAGATCATATCTTCGAAACTATTACGAAACAATATTTGAAATTTTTACATGACATTCCTTAGGATTTCTTCACAAATGAGTTTTTTTTAGCTTCTGAATCTTTGTAGAAAAAAAATATATCAAAAATTCCACAATGACTTGTTTGGAGTAGCGAAACCCTAGAATCGAAAGTTCTAATACCAAATATTATGAAACCAACTCACAAAATAGAAGAAAAGAGAGATCAATGACTTAGAAATCAACCTCTTTGAGGGGGAAACATCCTTTAAATTACATAAATGAACAATTCTTGGATGATACAATTGACAAAACCTCCTTAATATAAGTCCAATGGGTCACAATATAATCATATCTGACATAACAATAACAATGTAAGGGCACACCAATAACAATAGTGGGATTATATGGGGCACAATAATAACAATATGGGGAATACATGGGCACAACAATAACAATAAGGGGATATACTAGTATTATAGGGACCTAACAGGAATTTTGGCATGATGCTTAACAATGACCTAGAAATTTGAATTGATGATTTAGACATGTCTTTGGATTGTATATATCTCTATGATAAAAAATTTGGACTTGACCTGGTGACTTATGATTTAATCTGATTATTTTTTATTTTCCCTGATGTCAATGCTATGTGGGAATAGTGACCTTTAATGTCTTATGGGAGTATTCAGAATTATGATTTTGTATTGGGCTCCTTATTCCTATAAGCACAATGGTTATTGTGATTCAGTATGAAGATATAAACTACATGACTTAACTTTGATGTATGTATTTGCATCTAGTGACAGAAATGTCTTGTAATAGCATGATAGATGTCAGAATTTTTGGCTTGACAATAAATGAATTCAAGACTTGATATGAGATATACCTGTCACATGGTTGAAAGAATTGATACTATGATATCAATGACTATGGTAATAGTTTTGGTCTTGCTTCTAAATCCCGATGAGATGAATTTGTTGATACAACATTGATTTATGTAAGGTTGATTATGTTGGATTGTTAAGACATTATGCTTGTAGAGAGCATTGTGTGATGAAAGATCCCCGATTCATATTTTTCCATATTTGACCGTTATCTGACGAAATCAGGATGATGAGTTCCAAGGTATGGTATTGATTTTGATAATGGTTTTGGTTACCCACTGATGGTCTAGTCTTAATAGGTGATGAGCCTCTAATGAACTAAGCAGAGGGAGGAGGTTTTTGGAGATTGAAATAATCTATCATGGCATGATGAATTGATTTCTGGAATTTGGGAAGGAAATCCTATACTGCAAAGTTGTTGAAAAATGCTTTTGAATAATGGAAATGTAAATCCTGGGACACTAAAATTTAAAGTTCAAAATGTTGTTGAAATTATCATGGCATTTGACAGTTGATTGCATTGATATTATGTTTTAAACATCCATATGTATATATATACGATGAGCATGGAACATAATAAATTCATGATTGAGTTTCTTCATTAACATAAATTTGTCACTAAAGATCCTTTGAAACATCTGCATGAAATGCTCCATTTTAAAGGTTGTGATATTTCTCCTATGATATGTGACTACATGGATGTATTGTTGATTATTGATAACATTTGGATGATGCCTTAATATGAGATTTCCCATGATATCTTGGATGAAAGGTCCATAGCATGACTGAGGTTGGATATGATAATGCTAGCATGGATAGTTGTGAGGCACGATGTAGAAGCTCCTTAGAGCGTTGTCTGAGCATGATATGGATAAGAAATGGATACATTGTGATGAAAAAAAATCCCATATATATATATATATAGATATATATTTGTAACTATGATTTCTCCATACATTGAGAAAATGCGGCTTTTCGAGACAAGCTTAGGCTTGTGATTGACACCTCCTTGAGAGGTACGATGATTATGATATCCATTTGTGATTTTATATGATTATTTATGTTCTAACATAATATTTAATTTTATGTCATGTATGAACAAGAATCATCTACTATTGATACAAGTAGATACCATATTTGAGTATGATGAGAGTAGTGCTGATCAAGGACATTGAGCCAAATTTTCCTCCTTGACTGAGCTCCCAAGATGAGGAATTGAGATAGAGGGCTCATGGGGTTAAGGGAACTCTAGACAATAAGGTATAACCCCTATCTGTTACCCATAGGGTTAGAGATGTTGCTCCCCTATCTTCATATGGTCAGAGAATGTTTCTCCCCTATTTGGTCTTTGCAGAGTATACCCCAGTTGGCATCATACCCACAAGCAGGGCTTGTTGGGAATATTGTTCCTCGTTTTTCCAACGGGTTAAGAGTGTACCTAGGGTGTACAACCCAAGTTGATTGTGATGCAGGTGTTCTACCCCATGAATATTTAGGATCATTAATGGGAAGATCAATAGGAAATAGGATGGGTTGATATAACCCTATGTGGTTCCGGGTTGAGATTGAGCTCCCCTATGTGATCCCAGGATTGAGATGGTATCCCCTGTGTGTTTGGATATCCTATTGCTCAATATGGGGTTGTATATGTACAACTCCCCCATGATATTTGGGGTTGAGATATGATCCCCGATGCGATTATATGTCGAGATGTTCCCCTTGATGATATGCTCTTCGATTATGATTGATGATGATATTCCACGTAGTAGCCCGCTGAAAAATATTCTGAATGATAGCTTGATGGATAAAGGGTGGTAGCCTAAGCTCCCCTCCAGTGATAAATTCTTCTTCTTCTAAATACAAGAATGTTCAACATACGAGAAGAAACAATCAAGAGATAGCATGAGAAGTACATTGATGATTTGTAATGATGAAGGATCACAACATGATGACTACATGACAGAGATGATCACTATCGATACGTGATGATGATTGAATATACCATAATGGCATATTAATCGATGAACAAATATTAGCAAGGTGTAATTCTCCCTGGCTTAGAGGGAGTGTTAAAATTATGTAACTGCAGTAAAATTCTACTTTGGACAACTCATATGATGAAGATAATAATTTCAATAGATTCCTGTTTTCGAGAGGACCAAAATCGACCCAAAGAGCACCCTATTTGGTTAAGAGTAAGTTAAATTTTGAATTATTTTATTTATTAATATATAATGGAATGTGTCAGGCTAAGCACGTGTGGAATTGGTTAAGTCGGCCTTAACCCTAAGTGGACCCTCATGGAAGCATAAAAATAGAAGAGATCTCAATCTCATTTGGATACATTTATTAATATCTCTTCCTCTTGTATTTTGTCTTGGCTTGCATAGGTTTGATGGAAGGAGTTCGCGTGGAGGTTTGAAATCACAGGTACGAAGCTCACACAAAATTTAGGGGTTATGTTCTAGTTGCAGGCACAGAACTGGTGGATTTAGGCTCTAGCGGCATGCTTTCTATGGCCATGGTAGCAGCTAGGAACCTAAAACTGCAGGAACAGAGGCTCAAGGGTGTGGCTAGGGCCTTAGAAGGTAGATTGGGTTGTGCTCTTCCATAGCCGTAGGCACAGAGTGTCCTGGTAGTGGTCAGGGACCCATAGCCACAGGAACAAAGGCTCCATGGTGTGGCTAGGATCTCAGAAAGAATATCTAGCACTCAAATATGAATCTAAAACACTTCAAAGTATCCCCTCAGTGACAATAGTTTTCAACAGTTAACTACAATTAGTGATAGTGCATTACAGTTCTCAGAATCACGATCCTTAAGTAGATGTATGGTTAAGGTTATATTATGGATGTGCTAGTTGTTTTATTGCATTATGAAGATATGGATCAATGGATAATTGTACTCTTGTTTATTGAATAATTTGATGACAATATAAGAAGAATAATTTGCAAGGGTTTTCCCCATACTGGGTTTTTCCATGGTCTCAAACCAATCCTTGTGTCTATATGTTTGCATGTTTTTATTCTTATGTTTATTTATGCTCCACTGCATAGATGATGATGATGTTGTTGTTATTTCTACCTAGTTGCATATGTTGGCATTTAATAGTGTAAATATGAATAATGATATAATGATATGGGGTGAACTTATTTGTGTTAATGAATAAATGCAACTATCAAAGAAAATATCAATGTAGCCCTATGAAAAAATTTAACAACTTCCGCCAACAACCCAACTTCATGCTTTTTCTGATGTTATTTGAAACATTTACCCATATTTAATGGAGAAACAAGGCCATCTGCAAAAGATCATTTGTCTACATTCTTTGATTTTTCGGAAATATGAACATTGAACATGAGGATGTTTATACAAGATTATTTGTTCAATCATTAGAAGGAAATTCTGAATATGGTTCAGGAAATTACAAGTGAATTCTATAAATTCATGGAATTAATTAATCAACATTTTCAAGAATCAATGGGGAATTAAAAAAGGCCATGTTTACTATTTGAAAAAATTTGAAGGCTTGAAAAGAAACCCTGGTGAACCTGCTAAAAAAATTATCAAAAGATTTAATAAGATTTACAATAAGATTCCACTAGATTGTAAATCCCCAGTCACAAAAAACTAAAGTTAGATTTTCTAAAGAATTTGATGATGATTTTGATGTAATTCTTAGAGAGAAAATATGAAACCTTAGCAAACATGCAAACTAATGCAATTGAGGTAGAAGATAATACGTCAACCTATTGTAAATTGAAAGCAAAAGCAGAAAAAGTTGAAAGGAAAATGAAAGCTAGAGGCGAAAGTACTTCATCGTCAAATAATAAAGAAGAAGAACATAAAATTGATGAAATAACCTCTTTATTAATAAATCCGTCCAATTGAATTTCAAGAATGGAAACTTAGCCCAAAGAAGCCCAACAGGTTGCAAATAGACCGCAAGTTCAATATAGAAGACCTTTTCAACCGAATATTTTACAATGACCAAATATTGACTAGAAAATTCAACCTCCATTAATGATTGATGATCAAGACCCTGAAGAAGTTGTTTCAGTTGTCATAAATGATATCAATTATATTGAATATCGATCTTCTCAAAATGCCATCATCCCTATTGTTAAGGATCTGTATTTAATTCAAAACAAAGAGTCCTCTCAAGTTTATAAATACCAAGCCTTTTTGGAATTTATTATTGCTGAACTGAATAGGATATATGACCTAAGACCTAGACAAGGGCATGGTGGACATGTAAAAAAGGTTACCTTTGATGAGCCTCAAGATAAAGTTTTTAAAGCACCATCTGCTCAGCCTCAAAATCAGTCACAAGACTTCTCTTCTACAAAAAAATCTTCCAACTGTTTTTAATGTTGAAATAGAATTAGAAAGGGTAAAAATTTCAATTCCCTTATATGAACTTTCAATGAATCTAGGTTTTAAACAACAAATCTCAAAATGGATACAATCTTCAAGTGCAGATGCTGAAGGAGATGTAATTAGCCAACAAAATGAGAAGTCCTCAGTTGTTTTTGGGCCTAGTTCAGATATGATTGATGAAATTGTGCCTCCTTTCAATGTTACATTAAAATTTCATGATTTTCTTTTGTACAACTGCATGCTAGATTTTGGAACCTTCCATAATCTAATGCCTAAAGTTATCGTGGACCAACTTCAGTTGAAAATTACCAGGCCATATCATGATTTGTATACATTTGATTCAAAGAATGTACCTTTCTCGGGATTAATCAAATATTTAGTTTTTACACTTACACAGATTCAAGTTAAGAGCATTGTATTTGATATAGTTGTTACATATATCCCTCCCAAATTTGGTATGTTGTTATCAAGATCTTGTTGTTCTAAGCTTAGAGGAAGCTTACATATGGATACTATGCTACAATCCCAGTTTATGTAGGTGAACATTTAAGGTTGTATAGAGAAGTAAGATTCATACTGTTTGTAAAGCTACTCAAGAAATAAATCATCCTATATATGTTATAGGTCAATATTTTGGATGTTTTACTTTGGTTGCAAGTGATATTTATAATCCACAATCTAGAATTGAAGATACTATAAATATGCCTTATTTTTTAGATAGTGATGTGTGGAAGATGTATTTTGATGGAGAATTTTCTAAATATGGAGCCGGGGTAGGAATTGTACTCATTTCACATGAAAATAAAAATATTACACAATCCTTCAAACTAAATTTTGAAGCCACAGATAATGTGGCAGAATATGAAGCTTTAATTCTAGGATCGGGGTTAGCTAAAAATATGAAAGTACTAAACCTAGCAGTATATGGTGATTCAGAATTTATTGTAAAGAATATTAAAAATATTTTTCAAAAGAAACATCCTAGACTCAGAGCTTATATAAATGAAGTATATGTGAAAAATCTACTACAGTGTATTGGTTTATTTCCTCCTACTTGATTTAATTAATACAAGTTATTTTTAGGAATTAGATTAAAAAATACCAAAAATAAACACAACTACAACCTACACATGTAGATCATTTACTGAATAGTTCACTCATGCAACAAAGTGACACATGGATTTTTGGACATAAGTCCCCAGAAAAACCCAAAGCAGGAAAACCGGTTCAGTAGATATGAGGGTTTTATTATTAAGTAGTTCTGATTACAAAATATGGGTTCCAACCTTGGAAAACTTGATAGAGAATAAAATATGTAAAATCTACAGCTAGCCTGAAGATCTAGTGCCAAATATCTAACTGTTGCACACCCTCAAACAGGATTTACAGAACTCAGCCCAAATCTAACCCTAGAAACCCTTGAAGCCTCAACGTTAGCCTTGCTAGCCTCAAATGACACCCCGCTACATCAGAAGGGACTGAGTCACCCCTGGAAGGGTCTCATAGCCTCACGCTAGCCCTAAAATTCCCTATGTGTGATTTTTGAAGCCTCCTAGTGCCTATGCATTGTCTTGCGTAGCACCTGCGTAGCGGCTACGCAACACCTGTGTAGCTACTGCCTTGCTTCTATGCATTGTCCTTGAGTTTATTCTCTTTCCTATTGTTGTATCTTGGCTCTTGGAATCAGATCACTCCCTCAGCCAATACTACCCCTCACTGCAGGAAATTCCACTGAAATTCTTAGCAAACCTGCACTATAATTCCAGATCTATTCCTTAGTTCTACAAAAATTGTGTGTGTTCAACTAACCCTCAAGACTTTCTCTTATAATTTTTCGTTGAACCCTTCAAAGGCCAGCATTAACTCATCCATCAACAACTGAGATTAAAATAATGCTTGATCCATGTGACTTAAGACAATTTCAGCACATGTGTTAATTAATTCACTTTAATTATTTTATTTTCCTAAGTTAGACTTAGGAAATCCATTAAAAATAATTAATTATTTGAAGAACTTCAACATAACTTGAAATTTCCCAAATCCATTCTGGGTCTTTTAGATCAAGTTTTCTATAGTCCCTCCACAAAATTTGGAACCTAGAGCACAACTGGTGCTACCCCAAATACACAAAATCTCAACACTCCCTCTTAGCATCAGAAGTGTGCTCTAGCAATACATCACACCATGCATTACAAGATCTTGAGTACTTGGTTTGTGCTGCTGATGCTTGGCCTGTTGCCCTCCATCTACTGCACTTATTCTCTTTGTACTTCTTCCCATGCCACTGCCACTGACATTGCCACATCTATACTGTCGCTCCCTCTCAAATTACTGCATCATGCTGCCCATAGCACTGCCACTGCTAACTGTTGTACTTCAACTTATTTGCTGAGAAGTAAGAAACTGAATAACTCTGCCCAAATGTTTGACAAACAAGTTAAGTTTCCCTCCACCACTAAAGCTCTCTGGATGCTGAATCACGTTGTCCCCTTGGAGACACTGTCATGCTGCAACACTGAATTGCATGAGCCCAGCTTCTCTATGATGTTGAAGTCCCATCAACCACTCTGCACTATTGCCTCCACGCTGCTGCTACCTCTACATCACACTGATCCCTCTTTAGCTCTAAAACTCCCTCTTTCTCTTAAATGTGGTCATCTGTAACCATCTCCCAACTCATCCTGCTATCTCTTTAAGTCTCTTGTAGCTTGTATGTGATCCAAGAGTACGACTGACTCAAGGATCCCACCACCTGTCTATGGACACTCTATATATCAATGTCACCCCACCTCTTCTCTCGAGGTGCATGAGCACTCATGGTTGCATCATCATCAGAGCGATCTTCATTTGTTGATGGAGCCTTGGAATCAGAATCTTTTTTGTCCTTCTTCTTAGGACAACTATTGGCGAAATGACCAAGATCACCACAGTTAAAGCACCAGACCTTGGAGATGTCCTTCTTCTTCTTCCCTTTCTTCTTTTACTTTGATGCAAGGGATAAATCCTCCTCCTCTTCATTCTTTACTTTAACTGATCCACTTCCTCCACTAAAAGACTTCTTGGTGATCCTCCTGATCTCCTCTTGGTGAAGAATAGCCCACATATCTGCCCAAGATGGTAACCCTTCCCTTCCCAGAATTCATTGGAAAAACATTTCCCATTCTTCAGAGACAACATTTAGGGTTGTCCTCACTAGGAGCCCTTCGTCTGGAGCAGCACTCATGCTAATCAGTTGGTCATAGATAGCTTCAAGTCTGAAGAGAAATGGATCTATCTCTTCGCCCTTCATCATTTGGAACATCCACATATGATTCTCAAGAAGCATTCTTATTTGCATAGAGCCTCCCTGGTACATCACCTCTAGAGCCTTCCACATAGCATTTGTTGTATTCTTACCAGCAACATACGTAATCACGTGGTCCTTGACTCCATATATGATCAACCTCTTTGTTTGTGTTTGATTTTCTTCATACTTCTTGAGTGGATCTGAATCAATTGGTACAACAAGTGTCTTCTCTGCATGATCTTTGAGACCATACTCATCTAGAACTGAGAGGATTCTGTCCTTCCAGATGACATAGTTGGACATGCCATCCAATCTGTCTTGATCCCTCAGTCCATATCGAGCCATATTTTCTGAGATCTGAAGATAAAAATACATCTCCCTCTAGATATGGGTTTCTTGGTGACTAAAAACCCTCTAGTAACTACTTCTTTCTGTAAAATGACTTCCCTCCTGGAAATATTCTACCAAAATTCAAACGGATAGTATTATTCGATCCTCCCAATCGAATCTCAGATCTATTTGGCTCAGATCTGCTGAATAATTATCTTCCTCCCACCTTTGCTGCCTTAGTTAGGCACAATTATGTACTTGCAGAATCTCTACCCCACTAGCATTGCTGAAGATCTGAAGCACAACTTCCACAACTTGGCTGAATTATTCTGCAATAAGAGAAGTGACTGGACATTTTCCTCCTGGTTGGCCCAGCGCATTCCCAGTGTGGCTCAGAAGTGGATTTCATAACCCCAGACTGGGTGATGCAGTCCTTACGCTGCCCTGGGAAGGGTATACGTAAGCCCAAAGACCTTCTGTAGCTTCAGTGCTATCTTCTGGATCTGCTTTCTCTTGCTGTCAGGATGCCCTTTCTGGATCTGCTGCTTCTTCTGCCACTCTGCAGAAAAAATAATTCTTCCGTTGATTGTTGGAGATTTAGCTTGATCTGCTATCACTTTGATACCATGTGAAAATTCTACTACATTGTATTGGTTTATTTACTCCTACTTGATTTAATTAATACAAGTTATTTCCAAAAATTAGATTCAGAAAGTACTGAAAATAAACACAACTACAACCTACACATGCGTATCATTTACTAAATAATTCACTCATGCAACAAAGTGACACATGGAATTTTGGACATAAGTCCCCAGAAAAACCCAAAGTAAGAAAACCAGTTCAACAAATGTGAGGGCTTTATTATTAAGTAGTTCTGAGTACATCAAATCTGGGTTCCAACCATGGAAAACCCGATGGAGAATAAAATATGTAAAATCTATAGCTAGCTTGAAGATCTAGTGCCAAATATCTGACTGATCCACACCCTCAAATAGGATTTACAGGACTTAGCCCGGATCTGACCCTAGAAACCCTCAGCATTGCCCTTGAAGCCTCAGCGTCAGCCTTGCTAGCCTCAAATGCCACTGCACTGCACCAGAAGGGACTACGTCACCCCTGGAAGGGTCTCATAGCCTCACGCTGGCCCTAAAATCTCTTTTGTGTGATTTCTAAAGCCTCCCAGTGCCTCTGCGTAGCACCTGCGTAGTGGCTGCGCAACACCTGCGTAGTTACTGCCTTGCTTCTTTGCACTGCCCTTGAGTTGCTCCTCTTGCCTCTTTCTATATATTGGCTCTTGGAATTGGATAATTCCCTCAGCCAATACTACCCCTCATTGCAGGAAATTCCACTAGAAATTCTTAGAAAACCTGCCCTAGAATTCCATATCTATTCCTCAGTTCTACAAAAATTGTGTGTGTTCAACTAACCCTCAAGCCTTTCTCTTATAATTTTTTGTTGAAACCTTCAACGGTTAAGATTAAATCATCGATCAATGGTTGATATTAAAATACTACTTGATCCATGTGACTTAAAACAATTTCAGCACATGTGTTAATAATTCACTTTAATTATTTTATTTTCCTAAGTTAGACTTAGGAAATCCATTAAAAATAATTAATTATTTGAATAACTTCAACATAACTTGAAATTTCTCAAATCAATTTATGGGTCTTGTAGATCAAGTGTACTCTAGTCCCTCCACAAAATTTGGGACCTAGAGCACAACTGATGCTACCCCAAATACACAAAATCTCAATAGTATAGGGTTGTGTGGAAAATTATTTTCAAGCTTTTAATATATCAACAATCTCGAGAGAAGATAATATCCAACATATTCCTTTGCAGTTTCTGCAAGTTTATTCAAAACACTTGATCATATGTAATTAAAATATCAAATTGAAGTGAAGTACATACCTTCTATTCCAAATAATTCAAAACACTAGAAATTCTTTGAAGATGTTGAACAATTAAAGAATTTCTTACAAGTTATTGATGAATTTTCTGGTTTACATGTTGAAGAAGAAAACAATCATGAAATTAAATCAAATGAAGATGATTCAAATATGAAATTTAGAGGGAAAATTGTTGATCATGATATCATTTAGCTATCAATAATCATATTCCAAAAGGATTAGTTCCCCTTGAAAATTTGTTTGATCAAAATGGTGTATAAAAATATTCATTGCTGAATTCACAATGAGAAGATGTAGAGGACCGTAATTTTGGTGCTATAGAAGAAATCACACATGTAAAAATTTCAGCCAGTCTGCCTCAGAACATAAAAGAAATACATGTAAATTTGTTTAAAGAGTACGGATATGTATTTGCAAGGTCATATGAAGAATTTAAAACTTATGACACAACTATTATTGAACATAAATTCCTCTTAAACCATGAGCTAAGCCATTTCAAAAAACAATAAGAAGGTTCAATCCAGTCCTACTCCCTATTATTGAGAAAGAAGTAATAAAGCATTTGGATGCCAAGATATTTGTTCCTTTGAGATATTCTAAGTGGATAGCTAACCGGGTACCTGTTAAGAAGAAGAATGGATAAATAAGACTGTGTTGATTTTAGAAACTTGAACAATTTGTCCTTGAAAGACAATTATCCATTACCAAAAATGGTTGAATTACTTCAAACAGTCTTAGGTTCTAACATGGTTTCAATGTTAGATGGATTTTTTGGATACAAAAATATTTTGGCTAGTCAAGAAGACAGAGAAAAAAAAACATTCACAACTCCATGGGGTACTTTTATGTATGCCAAGATGCCATTTTGTTTAATCAATGTTGGAGGAAATTTTCAGAGGGCCATGGATATAAAATTTATTGGTAAGGTAAATATATTTATAGTCATTTACCTTGATGATTTGAAAATATTTTCTGAGTTTGATGCTAAACATATCAAACACTTGAGGAAATGTTTTGAGAGATGTAGAAAATTTTGGATTTCTCTTAATCCTAAAAAGTCACTCGTTCCAATGAGGGAAGGCATATTGTTAGGGAATATAATTTCAAAAGGAGTTATAATTGACCCTAAAATAGTTTCAAAAATTTAGTTAATAATTTTACCAAGAAACAAGAAATAAATTCAGTCATTTTTAGGGAGGATAATTTTTTAATAAGGTTCATACCTAATTATGTTGAAATTGTTAAATGTATCATTGATATGCTCAAGAAATATAATGAAGTTAAATGGAACGTTCAAGCTAGATACTCTTTCTCACTGATAAAGAAGGAAATTTATGAAGCTCCAGTGTTTTCTAGTCCTAATTATTCAAAACTTTTTAGTATTTTCTCTTTTGCCTCAGAAACTACTATAGCATTAGTTTTATTACAGAGAAATGAAGATCAGCATGAGCAACCAATTTATTTCTTTAGTAAGGTTTTGAGAGATTTTGACCTCAAATGTGAAATCATATAGAAACAAGCTTATGCTTTGGTACAAGCTTTGAAGGAATTTAGGATTTATGTTTTACATTCTCCTATAATTGCCTATGTGCCTAACAATGCAATCAAAATAGTATTGACTCGGCCTGATACAGATGGAAAGAGAGGAGTATGGATTGCTAAGATACTTGAGTTTTATTTGGATATCAAACCTACAAAGTTGGCGAAAGTACAAGGCTTAGCTAAGTTGTTGGAAAAATCAAACTGCAAAATATTTGGTATTAATACCATAATTCATATTTCAGAAGAGAAGAATCCACAATAACCATCTCATATTTCAGCAGAGAAGAATCCAAAAGAACCTTCTTAGATTTAAACAGAGAAGAATCCAAAAAAAAATTTCTCAGATTTCAATAGAGAAGAATCCACAAGAACCTTCTCGTATTTTAGCAAAGAAGAATCCATAAGAACCTTCTTCCAGTTTAGTGCCTATACCTCTTCCCTTACACATTGATGATAAATTTTTATTATCAGATTGGTACAAATACATTATGATTTTTCTACGTGATTTTCAGTATCCTCTCGAGTTCACAAAGAATCAATGTATATCCTTAGTCTCAAGGAAATAAATTATTGCATAATAAATGAAAATTTGTATAGGAAGGATCCCTTAAATATCCTTTTGTTATGTTTGACTGAAAGTGAAACATAGTGGAGTAATCAATAAATTTCATGAATGAGTTTTTGGAGGGAATTATGCTTGGAAAGAAACTACATACAAAATACTATGAGTAGGTTTCTATTGGCCAAAATTGTTTGCACAGGTTGGAGAAAAGGTCAAAAGTTTTATCCCTTGTTAGTAGCACTTCCTCTTGTTCCAGTTTCAGTTAAAGTTCCCTTCTCACATCAGGGTTTAGATTTGATTGGTGAGATAATTCCTGCTTCTAATAATCAACACACATGGATATTAATAGCCACTGATTACTTCGCAAAGTGGGTTGAAGAATTTCTTGTAAAGAATTCAACTAATACGTTGGTGATAAATTTATTGAAGAAAACATTTTGTCTGGATTTGGTTGTCCAAGACAAATAATTATAGATAATGCACAAGACTTTAGCATCATTAATATGATTAAATTTTGTCAAAAATATTAGATTTTCTTACATCACTCTACACCTTATTATCCTCAAGGAAACGAGCTAGAAAAATCATCAAATAAAATTCTAATTAAGTTCATCAAGAAGGTATTAGCAGATCATAAAAGGAACTGGGACAATCATATAAAGTATGCAGTATGGGAAAAGAGGGTTTCACCTAAAAGGTCTACTAGTAAATTTCATTTTCAACTTTTTTATGGAATAGAAGCTATTTTCCCTACTTAATTAGCATTTCCAGTCATGAAGTGTTTGCAGGATTTATATTAAGAGGTAGATTATTTTCAAGAAGGATAAATCAAATTATTGAGTTAAATCAAGATAGACATGAAGTTTAACATAACTTCAAAAATATCAGGACAAGATGATGAGTGTTTTTGACAGAATGGCCAGAGAGAGAGATTTCAGACAAAGAGATTTAGTTCTCAGATGGGATGTAAGAATATAAGAAAGAGACAAGCATGGAAAGTTTGATAACCAATGGTTAGGACCCTTCAACATTTCAAAAGTCAAAGGCAATAATAATTTCATCCTACGTAATATGGAAGGAGAATATTCTTCATTTCCTATCAATGAGAAAAATCTCAAGAATTATATTCAGTATTGAGTATTTTTATCATCATCATTGTAAATTTCCGATTTTCTTTAAAATTTAAGATCAAGTGTGATTTTTACAGCAAAGACTCCATAGCTCGAGGAGAAGGCACATGGATCTATAGGTTCTCTGCATCTCGCAGGGGGAATAAATCCCCATATGATCTGATATTGCAACTTATATTTACCCTCACAATAGTTTATAAATTTCCTTTTATTTTCAAAAAATAAAAATAAAAATAAAAAAATAGAAAAATCAAAATATGAAAAATAATGAAAAATAAAAAATCAAAAGGAAAAAATAAAAAAATAAAGAATGGAAATCAAGAAAAGAAAAAAAGATAAAAAAATTAGCCTTAGAATAAAGCAAGCACATTGAAATGCCACCATGTTGTATATTTTTATTTGACATTTAAAAAAAATTGTTTTTTTAATATGAATATTGTAAATAAATGTGATATGATTGCCACCCGCAAAAGATTTAAAGTTCACATAAATTCCGATGGCTAATATCAAACATGCTCTCATCAATGGTATACGATGGATTGCGGGATGCACCGAATTCCTGAAAGTTAATGGAGGGGGGGGGGTTGTAAAGTGGTATTCCTCGATCCCAAATTTTGTACGTGTGTGCTCCTCGTGAATTGTGAGACCCCCCACAAACCACTTACCCTATTTCACTATCTCTCCCGCCATTCTCAACCTCCGCCAACCTTCTACCATGTTTAGCCTTGGTCATTTCTCCCACTACATTTATCATATAACCATTACATAATTTATTTCTCCCGCTAACATTCAAATGCATTAAATATTCCACACCATTAACAGTTAATACACCAAAAATCCTTTATGATCTCCTTAATAAATTTTTTTATCCCTGCCAAATAAAATTCTTTACCATTCCACCTATAACCATAGCCTCCATAATGGTATCAGAGTGAATTCTAGTAGCCAATAGTTGCCAATCATCATCACTCCCAGGTAAATTTTCAATTGCGCTCAGTAATTTTATTTTTCCCAAATGGCCACCCATAAAGGAAAATATAAAATATCTATACACAATCCTATATTACCCCCTATAATCAATTTAGATGAATTGACCCTTGTCGACACTCATTACAATATTTCTGAAACAATTGTTAATTTGGTTTGTACGAGCTTCATAATTGGGCATTTCAAAATTATGAGGGCGCCATTGACAAATTATCTTTCAGGGAATCATTACTTTCATAGTTTTGTTTCCATCAGACACACCATTTTCTAGAATTTTTCACCTGGTGTGGGGCCCGATACCTTCCTAGTTAAAGAATTGTAATCGCCCAAAATAATGAGACTCTGTTTTCCATAACCTTTGAGTCAATTTGGAAGGCCCTGCAGTTAAACCCTTAAGACTCTCTTCACCATTTTTCCATAGGTACCCTTATGTAAATTTACCAGAATCTTTATTTTTTAGAGAAGGTTCATATTTTTTAGTCTTTTCTACAAGAAATCTCCGAATTACCAAGAACAAACCCACCTTATCCCTCTGCAATATTTCCTGAGATTTCTAGGCAATTTATTTCTATGGTCTATTTTATGTTAGGATATTTAAATGATCAGTGGGTAGATGAGGTTATTTTAGGGTTCTTATTAGCGTTTTCATCTGGTAAGAAGCCCTCCATTATGTTCAATTACAATCAATTCCCTTCATATGCAATTCATGACCAATTCCTAAAGTTTAGTGTTGAAGGATCATTCAAGCACCGGTCGATTTTGGTTTACTTGTTTATATGTCATCAATAATAAAGGTTCAAGTTTCCTCTACAAAAGCTAGATCTTGAAGGAAAACCATAGTCAGTGATTCATTAGACCTCATTAGTGAGGAAAAATTCTGAATAATTTTCTTTCATTGATTTTTTTAATCAATTTTTATATATGGCAATCTTTTTTTTAAGTAGTGATGTAGTTCCCCAAGTTATTATAGAGATAAAAATAATTCTACACTTGAGTGAGAAGTCCAAAGTTGGAGACTAGTATTTATACCAAAATTTTATAGAAATCAGAATTTATGGTTGTGAGCTTGCACCTTACAAATTACCCATGTTCGTCCAAATGATAATTTTTGCATTAGAGTATATTAGATAGATGATGAACATGGATGATGTTCATTTTGTTTCTAGGAAGCAAAAATACCAATTTAAACTAAATCACAAGTTGGCCCATTCATAATCAACACTAGAGCTGTAGAAAAATAAGTCAATGATTTGTTAAGTCGGATGAATTTTAGATTGAGTTTAACCTGGTCAAAAGATCCTTTGGGAGTAATATCATAAATGAGAGTTGGACATAGGTCTGCATCATATGTACACATTGCAAAGCCAAAAATTGAACAACATGAAAATAAAGAAGAATGGGAAGAGAACACATTGTAGGAAGTTGAGGAGCAAGTTCTAGTCAAATAACATTGGAAACTCCCAGGCTGAAAGAGAAAGAACTGAAAAGAACAAGAAAAAACGTATCTCCAACAGGATCAAAGTTGCAGAAGAAAAAATTTAAATTTTTGAAGAGAATAAAATCTATGAAGGTTAATGAAGAATCATCAGAGTTTCAAACTTCTGAAGATCCTACTATAGTCATACTTTCATCAGTCTGCATTTTCACCACCACAAATTTAAGAAACCATGATGGATTCTCCTTCTCCTCATCATTCTTCAGGACAATAGATTATTTTTACGAAATTTTTATAGATGAAGAAGAAAAACGAAGCATTAAAAACTTCAACATATGCAGAGTTTTGGAAAGAGTCTTCCACAACTTAGACCAGGTTACTTTCTACTTTGGATAGTTAAAGAGGAAAATTCCAAAAATCATTTTTGAACCAAATTTCCTTGTGCCTAAAACTCACGAAGATTACAAAACCTATGTATTTTAATTTGATACTAAAAAAATACATCTTATAGATCACATTGATATTCACAAACAAGATGGAGAAATGATCTACACATCCTTGAAAATTTTTGCCATGGAAAAATCCAAGCTACAGGCATCTCTGAACAATATTAATTCCCATATGAAGCTATAAAATATGTCTTCTCTAGCTAAGGATACTAATATTAACGGGTTATAAGATATGGTTTTGAAATTAGGATTGAATCGTAAATTTGTAAATGAAATCGAAGAAATAATTAAAAGCAGAAATGCAGACATTCAAGCACTGAGGAAACAACTGAAATTTCCAACAATCGAACACCCTTAAGCACAAGAAGTAGGTTAGCTAGAGAAATAGAAGGAAAATATGCTTCGAATTATTATGGAACAAAATGTACATATTCATAAGATGGAGGCAGAAATGGAGAAATTAATCAAAGAAAGAGAAATTCATATCAACACTGGAGAAGGGACATCAACAACAACAGTATCAATAGTAGAAACATAATATGCTAGCCATAATCCAATAGAAAAATTATCAAAAGCTATGGGAGACCTATCATTGAAGGATAGGGAGATTTTTTGAGAAGTTGAGAGATAATTTGGAGAAGATCTGGGATAATAAAATAAAATCTGATAATGTATATCTTGTTGAAGTACAAAAAAACTTCAAATTAACTAAGAAGCTTGAAAAATATGAAAATGAATCATTAATAGCCCATACATTATCTGAAGCTAAATAGAAAATATGGATTGATATTAATCCAATCATAACTGAACTATGTAAAAATATTTTAATCTTTTTTGAATAGGAGTAATAGATGACAAGTCAAAGGTAGCCATCACATAAATAAAAGAAGTCTTAGATCACAAGCCAGGAGAAGCAACCAGAATAATTAAAGTGTTAAATTCTAAAAAAAAGGAAGAATTAGAAGAACAAAGAATTGAAGACATGAATGATACAATCCTAGAAGAATATTTTTGACAAAAAGGAAATTGATGTTACAGGTAGAGAATAAATGTCAAAACTTAGAAGTAAAAATCACAAAAATTCATAGAAAATTTAATGTTTTACGCCAGAAAGGACTTCTAGCTCTAAGAAATTATAGTGGCCAATTGATTCCACTATAAAATTACCAGCATAGATTGCATGAGATTGCAGCAGATAGAACAAAGTTTTCTAAAGTCAAATAGATCATTAGTGGTAAAGCATTCATTGAAGGCTTAGAATATGATTATTTTATCCAACATAAAATTCAACATTTGTTCATTACTAGGCCTACTTTTGAAAAGTATACAGAGGTGGATGAAGCATATAGAAAATTAGCAAAGTTCTCTATTCTGTATGATAAAATATGGGTTAAATTACTCGAACTCATCAAGTAAAACAAAATCTAAAATTTCAGCAACCAGTTGTAGTTAAAGGAGTAGACAAAAAGATAACAAGAGTATAAACCAGAGAATTCAGCTAGAAGCAACAGTCATCAATACAACACCCTCAAAATTATGTGTTGATGACTCGAATCAGTTCAAAAATGCTATTTTTGTGTTATATTTTTTGTAAAATCCAAATCAGTTTTGGATAATTTTATATTTTGTAAAATAATATTTTCAGGTCTAGATATTTTTGAATTACACTCTATAAGTATTTTGTAATATGCAGAAAGCAGGGATGAACCCTTCTGATGATCTAGTGACACTATTGTACTACTATGAAATTTTCTAAATACAATAAAAGGATTATGACTTCATTCTTAACAACTTTTGTGTTCATCTGAGTCTTTCCAATTATTCATTTATTTTTTTCATAATCTTTTTATGCATATGTTCAAAGTAATGTAGGAGTTAGGGTAAGGCTAGATTGAGTATCAATCTCCCCAAAATTTCACTATGAAGTTATAATCATTATGGATATTAATTAACTAAACAATTTGTTTAATTTAGTTCCTCTACATATTTTAATTGTTGCCTTCTATCATCTTTTGAACATATATTGTTTGGTTGTAGAATTCTTCTGCACACATAAACTGTATAAGATTAATTACATATTTATTTTGGATGTTTTATTATCATATATCTTCTTTTTTTCACTTTCAAACTCATTTAAAAGATTTATGTTGTTATAAATGAAAATTATCCCTTTGAAATTCTCAGAAATATCTAGATTTTACAAGTGTGAAAGGTTTAATACATTGGTCATCCAATTCAATTAAACCCTTAGATGCCTTGGCACAGTTACCCAACCTAGAACTGTATATAGAGATACAACAAACTAGATGTGAAAAAATGGCCTATAACATGTTGATATACAAATTTTAGATGAAGATAAGTGCATAATTTTTCTATGTTCACTGTCAGATTCATGGGATAGTTTGTTTATTGCAATGTGTAGCAATACAAATACCTTGAATTTTGATGAAAATAGTCTCATCCTTGTTGTTAGAGAAAATGAGACAGAAAATTATCAGAGAGTTAAAATTGATATTCCTTGTATGTATGAGGACGGTCCCATAACAGAAACAAAAATAAATCTTCAAGTGGGAGACCTAAATCTAAAGGGAAATCTAAATCTCCAGGAAAACATGTAAAGGTGTGCTAGAAATTTGGAAAGGAAGGGCACTACAAAAATTACTGTAGATCTAAAGTTCTTGAGAACAAAAAGGGATTCGATGATTATCCTTCTATAGAGGTGAAAACCACCTCAGATGAAGGTGGGGATTTGTACTTGGTTTCTTCTTAAATTACACATTTAGATCATGAGGCATGGTTGATTGAGTTGGGTGCATCCTTTCACTGCACTTCCCATAGGGAGTGGTTCTACGAGTAAGAGAAATATGATGGTGGTGATGTATTCTTATGGGATGGCAGGAAGGAAAAAAATAATTAGACGCAGAAAATTCAAGTTGAAGTTGCAAGGTGGAAGGATTAGAACACTTCATGATGTTCTACATATTCCTGCATTGGCTAGAAATCTGATTTTTGTAAGCAAGATGGATGCTGAAAATGTAAAAATAGTGTTCAGGAAATATACTTGCAAGATGGTTTGGGGAGCAATGGTATTGATGAGGGGAGTTTATATTGGAAATCTGTACAATATTTTGGGTAGCATTGTTATTGATGGGTATAACAGTTTTGTGGTTACTAAAAGTGGAGCAGAAAACCTAGTGGTCTTTGGATATAAAACTATGCTATGGCATCAAAGGCTTGGACATATTGGAGAGACAGGCCTTCAAATACTGCATGGTAATGGTATTGTAGAAGTTCTATCTAATTAGTCTCTAGATTTTGATTTTTGTGAAAATTTTGTATTTGCGAAGCAACATCAGAGTGAGTTTCCCCTTTGGTGCTAAGAGGGCGAAATGGATATTAGAGGTTGTGCACAGTGATGTGTTTGGACCTCTATCGATTTAATGTCTTGTATGAACATGAATTAGCTATTATTGAGACAAGCGGATACCAGATTTGAGTATGATGAGAGCAGTGATGATTGAGGAAATTGAGCCAACTTTTCCTCCCTCACTGAGCTCCCGGGATGAGGAATTGAGATAGAGGGCTCTGAGAGTTGATGGAACTATGTACAATAGGGCATGACCCATATCTGTTACCCATAGGGTCGGAGAACGTTTCTCCCATGTCTGGTATTTGTAGAGTATACTCTAGTTGGAATCATACCCACAAGCAGGGATTCTTTCGAATATAGCTCCTCATTTTTCCAATGGGTTGAGAGTGTACTTGGGGTGTACAACCTAAGTCGATTATGATGCAGGTGTTCTACCACATGCCTATTCAGGATCATTGATGGGAATATTAATAGGAAATAAGATGGGTTGAGATAACCCTATGTGGTTCTGGGCTGAGATTGAGATCCCCAATGTGATCCCAGGGTCGAGATGGTCCCCCTTGCGTGTTTGGATTTCCTATTTCTCGATATGGGGTTGTATATGTATAGCTACCCCATGCGATTCAAGGCAAAGATATGCTCCTCGATGCAATTACAGGTCGAGATGACTCCTTGATGATATGGTCTTCGATGATGATTGATGATGATATTTCGGGTAATAGCCCACTGACATTGATTTTGAATGATAGCCTGATGGATAAAGGGTGGTTGCCTAAGCTCCCCTCCGAAATTAATTTTCTTCTTCTAGATTTGATCATGTTCAACATACAAGTAGAAATAATCAAGATTTAAGCAAGAATAAGCATGAGAAGAACATTGATGATTTGTAATGATGAAGGATCACAACATGAATACTACATGACAAATATGATCAATGATGACACGTGATGATTCTTGAAGATACCAGAATGACATATTAATCAATGAAGAAATATTAGCAAGTGGAATTCTCCCTGGTTGAGAGGGAGTGTTAAAATTATGAAATTCCAGTGAAATTCCACTTTGGACAACTCATATGATTAATATAATAATTGCAATAGATTCCTCTTTTCGAGAGGACCAAAATCGACCCAAAGATTGCCCCATTTAGTTAAGTGGAAGTTAATTTTTGAATTATTTTATTTATTAATGTATAATGGAATGGGTCGGCCTAAGCACGTGTGGAATTGGTTAAGTCGGCATTAACCCCAATTGGAACCTCATGGAAGCCTATAAATATAAGATACCTCAAGCTCATTTGGATACATTGATTAATCTCTCTTCTTCTCTTATATTTTGTCTTGGCTCGCACAGGTTTGATGGAAGTAGTTCGCGCGGAGGTCTGAAATCACAGGTATGAAGCTCACACAAAAGTTAGTGTTTATGTTATGGCCGCAAACACATAGCTAGTGGATTCAGGCTCTATCTGCAAGCTTTCTATGGGCATGGTAGCGGCTAGGAAATTAAAACCGCATGCATAAAGGCTCAAGGGTGTGGCTATGGCCTCAAAAGGCAGATTGGGTTGTGATCTTCCATGGCCATAGGCACAAAGTGTTCTGGTAGCGGCGAGGGACCCATATTTGCAAGCACAAAGGCTCAAGGGTGCGGATAGGGCCTTGGAGAGAAGATCGGGACCTCAAATATGAGTCTACAACACTTCGAAGTTTTTTCTCAGTGAAAAAAATGTTCAGCAGTTAAATACAGTCAGTGACAGTGCATTACAATTCTCAGAATCAAGATCCTTCAGTAGAATTATCGTTAAGGTTATATGATGGATGTGCTAGTTGTTTTATTGAATTATGAAGATATGGATCAATGGATCATTGTACTCTTCATTTTTGAACCATTTGATGGCGATCTAAGAAAAAAAATTTGCAACGGTTTTCCCCATAGTGGTTTTTGCCCCTGTCTCGAACCAATCCTTGTGTCTATATGTGTGCATGTTTTTCTTATTATGCTTATTTATGTTCCACTGCATATATGATGATAATGTTGTTGTTATTTCCACATAGTTGCATATGCTGATGTTTAATAGTGTAAACTTGAATAATGACATAATGATATGGGGTGAGCTTAATGTGTTAATGAATAAATTTAACTATCAAAGCAAAGATCAATGTATCCCTATGAAAAAAATTAACAACTTCCACCAGCAACCCAAGTTCATGTTTTTCCTGATGGGTATTTGAATCATTTACCCATATTTAATGGAGAAAAAAGGCCATATGCAGAAGATAATTTGGTTTCATTCCTTGATTTTGCAGAAAATATGAATATTCAACATGAGGATGTTTATATAATATTATTTGTTCAATCATTAGAAGGAAATGCCTGAATATGGTTCAAGAAATTACAAGTGAATTCTATAAATTGATGGAATGAATAAATCGACATTTTCAATAATAAATGGGGAATTAAAAAGGATCATATTTACTATTTGACAAAATTTAAAGTCTTGAGAAGAAACTATAGTGAACCTGTTACAAAATTTATCAAAATATTTAATAAGATTTACAATAAGATTCCACCAAATTGTAAACCCCTAGTCACAACAACTAAAGTTAGATTTCCAAATAATTTTATGATTATTTTGTTGTAATGATTAGAGAAAGAAAATATAAAACCCTAGTAGACATGGAAACTAATGCAGCTGAGGTAGAAGCGAATTGGTCAACATCTTGAAAATTGAAAGCAAAGGCAGAAAAAGTTGAAAGGAAAATGAAAGCTAGAGAGGAAAGTACTTCATCGTCAAAGAATAAAGAAGAAGAACATAACATTTATGAAATAACCTCTTTATTAAGAAATTTGTCCAGTCGAATTTCAAGAATGGAAACTCAGCCTAGAGCATCCCAACAAGTTGCAAATATACCTCCAGTTCAATATAGAAGACCTTTTCAACCCCATATTTCACGAAGACCAAATATTGACCAGCAAATTCAACCTCCATTAATGATTGACGATCAAGAACCTGAAGAAGTTGTTCCAGTTGTCACAAATAATATCAATTATTTTGAAGATCTATATTCTCAAAATTCCATCTTCCCTATTATTTAGGATCAGTCTTTAGATCAAAATAAAGATTCCTCTCAAGTTTATAAATACCAAGCCTTTTCTGAATTTTTTATTGCTGAACTGAACAGGAGATATGACTAAGACCTAGACAAGGACATGGTAGGCATGTAAAAAAGGTTACCTTTGATGAGCCTCAAGATAAATTTGTTGAAATACCATCTATTTAGCCTCAAAATCAGTCACAAGACCTCTCTTCTACAAAAAAATATGTTCCAGCTATTTTTAATGTTGAAAGAGAATTAGAAAGGGTAAAAATTCCTATTCCTTTAACTGAACTTTCAAAGAATCCAGGTTACAAGCAACAAGTCTCAAAATGAATACAACACTCAAGTGTAGATGCTGAAGGAGATGTGATTAGCCTACAGAATGAGAATCCCTCAGTTGTTTGTGGGCCTAGTTCAGATATGATTGATGAAAGTGTGCCTCCTTTCTATGTTACATTAAAATGTCATGATTTTATTTTGTATAACTGCATGTTATATTTTGGATCCTTCCATAATATGATGCCTAAATTTATCATGGACCAACTTTAGTTGAAAATTACAAGGCCATATCATGATTTGTATACCTTTGATTAAAAAAAGGTACCTTGCTCGGGATTAATCAAATATTTGGTTGTTACACTTACTCAAATTCATGCTAAGAGAATAGTATTGGATATAGTTGTTACAAACATCCCTCACAAATTTGGTATTTTTTTATCAAGATCTTGTTGTTCTAAGCTTGGAGGAAGCTTACAGATAGATACTATGCTACAATATTAGTTTATGGAGTTGAAAATTTAAATTAGTATAAAGAAGTAAGATTCATATTGTCTGTAAAGCTAATCAAGAAATAAATCATCCTATATATGCTATAGATCAAAATTATGGATGTTTTACTTTTGCTACAAGTGATATTTCTAATCCACAAACCATAATTGAAGATACTATAAATATTCCTTAGCTTTCAGACAATGAAGTGTTGAAGATGTATTTTGATGGAGCATTTTCTAAATATGGAGCTGGCGTAGGAATTGTACTCATTTCACCTAAAAAGAAAGATATTACACAATCCTACAAAGTAGATTTTGAAGCCACAAATAATGTGGCAGAATATGAATCTTTAATTCTAGGAATGGGGTTAGCTAAAAATATGAAAGTACAAAATCTAGTAGTATATGGTGATGCAGAATTGATTTTAAAGCAGATTAGAAATATTTGTAAAAAAAAACATCCTAGACTCAGAGCTTATAGAAATGAAGTATGGGACTATGTGGAAAATAATTTTCATGATTTTAATATGTTAGCAATCCTGAGAGAATATAATATCCATGCATATTCCTTGCAAGTTTCTGCAAGCTCATTCAAAACAACTTATCCTTTGCACTTACAATATCAAATTGAAGTGAAGTACTGACGCAAAGAAATCTTGGGGTAAGCCCAAAATCCCCTTGCATGTATAAAATTCCATCCTGGGCCTGTGGGTTATGGCCCACTAAGCCTAAACGGAAGCGTTTTAAACTTCTCATTATGTAACGTGGATCTACATTAAAATCATGCCATCCGTATATATAGAAGATAAATAATTATCGCAAACAATATATGTGTTAAGTTCTAAAAACCTCGCACCAACACATAATGTAATTACACAGAAACATATGGCAATTCCAAAGCGCTCCCAATCGGCGATCGGAGATCGCTCATCGTAGGTTTCGGAAATGCGGCTTCCATGATGCATTGATCGCTGGATTGCATATCACCTCTTTCCTGTAGTCCGAGATTTCCCCGAACCTGATTCCACAATACCACCGACTGATATAAATTGCAAATCCATTTAAAGTCCAACAGGGTTTTAAGACGAGGCCGTTTATTCCACACTCAGTTCTTTCCACGAGTTTCGCCTCGGTTCCTTATGTAGAGGCTTTACACAATTAAACATCGATCTACGCAATCGATCTCTCCATCATTTGACCCGATACTCTGTTATACAGAAAGGCACACATCATTCCTCACATCTGGTTTCTGTTGTTATATAATGCACTATGGAGCTAATCTCCGCTCCACGCATCCACATCGGCCTTTGCCCACATGCTGTCACAAATTCACCATGATGTCCGCCTCTCAACACTGTACATTGATCGATCTATTACACCAGGTTTGAACCTACTACGCAACACAACGTTTTTCCACACATCGACTTCACTTAGTAATTTCATAAACCAGCATTTCACACTGTTCACAATCTCTGTCAATTAGACTTCAACGCTGTTCTGCATTACAACTCCGACTGTGGATTGGAAACATCAACCGATTTTCAACACTCTGCAAGGCACTTACTATTCACACGATCCAACGCCTTCAGAATACTCATATATAACAATTAAACAATATTTAGATCGCCATCGATCCACGGGTGATCGTTGGTCGATCAACAGGCTCCTAACACAGAATTAACTCCATTATAGAACACACACAGGTGTACACAACACTAAAACAGGCTTCTATATATTATACACAATATGATTACAGGTCTAAGGCATTGCAGCCTTAGAACAGTTTCTCCCTCGACTACATTTCAACACTCTGTCGACACACACACTTTTACTATCTGTCTCATTACATTTATTTATAGAACACGCAGGTTCATCGTTACAGAAATATTGGATCGGATCACTGAAATGATCCGATAAATCCTCTCACAAATATCTCAACAACCCTTCTAGCTCGCTATATGGATATATATGAATACATGGCAGATTACATCAATATTTAATTTAGTCCATCATTTAAGCTCTATTTTGATAGAAATGTTCCCCTTATTCAGCTCGAAGGTCCACATCCTCTCCTTGCTTCGCTTTGGATTCCTCCCTTTGTCTAAGGGTGCTGGATGCTCCTGCATCAGACTCCCGAGGTACAAAAATTTTATGACCTCCTGGTCATATGCTTCTCCTTGTTCTTAGCAATTCTAACCACTACATCTCCTTCAGTGAAACTGCTTTCATGATCTTCTGTGAGCTGCAACCAACCTCTGCAGTAACAATATCCTCTGTTACACGATACCTCACCAAGCCCTCCGCACTCGGTCTTTTGGCATCCTTCTGGTTCTCTCCACTGGAACCAATTGAGCACACCTTGCTCTAGGTTGCTGCAAATCTTCTCACCTTCCGCTGCCGTCATCTGCACGACAGTAAGACCATAAACTCTCTAGCTTTAACACAACTGTACCTCTTTCCCCTTCTGCTTGAATTCTTCTTCCTTCTCGCAGGAAATCCTTTCCCTGCTCTGATACCACTTGATGCAAAGAAATCTTGGGGTAAGCCCAAAATCCCCTTGAATGTATAAAATTCCATCCTGGGCCTGTGGGTTATGGCCCACTAAGCCTAAACGGAAGCGTTTTAAACTTCTCATTATGTAACGTGGATCTACATTAAAATCATGCCATCCGTATATATAGAAGATAAATAATTATCGCAAACAATATATGTGTTAAGTTCTAAAAACCTCGCACCAAAACATAATGCAATTACACAGAAACATATGGAAATTCCAAAGCGCTCCCAATCGGCGATCGGAGATCGCTCATCGCAGGTTTCGGAAATGCGGCTTCCATGATGCATTGATCGCTGGATTGCATATCACCTCTTTCCTGTAGTCCGAGATTTCCCCGAACCTGATTCCACAATACCACCGACTGATATAAATTGCAAATCCATTTAAAGTCCAACAGGGTTTTAAGACGAGGCCGTTTATTCCACGCTCAGTTCTTTCCACGAGTTTCGCCTCGGTTCCTTATGTAGAGGCTTTACACGATTAAACATCGATCTACGCAATCGATCTCTCCATCATTTGACCCGACACTCTGTTATACAGAAAGGCACACATCATTCCTCACGTCTGGTTTCTGTTGTTATGTAATGCACTATGGAACTAATCTCCGCTCCACGCATCCACATCGGCCTTTTCCCACATGCTGTCACAAATTCACCGCGTTGTCCGCCTCTCAACACTGTACATTGATCGATCTATTACACCAGGTTTGAACCTGCTACACAACACAACGTTTTTCCACACATCGACTTCACTTAGTAATTTCATAAACCAGCATTTCACACTGTTCACAATCTCTATCAATTAGACTTCAACGTTGTTTTGCATTACAACTCCCACTGTGGATTGGAAACATCAACCGATTTTCAACACTCTGCAAGGCACTTACTATTCACACGATCCAACGCCTTCAGAATACTCATATATAACAATTAAACAATATTTAGATCACCATCGATCCACGGGTGATCGATGGTTGATCAACAGGCTCCTAACACAGAATTAACTCCATTATAGAACGCACACAGGTGTACACAACACTAAAACAGGCTTCTATATATTATACACAATATGATTACAGGTCTAAGGCATTGCAGCCTTAGAACAATTTCCCCCTCGACTACATTTCAACACTCTATCGACACACACACTTTTACTATCTGTCTCATTACATTTATTTATAGAACACGCAGGTTCATCGTTACAGAAATATTGGATCGGATCACTGAAACGATCCGATCAATCCTCTCACAAATATCTCAACAACCCTTCTAGCTCGCTATATGGATATATATGAATACATGGCAGATTACATCAATATTTAATTTAGTCCATCATTTAAGCTCTATTTTGACAGAAATGTTCCCCTTATTCAGCTCGAAGGTCCACGTCCTCTCCTTGCTTCGCTTTGGATTCCTCCCTTTGTCTAAGGGTGCTGGATGCTCCTGCATCAAGTACATACCTTCTATTCCAGATAATTTAAAAAATTGGAAATTCTTTGAAGATGATGAACAATTAAATAATTTCTTATAGATTATTGATGAATTTTCTTGTTTACATGTAGAAGAAGAAAACAATCATGAAATTAAATCAAATGAAGATGATTCAGTTACGAAATTTAGAGAGAAAATTGTTGATCATGATATCATTCAACTATAAAATAATCATATTCCAAAATGATTAGTTCCCATTGAAAAATTGTTTGATCAAAATTATGTATCAAAATATTCATTATTGAATTCACAACATGAAGATGTAGAGGACTGTAATATTGGTACTGTAGAAGAAATAAAAAATGTGAAATTTTCAGCGAGTCTGACTCAGAACATAAAAGAGAAATTATGTCAATTTGTTTAAAGAGTACAAAGATGTATTTTCATGTTCATATGAAGAATTCAAAACTTATGACACGACTATTATTGATCATAAAATTCCTCTGAAACCAGGAGTAAGCCATTTCAACAAAAATTAAGAAGGTTCAATCTAGTCCTACTCCCTATTATTGATAAAGAAGTAAGAACATAGTTGGATGCCAAGATAATTGTTCCTTTGAGATATTATGAGTGGATAGCTAACCTAGTACATGTTAGGAAGAATAATGGAGAAATATGATTGTGTGTTGATTTTAAAAACCTGAACAATTTGTCCTTGAAAGAAAATCATCGATTACCAAAAATGGTTCAATTACTTTAGAGAATATTAGGTTATGACATGATTTCAATTCTTGATGGATTTTTTGGATACAACCATATTTTTCTCAGTCAAGAAGGCAAAGAAAAAACAACATTCACAACTCCATGGGGTACTTTTATGTATGCCAAGATGCCATTTGGTTTAATAAATGTTGAAGAAACATTTCAAAGGGCCACGAATTTGGCATTTTTTGGTAAGGTAAATACATTTATAGTCATTTACCTTGATGATTTGCCAATATTTTCTGAGTCTAATGCTAAACATATCAAACGCTTGAGGAAATTTTTTGAGAGATGTATAAAATTTGGGATTTCTCTTAATCCTAGGAAGTCACTCTTTGCAATGAGGAGAGGAATATTTTTAGGACATATCATTTCAAAATAAGGATTTATAATTGACCCTAATATAGTTTCAACAAATTCAGTTAATTGGTTTACCTAGAAACAAGAAAGAAATTCAGTCATTTTTAGGGAAGATAATTTTTTTAAGAAGATTCATACCTAATTATGATGAAATTGCTAAAGATATCAGTGATATGGTAAATAAATAAAATGAAGTTAAAATGAACGTCCAAGCTAGATACTCTTTCTCACATATCAAGAAGGCAATTTCTGAATCTCTAGTGCTTTCTAGTCATAACTATTAATTTTTTTTTAGTATTTTCTCTTTTGCCTCAGAAACTACTATAGCAACAGTTTTATTGCAGAGAAATGAAGATCAACATGAGCAACTGATTTCTTTATTTAGTAAGGTTTTGACAGATTTTGAAATCAAATATGAAATCATAAGAAACAAGCTTATGCTTTGGTACAAGCTTTGACGACATTTAGGATGTATGTTTTACATTCACTTATAATTACCTATGTGCCTAAAAATGCAATCAAGACAATGTTGACTCATCTTGATATAGATGGAAAGAGGGGGAAATGGATTTCTAAGATACTTGAGTTTTATTTTGATATCAAACCTACAAAGTTGGTGAAAGGACAAGGTTTAGTTAAGTTGTCAGAATCAAACTGAAAAATACTTGGTATTAATACAGATTTCAGCAGAGAAGAATCCACAAGAACCTTCTTATATTTCAGCAGAGAATAATCCACAAAAACCTCCTTAGATTTCAACAGAGAAGAATCCACAAAAACCTTCTCAGATTTCAACAGAGAATAGTCCACAAGAACTTTCTCAGATTTTAGTAGAGAAGAATCTAGAAGAACCTTCTTCTAGTTCAGTGCCTATAACTCTTCCTTTACACATTGATATACATTGTGAATTTTCTATGTGATTTTCAGTATCCTCCCAAGTTCACAAAGAATCAGTGTAGATCTCTCAGTCTCAAGGAAATAAAGTATTGCATAGTAAATGAACATTTGTATTGGAAGGATCCCTTAAATATCCTTTTGATATGTTTGACTGAAAGTGAAACAGATGGAGTAATCAATCAATTTCATAATGGAGTTTATGGAGGAAATTATGGTCGGAAAGAAACTGCATATAAAATACTAAGAGCTTGTTTCTATTAGCCAAAATTGTTTGCACAAGTTGGAGCAAAGGTCAAAAGTTTTATCCCTTGTTAGATTTTTGTTGGAAAACAAAGGTTAGCAACACTTTCTCTTGTTCCAGTTTCAGTTGAAGCTCCTTTCTCATAGGAGGGATTAGATTTATTGGTGATATAATTATGATTCTAGTAATCAATAAACAAGGATATTAATAGCCACTGATTACTTCAAAAAGTGAGTTCAAGAAAGTCATGTACAGAATGCAACTGATACAGTGGTGATAAATATAAGTTATTTTTTCTATTCAATTATCATTTCTAGTCATGAAGTGTTTTTGGGAGTTATATGAAGAGGAAGATTATTTTTCAAGAAGGATAAATCACATTATTGAGCTAAATCAAGATATACATGAAGTTCAACTTAAAATTTGACAATATCAGGACAAGATGAAGAGCTTGTTTGACAGAATGGCCAGAGAGAGAGATTTTATACAAGGAGATTTAGTTCTGAGATGGGATGCAAGAAGAGAAGAAAGATGCAACCATGGAAAATTTGATAATCAATGGTTAGGACCCTTTAGCATTGAAAAATTCAAAGGCAATAATACTTTCATCCTATGCAATCTAGAAAGAGAATAATCCTCATTTCTTGTCAATGGGAAATATCTCAAGAATTATATTCAATATTGAGTATTTTTATCATCATCATTTGACATTTCTGATTTTCTTTAAAATTCAAGAGAAAGTATGATTTTTACAACAAAGACTCCATAGCCTGAGGGTAAGGCACATGGATCTACAACTTCTCTGTACCTCGTAGGGGGAAGAATTCCCCAGATGGAGCTGACGTTCTAACTTATTTTTACCCTCACAATAGTTTACAAATTTCATTTTATTTTCAAAAAATTAGAAAAAGAAAAATAAGAAAAATAACTAAAAATCAAAATAAAAATCAAAATAAAAATCAAAAAATAAAAAGGGAAATCAAGAAAAGAAAAAATTAAAATATTTTTAGCCTTAGAATAAAGTGAGCACATTGAAATGACACCATGTTGTATAGTTTTATTTGACATTTTAAAAAAAAAATGTTTTTTTAAATGAATATTGTAAATAAATGTGATATGACTGCCACCCACCAAAGATTTAAAGTTCACCTAACTTCCAACAAGTAAGATTAAACGTTCTCTCATCAACGATGTACGATGGATTGTGGGATGCCCCACATTCGTAACAGTTATTGGGGGGGGTTGGGTTTGTGGGGGGGTCTGCAATGTGGTATTCTTCGATCTCTCCTTTTTTACATGTATGCTCATCATGCATTGTGAGACCCCCCCTACAAACCACTTACCCTATTTCACTATCTCTCCTGCCATTTTCAGTATTGGTCATATCTCCCACCAAATTTATCATATAACCGTTACATCATTTATTTATCCCGTAAACATTCAAATATTCCACGCCATTAATAGTTAATACACCAAAAATTAGTTATGATCTCCTTAATAAAAGTTTTTATACTCGCAAAATCAAATTATTTACCATTCCACCTACAACCAGAGCCTCCAGAGTGGTATCAGAGCGAATTCTAGTAGCCAAAAACTTCCAATCATCATCACTCCCAAGTAAATTTTAAATTTCTCTCAGTAATTTTATTTTTCCCAAATGGCCACCCATAAAGAAAAATATAAAATATCTATAGAAAATCCTCTATTACCCTTTGTAATCAATTTATATGAATTTCTCTTTGTCGACATGCATTACAATATTTATTAAACCAATTATGAATTCTACTTGTACGAGCTTCACAATTGGGCATTTCAGAAGTATGAGGATGCCACTAATGAATTATCTTTATGGGAATCATTACTTCCTCAGTTATATTTCCATCAGACACATCATTTTCTATAATTTTTCACCTTGTGTGGATCCAGATACCTTCCTAGCCAAAGAGTTTTTTATCGCCAAAAATAATGAGACTATGTTTTCCATAACCTATAAGTAAAGTTTCTAGGCCCTACAGTTAAAACCTCAGGACTCTCTTCACCATTTTTCCACATATACCCTTATGGAATTTTACCAGAATCTTTATTTTTAAGAGAGGGCGCACAATTTTGAGTCTTTTCTACAAGAAAATCTGAATTAACCAGGACAAACCCACTATATCCCTCTGCAATATTTTCTGAGATGTCTAGGAAGATGGTCTCTTGTCTATTAGGATGTACAAATGATCCATGGGTAGATGAGGTTATTTTAGGATTCTTATCAATGTTTCCATCTGGTAAGAAGTCCTCCATTATGTTCAATTATAATCAATGTCCGTCAGATGTAATTCATGACCAATTCCTAATGTTCAGTGCTGAAGGATTTTTGAGGAGGTAAATCCCCTTTGCGGACAGAGGTCATACCACTAGCCCAGATCGAGTCTAGCAACAATCAAGTCACACAATGACGTTGGTTCCTAATTACAAAAATACAAAGATCGCGGTGAATGCCTACCTCAGATCCCACGCAGTTGTTGTAGAAGAAAATATGACGCTTCTTGTCCCTCGCTTGGCAGATCACAATCATTCCATTCGACGCGTCCGAACACCTGCACACATGCAAGGAAACAACGAAATACAACACAAAATCTAAAGCATGTAACCATATATCAGTCAGAGAGGATATAATTCATTACATTACATAAGGAAATGAACACATGAATGGAACCATAATCAGAGTCGCTTATATTATAAATAACAAAGGAAAGATTACAACCAAATGCTCTGACGCTATGATCTTCCTTCGGTGGGGCTGACAGCGGAGTGCATCTCAAAAAATCCTATCGGGAATCTGGACGAAGCTCTCTCTTTCTTCGGCTTGGCTCTCAATAGTTGCCCGGCTATAGTTTCATTCCTACAAGTTCAACTAGCTTGCTAATGGAGAAGGCAAGATTTTATAGATGGAGGAAGGGGAGTTGGGATCCCTATAATCATGGGATAGGCCCTATCTCTAAGGAAGCTTCCATGATAGGTGGAAAACCACTTCCTATACATGGAGATCTGGAGCCAAACCACCCAATTCCTTTTGATGACTCGTTCATGAGTTTGTTGGAATCAAAATTCTGCCATTTATTTTTAAAAAACATCCATTATTAATCTTGGCGCGAGTGAGACACAGGGATAGAGCGCCAGTTGGCGCACCCTCTAGTGTGGATTTCCCCCATTGGCGTGAGGGATGAACTGGCTAGTCGTGCCAAGGCTAAAACATCTGTTTTTAGGGTTTTTCAGAGGAAAATTTCTTTAGGAGAATGTTTGTCCTTATGCAAGAGGATGTCATGAAGGTGGTTTCAAGACGTTTTACTGTTCACAGGTCACAGGAATAGTCCTACAATGTACGGGATGAGGGATTGTAGGGACGGTGACAAAATACTGTGTAACAAATTCCCCCTAAAGCATGAGGTTCGAGAGAGAGGGAGGGGTGAAATGCTTTATGAGAACGTGCCCAACTGAAAACACTGCCGTCGGAAGACCTGCATACAATTACAACTGATATCTCCGATACATGATATGTGGTATGGGCACAGCCATCCATAATAGAGTGTACAATAACTAGGATCCAAGGTATGGGCACAGCCATTTAGTAAGAAGGATAAACAAGTAGAATCAGGTATGGTCGCAGCCATCTAATCAAATGAGTCATGTAACTAATCATGATAATCCACAAAAACCCGCAGCCTGGATTTCATCAGACAAAACCCAGGGTCTTGCACTCCATCTCGACCCGAACAGAATACAAGTCCCAACATGTGAATAAGTGAGATGAAGTCGAACATGCAAGAACATCTTCTGATTACCAGCCAATAATGAAAGCCGTTAACAGACGCGAGAGGTACCACCAATAATGAGGATGGCCCTCAAGGTACTATAGGTACTATCCACGGGATGTGAACAGTGAGCTGGCATCGAACACTTGCAGAATCATCCAATTGAAGGAAAATAATGAAAACCCTGCGTCAAATGCGAAGAACCTGCCATTGAGGCATGCAGGCTCCAAGGCACCAGAAGGGAGTCTCTAGATCAGCTTCCTAGATAATGAGCTGAAGTCGACAGGAAGTGACCTTGATAGAAGGTGGGCCATAGTGCTTCCCACATCATCGACGTGAGACAGAGGAATATGATGTTTGCGAATCAAGATCAGTAGAGAATCAGAGGGAGGTCAAAAACTGTAGAGGCCAACTTCTCTTGAACATATTGTTACACTAAAAATTGTCACCTTGACTTTCTGCTAACTGTATGAGCTCATTATTACTCATACTTCCCCCTCTGCAAGTCTAAACATGTTAGTTCCTCATGTAAAGCCTTGAAATTCAGAGAAATGTTCCTAAAAATCTCCTAAACGTTGGCGTCGCACTTTCTCTTTATCTTGCCTACGGTCCCGCACCTAATGTTCAGCTCTCTTGCGTACTTGAACGCACTTTATATGTGTTAAAGGTGCGGACCCCTGTAAGATAAAAAAGGCGCAAGTAAATTCCAAAAATCTCAATAAAAGTAAATTTTGGAAGCTTCTAGAATGGATCTTGTGGTGGCAGAACCGCTCTTGTGAGGTGCATGAATCCCTTACCTTATGGAGCTAACCCCTTGATGTGAGAAGCTTATCCCTTTGAAGGAGGATTCTATCCCTTCATAGTTGGAATAGAAAACCTCCTCTTTTCCACTATAAAAAGAAACATTGGGTAGCCTCAAAGGGAGGTCAAGCTTAAGAAGATTTGAGGTTAAGTGCTGTTGAGATTTAGACTCAGTTGACTAAGAATTTTGTGAGGAGAGATTACATACCTCTAATTGTCTTGGTTGGAAGAGTGCAGAGCTTATCAAAGTAAAGGAGACTCCTGCTTCGGACCCCGGGAAGGCCTGTACAACATCAAGGCTCAGGTTGTAAGGTTTTCCTTCTTTTGAAATTAATACAAATATACTCATTTTTCTCAATAAGGTGTCTGTTCATGGTTTATTTCATAAATTCCTTGATCAATATGATAAGCATGGTTTATGATGATTTCTATACAGGTGCTATGTAATATTTTGCTTGTTTGTGACTACAGGTTTACGAGGAAAACTCCTTCAAGTGCACGAGGGACAAAAACGACTTCAAACAAGCGCTGGACATATGGTAAGTCTCTTACACCTCTATAGAGATTTTGTAAACCTTACATGCTTAGAGAAATATTATTATATTTGGTTGTTTGTTGCTAGATACTTTTAGTACTAGGGAGATCGGTCTTGTCCGCAAGAACGATTTATCCGGCCAACAAATTGGCGACTCCACTGGGGAAAGAAACTTGTGATTTTTGGTTCTCTTTTATTTTGATTTGAGGAAAAGTTTTTCCTGGTTTTTGATTGATGGATATCTGCCTGGGTAGCTTAGGTTTTCTCTGTTTTCGAAAATTTTGAAATATTTTACATTTTTTCTTGAACTTTTCTGGGGACCGCACTTTGTTCTTTTGCACAGTGCGGGCTGTTTCACACTTTCCTTGAGTTAACAGTGCGGGACCGCACCTGTTACTTCTGGGAGCCTGCGGACCCTGTTAAAATTTTGGAAAAAACTCTAGATTTCTTTTTTCCAATTTAGTTTAGATTTGATTTAGGATTCTTAGCATCTACCCAGATCTATATTTTTTTGTAAAAAAGCTCTTGTTTCTGAATTTCTTTCAGCAATTATTCATCTCATCAATCTCCATTAATTTAATTGGGTGTTTTGAGTCTCTTTTTTGAGAAATTATTAATTTGATTTCCTTTGGTCATTACTTGGAGGTTTGTCTCAGTCTTTTCACAATTTTGCATAGGGGGGGCTAAATTGTGTATGAGTGTTAATCGCCTTTGAGTGTTTTTTGATCTTTGGAACTCTCACCCGATTTTCTTGACTTGCACTTGATTGGTTCTTAGATTACATTAGAATCATCTTGTGTTTGAGAATTCTCTTGCATAGATCACATTTGCATAATTAGAATTCTCATTTTCAGAATATGAATGAAAAATGTGCATAGATTACATTTGCATACTTTTCAATTGAATTGTGCATAGATTACAATTGCATAGTTTACATTATGAAAATCAATCGTAGATTTAGATCAATTTTCTTTGATTTGAATTTAGATGTTTTTATGCTTGTTTTAAAAACACAAAAAATAAAAATTGTTTTGGGATTGATTTGCATTAGTTTTTCTTAATGAAATTAGTGCATTAGAGAATTTGTTATATTTTCTCTTAGTGATCAATTTTTGCATTGTTGGAAGTGAATGGAAACTCTCTCCTTACTTTAGTTAAGATTCATCGAATTGAAAAGATTACATTATCATATTCGATTGCATTCAGTTTTGGGTCGGGTCATAACACCATTGGTTTCATATCCATTTACCCTTTTGAGTAATAACAACCTAAATAACACAGCGCTTAATTAAAATTAATCTAGTAATTTTTACATTTTTAGGGCTCTTTCCACCAATCTAGCTTAGGATTAGTGCTTTGGAATAGGTTGTAGTTAACTTTCCAAAGAAACAAAAACAAACAAGTAGATAAATCTTGCGGTAGGAAATAAATCCAATTGTAATTTGTACAATCTGGGAAGCTACTCTTAAAGAAGTCAATCACGAGATCATGTCTGAACCTTTGAGACAATCAATTCTGTTTCATTGGGAAAGATAGAATATTTTGCATGCATTACAAATGGTAAACCTCGGATTAACCATTGTCGAGGAGCCTGGGGTCACTTGTCGGTAAACCTCATATTAACCATGTCAAGGAGCCTTCAAGGGGATTGAGCTTTGTTACTCTTCCCTTGCACGTGGAATAGGATCATAGACTGTTCTCTCAGTTGTATTTGTTACTGTTGGTAACCTTAGTGTCCATAAGCTTAAGATTATTTCCTAAGGTGACGGTGAAGGAAAGATCTCATTGTACCTGGAGCAGACGTCGACTAGACTCACTTGGAATCTCTGGAGGGTTCTCTTCACTCGAGATGGTTTTGTGAAGAAACTTGTGCCAGTATGTTTCATTAAGCAGGTTGTCGGGTAACTCTTCCAACCTCCCTTTCTGTATTAAATTCTACGATGTTGGATTTCATCACCAACTAGTGTTTTTAGTACGGGAAGTTACCGTTTGTGTGTGGTTTGACTCCTAGATTTGATAACGCGTGTTAATTTGTTTGTTTTTACTTTTAGAGACCATAGGTGTGAATTGTGAATTTTAATTGTTAGGTGTGAATTGTGAATTGTTAATTTTAGTTTTAAATTGTTAATAAAATTCACTAAAATTGAATATAATGGCAACTGTTCTGGAATTTACCAACCAAGGAACCCCTCTTAACGAGATTCCTAGTACTTTTCCTTCCTTTGGAAATGTTGTTCCTCCTTATATGGCTACTTTGTCATTACCTGGATTTACAATAGGTTTACCGATATGGTTATTTTCAACTTCGTTGGCCCCAAATACTCCAATTGTTCCACCTCAACTGGATGCTTCACCTCAACAGAGTTCACCATCTCAACATCACCAACCTTCTGTTGACCCTTTACCTTCTTCGCCTAATATTTCTTCCTCCATTTCTTCCTCTTCGCTTGGTAAAAGCCTTGACGCTAGTAACTAGGTGGCTAAGAAGAAGAAGAAAGGGAAGAAGAAGAAGAAGCAAGATAAGAAAGAAGTCAACAAACCAACCATGGCTGTAAGTGTTAGTTGTGTTGAGGAAACCTCCAACATGCATCGTAAACCCAAATACCCATGCAGGCTTTGTAAGGGTGACCACTTCCTTATCAATTGTCCTAGTATTCCTAAGGTCTTGGAAGTATGGTCAGAAAAATCTCATCAACTTTCCGTTGATCCATCAACCAGTGATAGTCAGGTTCCTGGGAAAAAGGGTAAAGTTAGGTTTCCTTGTAAGTTATGCAAAGGGAGTCATCAAACTCACATTTTCCCTCACATAGATGAAGCCTCAAAATTGTTGGAAAACCTTACTATTCCATAGCAAGAATTTACAACTGATTACCGTAAAATTTCTCCCAACCTACCGTCAACTGACGGAGTGATTGATCTAATTTCAAGTACAGTCAATCCCACTCTTCCATTGGAGAGTGAAACTCATATCACTCAAGTTGATGATCCATTAGTTGATCAAGTGGTCGATTCGATTTCACATTCGGTCGATCCCATTCTCCCTGTAGAGAGTGAACTTCATACCGCTCAGGTTCTTCTTGTTACATCAGATTCTTCTACGCCGAGGGGCATTTCACCTGTTTCTACAGAACCCCCTCCAAGTACTGAGGTATTTTCCTTTGATTGGAATAGACTGACAGAACCTCGTCTTCCTTCCTCCATCCCTTTCCAAATCATTGTGAAGTTGGGTGGTAGGGACATACACCGCACACAGGTAGATGAAGGTGCTTATGTTAGTATTTTATCCTCAACTGCTTGGAAAGCTTTGGGTTCCCCTCAGCTTGTGCCTATTACGCAGAATCTGAAAGCTTTTAACAGAACCATTAGTGAACCTTTAGGGATCCTTCCTAAGTTCTCTATTACTTTGGAAGGTAAAACTGTCTGTATTTATCTTATGGTAGTTCGAGGTCCCTTGGATTTCAATTTACTCCTTGGGCGAGACTATGTTTATGCAATGAAAGCTGTCGTATCGACACTCTTTCGCGTGATGTCTTTCCCTCACAATGGAAATATTGTGACTGTAGATCAGCTTTCATTCCCTAGTCTTGATTCGACTACCAATAATCTGACATCCCTGAATGTTCCTCATACGCAAGTGGTGTCTACCCTGCCACGGGTTAATTATGTGGCAACTGGTCACATGTTTTCAGTTACCGATGTAAGCGATCCTCTCACTGTTTGCTCGTCTTCTTTTGACTTAGATCAGGTAATTGACATGGAAAACTCTGTGGGATTACTTGAACACGATGTTCTTATCCCTTGTGAGTCCCTTGACATGTGTTCCTTCCAAAGAACTATTCTTCCTTCTGATGAGGACCTCTTGGAAGCCATGATCAAGGTGTGTCCATTGACATGTGCTTCTTCCAGTTGGAAGCCATGATCAGTTAAGTGAGTTGGAGGATGGTTCCTGTTACTGAGTTAACCTCGTTAAAAAATGAATCAGGTATGAGGAAAGTTCTTTTCCTGTGTCAACCTCATTAAAAAATGAATCAATGAATGTGAGGAAAGTTCCTTTTACTGTGTCAACCTCGTTAAAAAATGAATCAGTGGCCCGAGGATAATTCCTTTTACTGTGTCAACCTCGTTAAAAAATGAATCAGTGAGTCTGAGGATAGTTCCTTTTACTGTGTCAACCTCGTTAAAAAATGAATCAGTGGCTAGTGAGGAGAGTTCATTTTACTGTGTCAACCTCGTTAAAAAATGAATCAGTCGACGATGACGAAAATTCCTTTTACTGTGTCAACCTCGTTAAAAAATGAATCAGTGAATGTGAGGATAGTTCCTTTTACTATGTCAACCTCGTTAAAAAATGAATCAGTGGCTGGTGAGGAGAGTTCCTTTTTACTGTGTTAACCTCGTTAAAAAATGAATCAGTCGGCGATGAGGACAGTTCTTTTCCTGTGTCAACCTCATTAAAAAATGAATCAGTAGGTAGATTGTAGAGAGGAGATTGATAGATTAGAAATAAGTAGTTTCTGAGGAAAATTTCTTTTATTGTGTCAACCGCGTTAAAAAATGAATCAATGAATGTGAGGATAGTTCCCTTTACTGAGTCAGCCTCGTTAAAAAATGAATCAGGTATGAGGACAGTTCTTTTCCTGTGTCAACCTTGTTAAAAAATGAATCAGTTGGTCAGAGGATAGTTCCTTTTAATTGAGTCAACATCGTTAAAAAATGAATCAGGTATGAGGACAGTTATTTTCCTGTGTCAACCTCATTAAAAAATGAAGCAGTCAGTTATATAGGTAGATTGTAGAAAGTAGATACGAGGATAGTTCTTTTCCTGTGCCAACCTCATTAAAAAATGAAACAGGTGTCTCTGAGGATGATTACTTTTACTGTGTCAACCTCGTTAAAAAATGAATCAGTGAATCTGAGGATAATTCCTTTTACTGTGTCAACCTCGTTAAAAAATGAATCAGTGAGTCCGAGAATAGTTCCTTTTCTTGTGTCAAGCTCGTTTAAAAAATGAAACAAGCTTCCATGAGGATAGTTCCCTTTACTGAGTCAACCTCGTTAAAAAATGAATCAGGTATGAGGACAGTTCTTTTCCTGTGTCAACCTCGTTAAAAAATGAATCAGTTGGTCAGAGGATAGTTCCTTTTATTGAATCAACCTCGTTAAAAAATGAAGTAGGTATGAGGACAGTTCTTTTCTTGTGTCAACCTCATTAAAAAATGAATAAGTAGGTTATATAGGTAGATTGTAGAGAGTAGATATGAGAAAAGTTCCTTTTACTGTGTCAACCTCGTTAAAAAATGAAACACGTTGCCATGAGCATAGTTCTTTTCCTGTGTCAAGCTCGTTAAAAAATGAAACAAATACTCCCCTAATTGAGTCGAGTCTTTGACTAGATCTCGTAAATTTTAAGTCATATATTTAGTTTAGTTATTTCAGTTTTTTGCATAATTTTCTTACAGTTTTAGGTCGGGTCTTTCATATGATCTCGTAAATGAACCTTCATTCCATCCAGCTATTAATTACCATCAGTGTACTTAGTTGAATTAAATGAAGCTGGGGGGGCATGCGCTTTAGCAGTTACGCTTAGGGGGCATCAAGCACAATTTTCTCTCTGTTTCAAGCTTGTGTAAAAATGAAACCACTCTGAAGCATAGTTTTTCTCTGTTTCAAGATTTTGTAAAAATGAAACCCATCTTGAGTCAATTTCGGTTATTTTCAAGACTCGTTAAACTCATGAAAATCCTGAGATTACTTTTCTATCTTTCATTCTCGTAAAACACATGAAAATTCCAAGTTCTTTCTGTCTTTTCCTGTTCGTAAATTAAATTGAAAGGCGGCCACATGAGTATATTTTTTATCCCTTTTTCGAACTCGTTAAAACTTACGAAAAAGTGAAAACCATGAGTAAATTTTTATCCCTTTT
Source organism: Pinus albicaulis (assembly GCA_034641835.2). NCBI lineage: Eukaryota > Viridiplantae > Streptophyta > Pinopsida > Pinales > Pinaceae > Pinus > Pinus albicaulis. Next base: position 852,599,594 of record CM076578.1, on the reverse strand, counting down.
TCGAACTCGTTAAAACTTACTGAAAAAGTGAAACATTAGAGTCCTCTTTTAAGCCCTTTTCAGACTCTCTAAACATGAAAATATTGCCGAGTACTTGACTATTCGAACTCGTTAAAGGAAATGAACGGTCGTCCCTTCAGTATAAGTTTACCCCTTTTACGAACTGAAATGGACTATTTACGAAAAAGGTATACGTTGACTAAATACGGTCAATAGAGTTCTCTCCCGCATTATTTTATCCTTTTTCGGGCTCGAGAGACTAAATTTACGAAAAAGTACAACCATGGAGTTTTCTTAAGTTTTTTTTTCCGACTCCCTAAAATTGAAAAACACCGAGTTTCTCCTATATTGGACTCATTAAAATTTAACAGTAAAGGAACTGTTCAAATTTTAAACAGGAACGAACCACTCCTTATTATGGTTCAAATCTTAAACTAAGTTGGACTCATCCGAAGGATGAGCTTATAAACAAGAAAATGTTATCCTCCTCAAGCTTGTCAAAAATAAAGAGGTACTTGCCAAAAATGGTAGGGGAAAAGAGAGAAAAATGGGCCTGTTTGTTGTATTTTGATTATTCGGAAAATCTTTAACCACTCTTGAACACGACACTTTTGTTCACCTGGGTTGGGAAATCCTTTGCCTAATAGTTAATCAAACCACATTGAAAGTCTTCAGCTGGTTTCTAGGTATTAGCTTTGGGTCAATTGTCACCAAGCCATCTGCAGTGTCGTTATGTGTTCAAGAGGACAGTTCAAACAAACCATTCATCTGCAAAATATTTGTCTTCCATTTTGACCATCCCTGAGTCAGTCCTTGCCAAGATATTTCTTCAAAACTTGATCTATTATTTTGTGTTGTGGGCTTGCCTACGACAGATCGCTTTCTATCGACGACAGCTCATTATCTAGGAAGTTGATCCAGAAATCATCAGTACCTTGAAATCTGCATGCCTTAATGGCAGGTTTCTCGCCTTCGATGACAGGTTGCATCATTGACCTTCGATCGAATGATTCCATGACATGTTCGACTTCATCTCATTCATTCACATTTCATGGATTGTACTGAGTACTTTGAGAGCCATTGACATTACTGGTGGTTACTCTCACACTTGTTAACAGTTTACATCATTGACTGGTAATCAAGTGGTTTTTACCATGTTCGACTTCAACACATTTAATCGCATGGATATAATCGTACTAGTTCGAGATGCGGAAATCAAGACCCTGGATCTAGTTTCTACCATCCAGGTTGCGAGGAATTTTGTTATCAATTATACAGTGGACTATTTATAAACAGATGGCTGCGTCCATGCTGTGTCTACATATGTCTATACTGTTGATGTATTGAAAATCATTCATGTATCAGAACAATTTAGATTAGTTTCTAGTTAGTTTTTATCTGAGTACGGGAATGCCTACCTCAGCGATGATATGTTAACATATATATATTTTGCATTGAATTTTTTTACAGGTTCCAACTGGGGTGTCCACAAGATGATCCTTGAAATGATAAAGTACTGCACTCTTCATATATGACAGACTTCAGCATCATCTATTCCAGACTTTTCACTTTAGGGGGCAATCTGTTACACTAAAAATTGTCACCTTGACTTTCTGCTAACTGTATGAGCTCATTATTACTCATACTTCCCCCTCTGCAAGTCTAAACATGTTAGTTCCTCATGTCAAGCCTTGAAATTCAGAGAAATGTTCCTAAAAATCTCCTAAACTTTGGTGTCGCACTTTCTCTCTATCTTGCCTGCGGTCTTGCACCTAATGTTCAGCTCTCTTGTGTACTTGAACGCACTTTATCTATGTTAAAGGTGCGGACCCCTGTAAGATCAAAAAGGCGCAAGTAAATTCCAAAAATCTCAATAAAAGTAAATTCTAGAAGTTTCTAGAATGGATCTTGCAGTGGCAGAACCGCTCTTGTGAGGTGCATGAATCCCTTACCTTATGGAGCTAACCCCTTGATGTGAGGAGCTTATCCCTTTAAAGGAGGATTCTATCCCTTCATAATTGGAACAGAAAACCTCCTCTTTTTCACTATAAAAAGAGGCATTGGGTAGCCTCAAAGGGAGGTCAAGCTTAAGAAGATTTGAGGTTAAGTGCTGTTGAGATTTAGACTCAGTTGACTAAGACTTTTGCGAGGAGAGATTACATACCTCTAATTGTCTTGGTTGGAGGAGTGCAGAGCTTATCAAAGTAAAGGAGACTCCTGCTTCGGACCCCGGGAAGGCCTGTACAACATCAAGGCTCAGGTTGTAAGGTTTTCCTTCTTTTGAAATTAATAAAAATATACTCATTTTTCTCAATAAGCTGTCTATTTATGGTTTATTTCATAGATTCCTTGATCACTATGATAAGCATGGTTTATGATGATTTCTATACAATTGCTATGTAATATTTTGCTTGTTTGTGACTGCAGGTTTACGAGGAAAACTCCTTCAAGTGCACGAGGGACAAAAACGACTTCAAACAAGCGCTGGACATATGGTAAGTCTTTTACACCTCTATAGAGATTTTGTAAACCTTACATGCTTAGAGAAAGATTAGTCTATTTGGATGTTTGTTGCTAGATACTTTTAATACTAGGGAGATTGGTCTTGTCCGCAAGAACGATTTATCCAGCCAACACATATCGGCGGCACGACACTGGATTTGGTAGTATTTGACATCAAAGGATTTGAGGTCATGATGACATGGAAAAGATCAGATGAGCAGTCAAAAGAGATTACCCTATTAGCACCTTATCTGAACCCCAGGCTGAAAAGGGAAAAACAAGGTAACAACTAAACCATGCTTAGCCTTGTAGCTAGCCCTACAAGGACAGGAGAGGGCTCTCTCCGTAAAAAGGATATTCAACAAAGTACAATAATGGACTGATATTAGGCTAGGTATAATAATGGGAAAAGGTTTTAATAAATGAATGATTTTTTCAGGAATGTATGGGATAAAATGGGACAATTTGAAACTGGAAAATTAAATCAGGATACAGGGTATTTCATGGGGCAAGGTAGGTAGGAAATTTTAGCAATAAAGTTTAAATAAGGATGGGATGGAGAGGCTAGTGAGGAGCTAAAAAGGGCATTAGAAGATGGATCCTTTTCAAACAGAAGAAAAACACAGGGTATGAATGATTTCCCAAGGCAGAGCAATAAAATGGATTCTACCTTTCTATCTTGAAAGCATTCAAAAGGAAATGTTTATGGATGAGAGGTGAAACATAACAATTTACATATGAAACAAAGGAGAGAAACAAATGCTAAATCTCATACCACATGGATCCCACAAATCAGAGCTGCATCTCTTATTAATTCCCTGTCAAACTGTACAATGGAGCGCAGAGCGTTCTTCCACACTATTCCCCTACTTCTGAGTTACAGACTGCTTTACAAATGATTTACAATTACATTAAATAGACCAGATTTGTGGGAACATAGATCCACATAAAGAGGAGCTGTTTTCTAGCTCAAGAATTGAAGTGCAATCATAGAAAGGAAATCTAACAATCTTCCCCTGAAAATAAGGAACAGGTATACATTTTGGGACATCTGAAAATTTTGTTGTTACACTGGATGAAAGAAAAATAGGCAATCCGAAAAGAAAATTTCCTATTTTGTTACTGCCGTAAAAATCTCTGTCTCATATTAACTCTCGGTCCTTTGACTATTTCTTTCCATTTTTGTTTGAAGAAAACTGACTTTTTAATAAAATTCCATCGAAATAAAATTGAAATGAAATTATGCCTTGAATGAAGGGAAAACCTATTTTTTGAATGAATAGGAACGAGGGAAAGGAGACGGGACTTGCATTATAATCGCAGTTGGAAACGGATGGAGGAAGGGAGGTAGAATATAAAATAAAACATTTGAAAAATTCACGTGGCGATGGTGTCATCGCAATCGGGATCAGAGGAATGGTGAAGGGAAAAAACTTCTAATGTGATGAGCAAGGCCCGATGGAATAATAGAATAAGCCAAAGGGATAGTGAAAAATGAACAAAAACGTTTTCGGCGCTTTTACAAAGGGAAAAAGGTGATTTTATATGAAGGAGCGGAGGGATGGCAAAGTGGGACCAGGGGTAAGTGAATCGCAATCAGAATCAGAAGTTGGGGTGGGCGTATTATATAATTAAATACCTCCGACGCGATGGGGAAATGCCTTTGTATAAAACAAAATAAAAAAAATTTAAACTTAACAAAGGAAAAGGGCCATTGTATTATGAATGGGCGGAGGATTTAAATGGTGGGCCTAAAAGTCAATCGGCATCGGGAGAAAGTGGAGATGGAACATATAGCGCAAAAGGAAATCGTTGATGGGAACACAACGATGGAATATGAGTCGTTAGATTGAATGATGAGATCGATGGTCAGGATGTACATCGGGTGGGTTTCCATCAGAGAAGTCAATTGGGAGGAGGTATTTGGGAGCACTGATTAAATGTGGGTTGTCAGATCGGATGAGCAGATCGACGGCCAATACAACATCAGGTGGAGTCAATCGAGGGAAGGTATTTGGGAGCGCCGATTAAATGTGGGCCATCCGATCGGATGAGCATATCGATGGCCAATACAACATCGGGTGGAGTCAATCGGGGGACATGCAATCGGGAGTCTCAATAGAATCGCATCGGAAGTTATGGCAAAGGGCCAATCGAGGCACTCCTTTAGAATGTTGTGATTGCAATGGGAAGGTCGGCGGGGTTTATATGATATAAACCTTTAAGTTTTATTATAAGGTTTATAAGGCATGGAGGGGAAGAGGTTAATAAAAAAATCACATATGATTTTATAATGTGATTTTGTAAATCGGAAGGGGAAAAAAGGGATTTTATAAAGAAAATATAAAACTTTAATAAAATAAAATTTTAGGGAAAGGTGGGAAAAAGGGGAAGGGTTAGGGTATAGAGGACTTTTTACTTCACTTAGGCATAAATTTCAATCCAAAAGTCAGTTTTGAGAGTGTAATATACCATTGGAAAGCTCTTTCCGGGATCTTTCCACTGAACATACTTGGAACATGATTTGACGCCAAAAATGTTGTGGAAATATTCTCTGAAAGACAGGGTGATGACTTTGTGGAGATAACAGCTTCTAAATTGTGACTTATTACATATGCTAACATGAAATTACATAATGAATGATAATAAAAGTATAGTATCATGTTTTCACCTCAAAACATGGTTTTGAGGTGAAAATTACATCAAACTAAATAAAACATATCTTTGATCTTCCAGGTGCTGTGACTTTGAGTTTATTGACTTTCTCATGACCTTGCTGATATTTATTGACACTTGACTCATTATTTTGACCATGGTGAGTTCCTAAGACATAATGAGACCCATCCTATGACCTAAAAATATGTTTTTAAGAGTGAAAGTCACTCATGACTAAAGACCATAGAGAGGAGAATCAACAAGTTTCACATGAGGGAAAACTGATGAAAAAATCACTACCATCAATGAATCCATGACCTAGCAGAATGGTGAAATTTATTGGTATGGGACTCCTAATATGAAAATGAAAAAGAGAAATTTTGATCACTGATGGCAGTATGACTAAACTGACACTAACATTGGCCCCAATGGGGATGGTAGCTCTTTGGAGGTGCCAAGAACACCGTAGACCAAGTAGCCTTATCCATTGGGCATGGATTCAAAAACACTAAAAAATAACATAATGCAGACTGACTCTGACTCAAGACTAAGACTAAAAACTGAAACAAAACCAAACCATACACATATCATTAAATTTTTATAGCCTTCACCTCGGGCCCCAAACTTCAATGACTGTGTACTTGAACTCTGATAAAAAATAACATGGTATATACAATGATGGTGACACAGTTTCTGATCCATTGTCTTGAACAATGGTAGTGCTTCAAAAGCCTACCATTCACTGCTGCTCCAGGGAAATCTTGGCCATCCATTTCTGAAAGCAAGAAGGCATTATGTCCCCTGTATGCTGAAATCCTATATGGTCCTTTCCACAAGTTGTCAAACTTACCGTGCTTCCCTTTGTCTTCATTCTTTGCATCCCATTTCAACACTACATCATCCAGCTGAAACTTTTTTGCTTTGGTCTTTCATTCATAGATCTTCTTTATCTTCTCTTGCAACTGAATAGCATTCTGTGACACTTCCTCTCTTGTTTGCTAAAGGTGGATCATTTGATTGATCCTTCGCTGATTTTCATCCTCTTCACTACCAAATTCTTGCAATAATCTCATAAATGGAACTATAAGAGATGTAGGAAAGACAACATCAGTACCATAAACCAATTCAAAAGGCGACATACCTATGGATTTCTTACTGCTAAATCTTTCTGCCCACAGAGCGTTGATGAGCTTGCGATGCCAGTTTCTTTTTTTTTCCTCCAACATTTTCTTAATTATATTTATCAGCGATTTGTTTGATGATTCTGCTAGGCCGTTGCCTTGTGGATAATACGCTATTGAATTGCCCAACACGATAAGTTATTTGTCACATAAATCGACCATATTCTTGGATCTGAACGCTGCTACGTTATCTGTTACAATTTTGTAAGGGAAGCTAAAACGAGATAAAATATTCATTTCAAGGAATTGAATAATTACCGTGTCTATAGCCTGCCTGGCTGGGATGGCCTCGATCCATTTAGTGAAGTAGTTTGTACCTATTAGGATCCATCGTTTCTGCGCTGATGAAGAGGGATGGATTTCTCCTATGAAATCGAGTCTCCACTGCTGAAAGGGAGCATTTACTGAAACTGGTTTCAAAGGAAGAGGCAGCAATTTCTTCTTCCCTTGGAAAATTTGGAATTCATGACAATTCATCACTGTTTTATATAGATCTGAGAATAACATGGGCCAATAATATCCTGATCTTAGTACCTTGTTAGCTGCAGTCTTCCAAAACAAATGACCACCACAATCACCTTTGTGGAAATCATGCATTACCTTCTGAGCTTCTTCTTCAACCAAACAATTGAGCAGAACACCTCCTGGATCTTTCCAATATAGAGCACTGTTTAAAATGTAGTATTTTGCAGATTTAAGTTTCAGAGATCTACCTTTACTCTTAGACATGCCTGAAGGTGGTGAAAGATGCTGAAGGACATAAAAAATATCTAAATACCAAGGGGATTGTAGAAAAATGTCTGAAATCGGAACAAGCAAACCTTCATCTTCATCCTCTAACATTGCTGTAATGAGGTTTATAGCTAGGGCATGCAGATTTGATTGGGCCATCAATTTTTCCAAGCCTTGACCTTTGATCAAATTCATGGGCTTGATCTCCATATTGTACTCCAACATAGCTGCTATCCATTTACCTCTTCGACCTTCTGGATTAGTTTGCATCAACACATCCTTCACTGCTACGTTAGGGACATATGCTATAGTATGTGAATGTAGAATATAGACCCTAAAATCCTTCAATGCCTTTATAAGAGCCAATGCTTGATTTTCAATAATATTATACCTTAAAGCAGCATCTCTAATAGTCCTACTAAAAAAGGCAATTGGATTTTCAACTTGATCTCTCTTTTTCATTAAAATAGCAACCATAGTATGCTCTGATGCAAATGAAAATATGATAAAATATTGAGTATAGTCAGGACTAATCAAGACTGGGGCATTGGACAAAGAAAAATTTACCAAATTGAATGACTTGATAGCTTCTTCACTTCATTTGGCAGTGCTATCCTTCTTCAACATGTTAGTCATTTCTCTTAGATGTTTAGCCAGATTGGGTATAAATCGGCGCAAGAAGTTCATCTTACCATTGAATGCTTGGATCTCCTTTTTGTTCCATGCAAGGTCTATGTGCTAAATTGCCTCCACTCTATATGGATCAATGCGGATACTATCTTTAGAGATGATATGCCCCAGCAACTTGCCTTCGTCCATGGCAAAGAGACTCTTCTTGGGATTGAGAGAAATCCCAAATTTTCTGCATTGCTGAAAAACAACTCTCAAATGGTGAAAATGTTCATCGTATGAACCTGAAAACACTGTCAAATCATCCAAATAAACAACAAGAAAAACATCTTTTTCATTGGCAAAATCAATGTCCATTTCTCGCTAGAAAGTGACTCCAGCGTTCTTCAGTCCGAATGGAATTTTAGCATACTAGGAGGTTCCTCAGGGTGTTGTGAAGGCAGTTTTGTCTTGGTCTTTCCCATGCACCAATATCTGGTTGTAGCCTGAGTAACCATTAAGTAGTGACATCCTAGATGCTCCAACTACTCTCTGCAGAATATGGTCCATCTTCGGAAGTGGATAATTATCCTTTAAGGATGCCTTATTCAAATTCTGAAAATATATGCACAATATTATCTCTCCTATCTTCTTACGTACCGGGACCAAATTTGAAATCCAGTCAGAAAATCTAATGGGAACTATGATACCTGCTTTGTACAACCTGTTTACCTCTTTTTCGATGGATGGCAGCAGCTTCAGATTAATTATTCTAAGCTTCTGTCTGAAAGGTTTCTGATCCGACTTGATAGGAATAGTATGCTGGATTATGTTCTTATCATACACTTTCAAATCTGAATAATCCCATGCGAACACATCAGAAAATTCAGAGAGAAAATTAACATACTTTTCCTTTACCTCAGGGGATAATTCCTTTGACAACTTCACAAACTTGGGCTTGTCAGGTGTTCCAATATTCACATCTTCAACTCCTTTCTCAGTAGGCACCAAGCTTGGTTTCTTTGCAACATCATCCTAGTCAAAAAGCCCCTCTAAAGGTATGAGACCTCTAGGAATTACATTATCCTTTAGCTGCAATATGTCCATCTAATTTTCTTCCATTTCTTGATCATCAACCTCATAATCACCTTCTATTGAAGTGTCATTGAATTTTCCATCACCCTGAAAAAATGCATTAATCTCATTCTCATCCCAAAACACTTGCCAATACCTTAAATTGTCCAGAACAGTAGGCTTATGTTTGACATAGATCTCAAAATTGTTGCTGGAGTTCATCGGAATCTTCAAGTTGCTTGCTATAGTGGCAATAGAATCAACAATAATGTTCTGAATCCTGGGTACTGTTGTCAGGGTGTAATCTGGGAATGTCTTCAAGATATCCAGGACTAAATTTATGTATGCCCTCAATCTCGGATGCTTTTCTTGGTACTCTCCTTTCACCTGTTTGATTATTAACTCGGAGTCGCCATACACAGAAATCCTATTTGCATTAAGCTTCTTCAAAATTTTCAGACCTACAATCAGAGCTTCATACTCCGCTTCATTGTTAGAGCAGTCAAAAGCCAACTTATAAGCACATACTATAACATTACTTGGAACCTTTTGAGGCTGGAAAATAGGGCTTCAAATCCATATTCCAATACCAGCTCCATCCTTACCAACAGCTCCATCGAAATCCATGCTCCAAAGGCCTTATTCTTCTTCCTGTAGATGCTGGAATTTTGTTTCTTTCTCTTCTTTACCTTGGCTGATTTCTAGTTGTTCACTGTATTTTTGTTGCTGGCAGGCAGGAGACTCAGAAGTGATTGTTGCTTTATCTTTTTCCTATTTGAGGACTTCCTTGAAATTCTCTGAAATTTTAGGTATCTCATCTACTTGTACCAACTGAACATTCTCATCATTTAAACCACCATCTGAATACAAGAAAAAGGACTCTAAATCTGTATGAACTACATTAATAGGATGATTGAATGGCTTCTCTTTGCTAGTGATCATATGTTTCATTTTCTTTTCCCTATATATTTTTCTTAATTGGCCAAACATGGGAATGGTGGCATAAGAGAAGTCAAGTTGCATGGTTCCCTTAAGTTTTGCACCCCAAGACCTAGATAGAAGCATTCCAAACCGTGGTGGGACATTAGCTACAACTACATCCATCAAGACATTTTTGGCTGGGATTTGATCTAAAGACACTACCAAATATTTAATAAGACCGATACAATGGACCCTACCTGAGTCAAAAGAATACAAATCATGGTATTTTCGAGTAATATCGAGTCCTAACTTCTCCCTGATGGCTTTGGGCATCAAATTATGTGAGGCTCCAGAGTCCAACATAGAATTATGCAAGATGAACTCATGTACTCTAAGACTCAGGTAAAAGGGAGGGACTTCAATTTCTTTAGATTCTTCTGTGGCTGGACCAAATATGAGTTCTGGATAGTCATCTTCTACATGCACCATATCTGAAACAGAGTCTATTTTCAAAATTCTAGACACCAAACTTTTATAAGCACTATTCTTTACTAACTCAGTCAAAGGCATAGACACTTTTAGCTTAGAAATTTCATTTTCTAAATTAAAAGAAGGAGCCTTTTCTACCTCTTTAATGGGAGGATATTTCTTCTATGTTTTCTCCTTGGCTGCACTCTGCTGATTCTTTTCATTTGTGCTGTTAGTCACTGAAGGTGTTTTGCTGGAGGAAGTGTCGGCTGGCTCTTTCCCTTTCTTCTGAGCATCATTCTTCATTTGGAGCTCTTTTCTCTTCTAAATGGGAATAATTGGAACATCTCTGTTCCTCAAGGAATATTGCTTTTTTTGGGCCGACAAAGCATTCATGTACCCTCTTTGGTAGTCATCAGACTCATCTTCCAACACTGCATCATTGGAAAAATTGAAATCTTCGTCCTTTTGAACATCTGCAATTGTTGTGTATTCTTCATCTTCAGTAAGAAAAATGGGAGCACCATCGGCAGTGAAAAAGTGATTGGCTTCAATGACAGGATCGTCATCCTCATCTGTCTTTGTTCCTTGCACGTAATTCTGTTGCAATGGGGTCCTGATTTGTGGATGTGGTGGCACTTGATCTTGCACTCTCTATTCTCTCTGCTTAATTCTAAATTGTGGCTGCTGACCTCTGAAATTTGGGTTTTTTATTTGAGGCTCAGGTCTATCTGAAATTGTTAATCGATCAACCATCTTTTCAACTATTCGAATCAGGGTGTCCATTTTTCTATCTGAAGGAGAGGCTTTCTCTTTCACCGTGACTCTCTTTTCCACTCTGGTTCGAGCTCTTTTAGCTAGCAGATTCGCTTCTACACTTACCGCTATCTTCTGCATGTCTTCCAGGGTAGTGGGATCTCTCTCCCGCAGCTGATATGCCATATCGACATCTAAACCATCTGGAAATTTCAGCAAGGCTAATCCCATAGGAGGTTTCAAGTTAGCTGGAATAGCATTATATACAACATTAAATCTCAAACAATAGTCCTGTATAGTTTCACCCACATTTCTCTTAATATTTTCATACTCAGACAAAATTTGGAGTGGGTTCTTTTTCACTTCCCACCGGTCTAAAAACTGTGTGTGCAACTCCTGCAAAGTGCGAATTGAACCTACTGGTAAGGCTCTGAACCACTTTCTAAGTTCACCTCTGAAGCTTTGGACAAATAGCCTGGTAGTTACATTCTCTGCTTCTACCTCATGTAGATCAAAAAAGTCATTCATTTTATCAACGTTCTGTTGGGTTGTGATGCTTTGAGTGGCATCAAAGATGGGAATTTTACTCTGATAGTCAGCAGGCATATCATTGAGAACCTAAGGTAAAACCAAGGGTGCATTCCGGGCAACCATGGCTCTAAGAGGATTTACAACAGTGTTTTTAGTACTAGGATTTAAGGGATGTGTTGATGAAAGCTGGGAATTGACTGGTGGGAATGCTTATGAATTAGGAGGAGGCAATGCTGTTTCTGATGACTCATAGGGCTCAGGGATATTAGTTACAGTGATGGATGACTGAGGAGAATTCAGAATATAATCATCAATTGAGGAATTTTCTCTTTGAACTTCAATATCTACAAAAAAATCAGGATCTAAAACTGTGTCTTCCAGTGCAGTTTTAGACTTATTTCTAAATAAAGAAAGCTCAAAAATCTCGTCAAAAGAAAGATCTTCTACAAAAAACCACTCACTGGGCCAAGTATGGGATTTGAGGATAGGTCTAGGACTTAGTGATCCTTCTTGTCTTTCGACAATTCTTGGAATAAGATTTGGATTTTCAAATAGAGGGGGAGGATTTGGATCTGGATTAGCCCTTGTGTATCTTCTTGAATCCAATGTGTGTAAATTTCTACCGTACAAAATTATGTTTCAGCCTAGCAGACTCTGAAAATCATTTTCCAGAACCGAGGAATTTACAAAAAAATTTACTGGGGTGATCTGACTTTATACTCTGATAGTAGAAATATATGACTGTGGAAGAAGTGGTTGCAGTTATATTCCTTTCCGAAACGCTTCAACAATTTTCGCTTTGTAATAATATTTCAAACCTTGATTTATCGCCCGTGCTCCTAGGCGCGCAATTGCCGTCAGATCAAAGGCTCTTCAGATCAGAAAATGCTCGTGAATATCGTGTTTTTTCAAAGGCCAAAGTTTAACCCACAATAGTTGTACGATATGGGCGGTATTGGGGAGATGACATGCCCTAATCTTACTGGATCACGTTTTTTTGAAGTAGTTTTTCTCTGGGACAAAAGTGGCGTGATATGGGCAGTTTTGGTTTCCAAAACCCACTGGTGGTAATTAAACTGTGCTTTAACTCGAGCTTAACACTGCAGTTTAGCACTTAAATCCTCGCGTTAACTGATGGCTGGGTCCCACTGATATTTACTCCACTGGAAATGAATAAAGCTCTTTACTTTCAATGATAGAGATTTTCCAAAGGTTTAGTCGCGTTCTATATAACCAAGATTAAACCTTAGACATAGGTTTACAATAATTGTATTTCACACGGGGCCTGACTATGATTTTCCTTTGAAAATAGAATAAACACGTTCAGTGCCGAGAATATAACCTCGCAGATAGTCAGATCGAAGCTTCCCCAGTATGGTCGCCAGAGATGTTAGCACCTGATCTGAACCCCAGGCTGAAAAGGGCAAAACAGGGTAACAACTAAACCACGCTTAGCCTTGTAGCTAGCCCTACAAGGAAAGGAGAGGGATCTCTCTGTAAAAAGGATATTCAACAAAGTACAATAATGGACTGATATTAGGCTAGGTATAATAATGGGAAAAGGTTTTAATAAATGAATGAATTTTTCAGGGATGTATGGGATAAAATGGGACAATTTGAAACCGGGAAATTAAATCAGGATACAGGGTATTTCATGGGGCAAGGTAGGCAGGAAATTTTAGCAATAAATTTTAAATAAGGATGGGATGGAGAGACTGGTGAGGAGCTGAAAAGGGCATTAGAAGATGGATCCTTTTCAAACAGAAGAAAAATACAGGGTATGAATGATTTCCCAAGGCAGAGCAATAAAATGGATTCTACCTTTCTATCTTGAAAGCATTCAAAAGGAAATGTTTATTGATGAGAGGTGAAACATAACAATTTACATATGAAACAAAGGAGAGAAACAAATTCTAAATCTCATACCACATGGATCCCACAAATCAGAGCTGCATATCTTATTAATTCCTTGTCAAACTGTACAATGGAGCACAGAGCGTTCTTCCACACTATTCCCCTACTTCTGAGTTACAGACTGCTTTACAAATGATTTACAATTACATTAAATAGAATAGATTTGTGGGAAACAGATGGAGGAAGGGAGGTAGAATATAAAATAAAACATTTGAAAAATGTGTGTGGCGATGGTGTCATTGCAATCGGGATCAGAGGAATGGTGAAGGGAAAAAACTTCCGATGCGATGAGCAAGGCCCGATGGAATAATAGAATAAGCCAAAGGGATAGTGAAAAATGAACAAAAACATTTTCGGCGCTTTTACAAAGGGAAAAATGTGATTTTATATGAAGGAGCGAAGGGCTAGAAAAGTGGGACCGGGGGTAAGTGAATCACAATCGGAATCGGAAGTTGGGGTGGGCGTATTATATAATTAAATACCTCCGACGCAATGGGGAAATGCCTTTGTATAAAACAAAATAAAAAAAATTTAAACTTAACAAAGGCAAAGGTCCATTGTATTATGAATGGGCGGAGGATTTAAATGGTGGGCTCAAAAGTCAATCGGCATCGGGAGAAAGCGGAGATGGAACATGTAGCGCAAAAGGAAATTTCCGATGGGAACACAGCAATGGAATATGAGCCATCAGATTGAATGATGAGATCGACGGTCAGGATGTACATCGGGCTGGTTTCCATCGGAGAAGTCAATCGAGAGGAGGTATTTGGGAGCGCCGATTAAATGTGGGCTGTCAGATCGGATGAGCAGATCGACGACCAATACAACATCGGGCAGAGTCAATCGGGGGAAGGTATTTGGGAGCACCGATTAAATGTGGGCCGTTCGATCGAATGAGCAGATTGACGGCTAATACAACATCAGGCATAGTCAATCGGGAGTCTCAATAGAATCACATCGGAAGTTTGGCAAAGGGCCAATCGGGGCGCTTCTTTAGAATGTTGCGATTGTGATGGGAAGGTCGGCGGGGTTTATATGATATAAAACTTTAAGTTTTATTATAAGGTTTATAAGGCATGGAGGGGAAGTGGTTTGGGAACGACCGGGGGGGGTACTTATAATATGAAACTTTTATTTTATTATAAAGTTTCACAGTATGGAGGGGAAGTGGTTAGTAAAAAAATTGCATATGATTTTATAATGTGATTTTTTAAATTGGAAGGGGAAAAAAGGGATTTAATAAAGAAAATATAAAACTTTAATAAAATAAAATTTTAGGGAAAGGTGGGAAAAGAGGGAAGGGTTAGGGTATAGAGGACTTTTTACTTCACTTAGGCATAATTTTCAATCCAAAAGTTAGTTTTGAGAGTGTAATATACCGTTGGAAAGCTCTTTCTAGGCTCTTTCCAATGAATATACTTGGAACATGATTTGACGCTAAAAATGTTGTGGAAATCTTCTCTGAAAGTCAGGGTGATGACTTTTTGGAGATAGCAGCTTCTAAATTGTGACTTATTACATATACTGACATGAAATTACATAATGAATGATAATAAAAGTAAAGTATCATGTTTTCACCAGTATCATGTTTTGACCTCAAAACATGGTTTTGAGGTGAAAATTACATCAAACTGAATAAAACATCTCTTTGATCTTCTAGGTGCTGTGACTTTGAGTTTAATGACTTCCTCATGACCTTGCTGATATTTATTGACACTTGACTCATTATTTTGACCATGGTGAGTTCTTAGGACCTACTCAGACCCATCCTATGACCTAAAAATATGATTTTGAGAGTGAAAGTGACTCATGACTAAATACCATATAGAGGATAATCAGCAAGTTTCACATGAGGGAAAACTAATGAAAAAATCACTACCATCAATGAATCCATGACCTAGCGGAATGGTGAAATTTATTGGTATGGGAATCCTAATATGAAAATGAAAAAGAGAAATTTTGATCACTGATGGCAGTATGAATAAACTGATACTAACATACCCAAACCCACGGAGGCAAGCAGATAACGAGATGAGATGTCCCCAACCCGACATGAATGCAGACGAGTGCCATGTTCAAGAGAAACATACTGCGGACATGGCGGTGATACTGGTTCCATTTTTCCCCACCATTTCTGGCGAGTACCCCAATTATTTTTGAAAACAAGCTTGAAGGGGATAGCATATGCTTGTGATATAAGTTTTTCCTTCGAACAAATCCAAACTAGTACATTTAACGAGCCCTAGGAAGGAGGAACTCGAGTATCGTCATTACGACGGAGTCCGATGTCATCAGGTTTTAACGAGTCTGACAAAGAAAGAACTCGGTGTCTTTTTATGTTTAGAGAGTTTGAAAAGACAGCGGAAAAGAAAACTTCAGCAGTCCCTTTTCGTAGATACGTCCTCAGCTCTGAAAAGGTAGAAAACTATATCTTGAGAAAACCTCCTAATCGCGATAGGCTAGGGTATTCCTTTTTCGTAAATAATCTATCCTAGCCCAACAAAGGGGTAAACGTATATTGGGTAGATGCCGTTTCGCAGCCAATTTAATGGGATCAAAATGACAAGCGACTCGACAATATTTTCATTTTTAGAGAGTCAGAAAAGAGCTGAAAGATGACTCCAGTAGTGACTCTTTCGTGTTTTTACCGAGTTCGAAAAAGTATAAAATACAACTCGTGTCGTCGTCCTAGTCACGTGAAATATTGTTGCTGCACAAAAAGAAAGTCTAAAACCCATTTTTCGACAAAAATATGATAAAATATTTAGAAAAATAAGCTCCAAAACCTAATTTTATTTCGAAAAGTTATAAATATGAGCAAATAGTAAAAACATATTTACTTTTTACTTTTTACCTCTTGTGCCGAGTGATAGTGAGTTATTTCCCTGCGATCTTGCGGTGATGATTATGGACGATCCATTGCATCATTTCATATCCTGTCTTTTCCAGTTAAGAGCCACTTCCATTAGCTACATTTTAATTCATATTTCATAGCTTTCCATCGTGATTTGGCATCCTTGAGGGGAGGATTTGCAAATTTAGGGCTTCCACGGTTGGCATGGGTATGAGGCATGGACCCGCGCCAACTGAGCTCTTTTTACAAAGGGGTCGCGCCAACTGGCGCGACTGTCAGCAAAACAGTCGCGCCAACCATGCAACCTCATTTTCCGCTCAAATTTCACAAAAATTGAACCAACCAATTTAATTTTTGAATATCCAAGGGATCTAATGATGTGCTTATGACCAATTTGATGCAGGTATAAAGCCACAATGGTAATTGAATGGAAAGAAAGGGAGCACAGTGAAGAGGACGAAATGGAAATGGGGAATGAGCAATGCATGGATGCTCTCTGGAATTGCAGTTTAAAGAAATTCTTCTTGACACCATGTCTCAGGACACAACCCGAATAGTTACAATATCTGATAAGTATCTGGGATGAGAATGAAGAGAAGTTTAGGCTTCGAGATCAAGTTCTTGAACTCGAGGTGTCTGATGTCTACTTCATCACTGGATTGTCCCGCAGAGGTCCAATTCTGATTATGATAGGTACCAGGCCTTCTGGTGAAAAGATGTCGATGGTTATGGAAAGAGTGTGCCCAGGGGCACAAATAGGATTAGGTAGTGGAAAAGTTGACATTCACACTGTTCCCGATCTAGCACTCAGAGTGGTGCTACATACTATTACGTGGGCTGCGGGGTTGCAAGAATCGCATGAGGCTACCAAAACACAGCTCCTCCTGGCTTCAGAATGTATGAACCCGACAATATTTGATTGGGCCACAGCCGTAACCATGAATATCAAACAACAATTGACTAAATGTAAAAAGGCCAAACTAAAGCAGTTTGGGTACGGGTCAATCTTGGTGTCGTTCATTATAGAATGACTACCTATCTTCCAGGGCCAGGGGGGCGATAGTCGCAGATCCACCTTTGAGAGAGCCAAGGATGGCTCGATGGGTAGCATTGATGCCCAGGGTAGGAGGGGGCCAAAAAATGTCATGGCGGTCCGATTTCTTCAGATGGCTTCGACGACAGTTGATCGTCATAGAGGACTGGCCCTATGCTGGTACTGATTTCACAGGAGACCCAGACCTTCCACTCCTGGAAGGAGAGGACTAGGATGAGGAGCTGGGTAAGAATCTTTTTTATTTTATGAATTTTATGTGTTTTTTTTATTTTTTATACATGCATGTTCTAACAACTAATCCTATATGTATGTAGATGTTGGCCCAGAGAGGCCTGCCAGGATGTAATGTTCCCAATTTTTATGGAACATTAATTTTTTCTATTTTCACATGGGAGATAAATAAATGGGTAGGAGACCCATTCATTTAATGAATAGGTAATAAAAATCTTCTTGGTATGAAGGAGGATCACTTTTGGAGCTTGATTTCACACCTCCATGTGTGAAAAGGGGCTTTTGCAAGAAGGCTAGGTCAGGTTTGACCAAGTCAAATTGCGCAGTAGCATGAGGTGGAGGGCACATTGTGGGCCAGCGCAGTGAGATAAGGAGGGAAGCTTCTAGAGGAAGGAAACCCTAATGACAGGGGTCCATTGACAGGGAGCTCACATTGTTTAAAAGGAGGGCAAGGTAGCCATTGGAGATCATCTTGAGTATCATTCTTCTTGGGTGGACTTGCAACAACTTCTTGCTAGTTAGCAAGAATTGTCGAGGGAACTCCTGTTTAGGATTTCCTCTCCTTCTTGAGTAGCTCTTGGAGGATTGCAATCTATTCTCCATATTTAGACATTGAGGTCAAGTATCAACCATCTTCATCAGCGTAGTTCCAGGTGGAGGTTGTGCAGTGTTGTCGAGTGTTGCTAGGGAGGTTTTCTACAACACCATCCTTGGCTAGTTTTTTAGAGGAGGGAGCTTCCATCTCTTTGGGAGATTAGAAAAGGAGGTTCATGAGATTATTCCACCATTTTTGGCATCAGGCCAACCACTTGCCATGACATGCAGCTCAGTCCCTCTCTTAGATAGCATTATTCTTGGAGAGCATTTGCTGTGAGGGATTAGCAGACATTTAGAGGGTGAGATCTTAGGTGAAAGAATCAGTATTTCACTTCAAATTTCCCATTGGAGGAGGCCATTTCAGATTGAGGATCTCATTCAACCATTTCCTCCTATTTTTGTTTATGAGTTGCTGCTGCCCAACAACTCCGACATTATTGTATTTTCATATTTGTACATGTATTGCAGCCAATCCTTCTAAGGATTGTGTATTGGTGTTGTAATAGTGTTTTCAGGGGTTGAGAGCTTGCTCCCCCTCTTTATTTGAGTTGATATTGATATATAATTTTATTCAAATTTTGTATGTTGCAGTCTCCATTCATAACTCCGCAGTCATAGCCAGGGAAGTTTATGCAGCAGTGTATCTTATGCTTCCATGTACTTATTTCTTGAGGTTGATCATTCCCTCTCTTGAGTGCTATTTCCCTCAAGACATTGTACACTTATGTTGCTGCTTAAGCTAATATGATGGCTATGTGTTCTTCTATCATTTTATGAGATTGGAGCAAGTTTCTCTTCATGTATATGTTTTCATATTGCTGTAGCTCACTTTTGAGTGGGATTCTTCAAGAAGCTCTATAGACAGAGTCTGAAAAGGGCCAGATAGCCTCTGGATCTCACACTTCCTCAAGAAGGTGACATAACCGGTAAATGCCCCTTCAGTCAATCTCTGGAATAGATTGTTGATTGTTGACATTTCAGAAAAAGGAACATTACAGTGGTATCAGATCTCCTTTCTTGGCTCAGCCTGTGGCCTTCAAGCCCAAAAAAGAAGAAGAAAGAAAGATGAAGAAGATGAGCTTGATATCATCCATTTTTAGAGAAAATAAGAGCCTCCCCAAGGAGGATATGCAGAAAGAAGAGGAAGAGCCCTGCACTTCCTATTCTCATCAAGGAGACAAAGAAATAAGCAGGAGAAAGATTCCATATTTTAGAGAAGAAAGATAAAAAGGGGATAAGCTTACCAAGCTTATCCCTAAATCTATATATTTGATTCATGAAGAGTTTGAGGAGATCTGGAGGAAGTATGAAGAATCTCCTAGAGGGTTGGATTCAAAAGAAAACTCTAGATTGAAGGAGTGTGAGCATGCAGCTACACACCATCTTGTACAGCGCAGTTACATGCCTAGGATTGCCGGAAGAGAGATGGAAAGAGAAGAAGAAGTTGTTGGGAGGGAAACCCTTAGTGATTTCTTGGAGGAGTATGAGTCTCGAACTTAGAAATATCGGGATAATCTCAGTTTTTTAGAGTTTTGCAAGATGAAGGTGAATGGGAAAGAGCAGTAGGATAGATTTCATCTATCTACCTTTGAGGGTTCACCTGTATGTTCAGCCAAAGCTTGGGTGGAGGAGTTAGAGACCTTTTTTCAGTAGCACCGCATTCATGGAGATGAAGCTATCAAAGTTGCAGCGCTACATATGAGAGGTAAGGCTTATGCCTGGTGGATCTTTGAATCCTTTTCTTTGAAAAATGTAAACATTTCATCTTATGAAAATTTCACTAAAGCCTTAGTGAAAAGATTTGATAGAGGGATTCATGAGAAACACATGGAGGAGCTGAATTATAAAACTCAAACCAAACCCTTGCATAAACACACCATGCCATTTCAGAAAACCATGGGGGAAGCTGAAAACTTGCACCATACTTTGCTGGAGGAGAAACTTTCATCTCACACCTTTGAGCAAAGGAGCATGGAGATCTCTTTTTCAAAAGGGAATCCATTCATTGGAGAGCTGCCCACTCATTTTGGATATATTGAGGGCAACAACACTGTTAGATCAGGAGTTGATCTAGTGCCTCATGTAGGGGAAAGAGGAGCCATTACTCCCAATAGAGGGATTCTTGCATATTTGCAAGAAGGTTCCCAGGATCTAATGTGTGGAGATCAAGGAACAGCTCATGTTCCATCTGTGCCATTTTTTAGGAGGTGTGAAACCAGGGAGACACAAGGAGGAAGTAGGGAGAAGACCCAACATCATGAGATAAGGATTATACATCCCTATTCATTTTTGGAGGTTGATGCACCTGAGGAGGTGATTGGATTGTGCAGTGGAAGCATGGAGAGCTTTCTATGTTCATATATTTAGTCATCCCTTGATGATGATGTCTCATTGTATGGAGACATTTTTTTGGGAAGACCACTGGATCAACAGAGGAGGATGGGTGCTTCAAATGTTGAGGTATCAATCATTAATTTCAGGAGGGTGGAAACCTAGAGAGAGCTTGATACAACGCTAGGAGGCTGGGGTATACCCAATGAGAGAGAGAGAATTCTCTCAACATCAACATCACCCACTTCCATTTCAGACTATGGGCTGTGGCAGAAGCAGCAAGGGAAGGATAGCAGCCTTCCAACTTGCATCTTTGACATGAGATATGTCAAAGAAGATGATGACCATATGACAGGTGCTTTTCATGAGAGGTCATCAACGCTGTCATTATGGAGATTAGATCCACATTGGAGCTCCCAGCTATTGGTGGAGTATTCCAAGGATATTTTTACTTGCATGATCTTGGATGGCCAGTTGCATGAGGAGGCATATTCAGTCAGAAATGGGATCATATTTTATCATGGTAGGATTTTCTTTCCTAGAGCTTCCAAGCTCAAGGAGAAGTTGTTACATGCAGCTCATGAGGAGTTCCTTTTCAGTCCCACTTATTCTATGAGAGCATACCACACCTTCATGGAGGGGTATTTTTGGATGGGCTTCAAGGAGGATATATGTCAGCATATGAGCAGATGCATGGATCACATAGAGATGGAGGAGAGACATGACTCTTTGAGAGAGTTAGCACAACCACCTCTATTCTCTTGGATGATGAGAGGAGACTCATTTATGAGCCACTCCATTTGTATGAGCTGAGAGTATGGTAAGGGTATTCATTGTTGTTTACATGAGAATTTATATGATGTATGTATATGTCCCTTAATCATACATGTGCAGGATGATGCTCCAAGGAGGAGAATTCTTTTTTCTAGACCATATGGTTTAGATGAGGCCATGAGCCTGATCGATGGCCATTCCCTAGGAGGACTTGGGGAAGAGACATGTTATGGAGGATATGTTCATTGCACATCTGAAAATTTTCACTTCCTCCATACTCATGAGGAGATTGGATCAGCATACAAGTGGTTGAGAAGCCACTTATCTTATCAGTCTCTATTGCAATTGAGGGTCAAGCTGCGCTGGTTGCACTTGAGGGACCATTTTCCTTCTCATTTTTTGCATATGGCAACAAGTATGATTCTCATTTTTTATCCCTATGGTTCTATTGTAGTTGTATTTATGAGGAGCATGCTTGGGAGAGAGACACATTGTGTGGGTGTGTCCTTTGAAGGAGAAATTCCTCACACCTTTTGCACTACATGTTCTAAGGGGAACATGGGACATGATATGGTTACCTTGACTACACATTTGTTTCTTTATGAGGTGAGCCATATGATGGATATGATGCCATATGATGATGACTTCCAACTCATCATATATGGGGGTATTTGGGCCAGCTTGATTTACAGCGTTGGGGGAGAGATATTTGGGGGTCTAGTCCTCACCTTGCCACTTGAGGGAAAAATTATTGCAGCCCATGGACAGCCAACACTCTACACTTATCATAAGTGGAGATATGGACAACGTGGGGTAGGCTACATTTCTTACCATGTGCAGATTTTCATCCCACCTACTTTACCGGAGCCAAAGGTGGATGATAGCTTTCAAGATTTTCCTAGATAGAAGGTAACTCATTTTGCATGGCTCTAACTTGGAGATGGAGGATCCATGTGGGAAATATAGTTCCCATTTTTTTGTAGTTCCCATTATTCAAGAGGACCTCTAGACATCACTTTGCTATCCTCTTGAGTATTTCACCTTTACATGATGATGGCTTGATAGCTGACTTACATGCTAAGGAGAAGCATTGTGGAGATTTGATTGATGAGATGGCATCACTTTACTTGGAGGATATCATCATACAGGGATGCTACAGGGAGAGGATAAGAGAAGAGCTCAGTCTATCCTTGCACTTTCTTGAGGACAAGCAATCTTTGAGAGGGGAGGACTGTAATGTTCCCAATTTTTATGGAACATTAATTTTTGTTATTTTCACATAGGAGATAAATAAAATGGGTAGGAGACCCATTCATTTAATGAATAGGTAATAAAAATCCTCTTGGTATGAAGGAGGATCACTTTTGGAGCTTGATTTCACACCTCCATGTGTGAAAGGGGGCTTTTGCAAGAAGGCTAGGTCAGGTTTGACCAAGTAAAACTGCACAGTAGCATGAGGTGGAGAGCACATTTTGGGCTAGCGCAGTGGGATAAGGAGGGAAGATTCTAGAGGAAGGAAACCCTAATGAGTGGGTTCCATTGAGAGGGAGCTAACATTGTTTAAAAGGAGGGCAAGGTAGCCATTGGAGATCATCTTGAGTATCATTCTTCTTGGGTCTGGTGGACTTGTAGCAACTTCTTGCTGGTTAGCAAGAATTGCCGAGGGAACTCCTGTTTAGGATTTCCTCTCCTTCTTGAGTAGCTCTTGGAGGATTGCACTCTATTCCCCATATTCAGACATTGAGGTCAAGTATCATCCATCTTCATCAACACAGTTCCAGGTGGAGGTTGTGCAGTGTTGCTGGGTGTTGCTGGGGAGGTTTTCTACAACACCATCCTTGGCTAGTTTTTCAGAGGAGGGAGCTTCCATCTCTTTGGGAGATTAGAAAAGGAGGTTCATGATCTTATTCCACCATTTTTGGCATTAGGCCAACCACTTTCCATCACATGCAGCGCAATCCCTCTCTTAGACAATGTTATTATTGGAGAGAATTTGCTGTGAGGGATTAGCAGACATTTGGAGGGTGAGATTTTAGGTGAAAGAATTAGTATTTCACTTCAGATTTCCCATTGGAGGAGGCCATTTTAGATTGAGGATCTCATTCATCCATTTCCTCCTATTTTTGTTTATGAGTTGCTACTGCCCAGCAACTCTAGCATTATTGTATTTTCATATTTGTACATGTATTGCAGCCAATCCTTCTAAGGATTGTGTATCAGTGTTGTAATAGTGTTTTCAGGGGTTGAGAGCTTGCTCCCCCTCTTTATTTGAGTTGTATTGATATATCATTGTATTCAAATTTTGTATGTTGCAGTCTCCATTCATAACTGTGCAGTCATAGCTAGGGAAGTTTATGCAGCAGTGTATCTTATGCTTCCATGTACTTATTTCTTGAGTTTGATCATTCCCTCTCTTGAGTTCTCTTTCCCTCAAGACATTGTACACTTATGTTGATTCTTGAGCTAATATGATGGCTATGAGTTCTTCTATCATTTTCTGAGATTGGTGCAAGTTTCTCTTCATGTATATGTTTTCATATTGTTGTAGCTCACTTTTGAATGGGAATCTTCAAGAAGCTCTATAGACAGAGTCTGAAAAGGGCCAGATAGCCTCCAGATCTCACACTTCCTTGAGAAGGTGACACATCCGGTAAATGCCCCTTCATTCAATCTCTGGAATAGATTGCTGATTGTTGACATTTTAGAAAAAGGAACATTACACGGGATGTCGCCGATCCCGCGGAGGACCCCTCTCGCCTATTACCCTCAAGGTGAGGGGGGCGAGGGGAACGAGTTGGTTTAGAACTTAGAGGGAATCGCCCATGGTATTCCTAATTATGCTCGCCTAGCTGATGTCCCTATGGCTTATCAGAGGCACACCATGGGGGTGCCTAGTCGCCTTCATCGTTTGCTGAGACGATTGGTGCGGGCAGTAACATGATACCATGAGCACCATGCTGATTAGTCACCTAAGACTTTCATATGCATATTTTTTAGAGACATGTTGTCTCTGGATGTAATTAAAACAGAAACACATATTTTTGGATTTTATATGATGCACACGTTGCAAAAATTTGACATATATATATATCTATATATATATATATATATATATATATATATATATATATATATATATATATATATATATATATATATATATATTTTCATGGATATTTTTCACATATGATGATGTTTTTATATGTTATGAAAATTTTTAATGCATTAGTTACATAATCTGCATAACAAATGATCCAATGGAAAAGTTAAAAGTTCACAAAATGCATCACACCACACATTTTATTTTTACGCAAGCTTAAAAGCACACATGCAAACTATGCTTGGAAATGAGTTTTATTTTTTATGGAAGCTTAAAACACAAATGTAAACTATGCTTGAAATTATAAGGAAGAACGGGCATGCCCCCAGCATGGTGTCTCAATTCAAGGTACATTCCCCCCAAGCTTTAGTCCATAGGAAATGGAGTGAAGGATCAAAACCCAAGAGTAAGAGAGACTCGACTTGAATTTTACGAAATCTAACAAAACTCGAATTGAATGGGACCGTGTTTCATTTTTTTAACGAGGTTGACACACTTAAAAGAATTGTCCTCGATGCAGCTTGTTTCATTGTTTAGGGAGCTTGACACAAGAAGAGGAACTATGCTCCGATGAGCTCAAAGGAGCAGGATCAAGAGGGGGATAACTAGATACAAAACGCTCTAGAAAATCAGACATTGCCCCCAGGCTGGGCATGAACGAGGAATGATGATTTCCATCGCTCCATGGCAGATCTTCGAGAGACATAGTCTCCACGATAGCTTCTTCAGATGGAAAAAATTCTCTCAAAGGATCGGGCGAATCTACATCACTGAGCCAAGGGGATTGAGAATAAACATCAAGAGCCATGCTCAAAGGAGCATTTTCAGTAGGAGGAGGATCCGATGCAGTAACGATCTCGCAATAATTAATTTCAACTAGGGTCAGAGGCATCAATTCTACAAAAGAGGTAACCTGTTCAGGAGAAGGGATGATCCATGGGTCATCTGACCTAGAGATCATGTTGACTTGAACGATGTTTGGTGGTGGAATGGTAAAAATACCCATGAGAACGGGGTCCTTGAAAATACCAGGTCCTACACTGTCAGGGGGATTAGGAATTTGATCCACGTATGGCACGTTGTTCTCAGAGGACGAGGTAAATAAAGACAACTGATCAACAGTAATAATATTTCCCTCATGTGGAAACTTCAAAAGCTGAAAGAGGGTGGACGAAACGCATAGCATTGCGTAAGTCCAGCTGCGACTGAGTAGAATATTGTAGTTGAGTTTGGCATCAACCACTTCCACTTCGATGTTGACTTTCTTACCTTGTAATGTGATCGGTAGACTCGCGAGAACACCCAAGGGTTTTGATTCCCTTCCATTGAATGCCTCGAGGGCATTGGGAGATGAAGTGAGGGCTAGAGAGTCGATGGCTTTCCAGCAAGTAGATGACATAACACAGGTAGAGGCACCTTCTTCCACAACGGCTCTATGAATGTTGAGGCCGTTGATACCGACTTGTATGACAAGGGCGATTTGATGTGGAAGTCGAGGGACGAAATTCTCTAGATCGAAGGTGAGAAGACTAGAATCGGCTGGATCAATCCTGCCGATTGTAGATAACAGAGCTTTCCATTGAGATGGGAAACTTTGAAGCACTTCCAATGTAGACATTGCAGAGGGTGCCTGTGCCAAATCCTCAACAATGTTATAATGCTGAGCAGCACGGGCATTTGGATTATAGGAAGACTTTCGAAGAACACCTTTGGAAGGTGGCCGTACAACGGGTTCAACGCTAGGCTTCTCAATTTCTAAAGGACCAGAGGTAGGTGGGGGAGGTGGGCCATCAATGACTTCCTTCCCAGCTTCCTGGCGTGATCCGGCATATTCCTTCGAATGAGTGGCAATAGAAACAAGTGCAACACCATTCATCATGAAAACCTGAGACCCAAATGGTGCAGATGGTGAAGGCTACTTGACCATCTGGGTCTACTGAGATGTAAAAGGTTCCTTAAGAACCGCCGAAGTTCCTTTAGAGCCCTTAAGAATTTGAATAACCTCGGATAGTCAGGGACAATCTTTGGTGTAGTGGTCTTCATCACAGATCAGGTAAGAGTACTTCGGCTTTCATTGCGAACCATCATCAACACGTGGTTTGGAGGATTCTGGTTTCGGGGCATCGGATTTGGCTTTGCGTTTACCCTTCTTCTTCCCTTTGGGAGCCTTTTCCGTAGGATTAGCCTGAACGGCATTGACCTCCACGGTCTTACTAGAATCTGGAGTAGTGGGAGGAGCAGAATTGTTAGAAGAATTTGATTTCTGCTTCCCATTAGAAGACTTATGATAAGTTTGAGAGACGGAACCAATAACACTGTCAACCGATGGGGTAGGTGGTGTTTTAGAGGTCCCTGGTCGCGGGGCATCAGTCAAGATATCATATAATGTGCTGGACTGAGAGTACATTAAATCGAGGTACTGGGCATGAGCGATGGCTTGTTCCTCGGTCACACATGCCCCCATAGCAATGTCTTGTGCAATCTTGTTGACAAAGGAGGTAGTGAACTAGTGAGTTAGAAGCTGATCAGAAATTTCAAACTTGATCAGATGACGACAACGTCTCCACTCATGAATATGATCTGAAATATGAGTGGCTTTGTCCTGTTTCAGAGATGTAAGGAGATGCGTCCTGGCTTCATAACGAACCAGTAACTGGAAATGTCTCAGGAATGCCATAGCTAGAGTATTAAAGTCTTGAAAAATACCACGGGGTAGTTCTATGTACCATTTAGTAGCAGCACCGATAAGAGTGTGCTGGAAAAGACGTAGACGGATCGAGTCATCCACCCAAGAGTTCGAAGAACACCACAAATGGTAGGTCATGACATGTGCTTGGGGGTCTTCTCTAGATTTGCCTTCAAATTTGGGATAGTCACCAGGTACCTTCGTCGGAACTGGAGTTCAATATGGATTATTAAGAATCGGATCATTGGTTAACTTGGACACATCCGATAATTCCAATGTGGTGAGGAAAGGAAACTGAGGATTAAAAGGCATCCCAGGTCCCCGATAAGGACCTGTACCTGTGCTCCAACCTAGTTGAGCATAACTCTGCCCCCACTGGTTCTGTCCTGGAGGATTCTGACCATAGGGGTTATAAGCCATATAATTGGGCTGATACGGTTGTTGAAAACCAGGATACGGGGGTTGATAACCAGGGTACTGACCCTCATTATACGTGGGCCCCATTTGAGCAGTGTACGGATTTGAATGTGGAGTATAAGTGTAGCCTGGCTATTGAAGGTAGTAACCAGAACCTTGGGGCGGGTTGTAAACCGGTCGAGATTGACCTTGAATGTAATAGTCGCCTTGGGGTCGAACGGGCTGCTAGTAAGTGGGACCCTGCTAAGCCTGATAAGTTGGGCACACAGGCGAGTTCAGCTGTGGCATAGAATAGATCAGTTGTTGAGTAGGGTTAACTGGTTGTGCAGGTTTTCCTGGTTGAATAGGTTGACCTAGCTGTGTAGGTTGCCTTGGTTGAACAGGTTGGCCTGGTTGAACAGGTTTTCCTGGTTGAACAGGTTGACCCGGTTGATGAAGGACACCAGGCTGCCCTGGCTGAGTAGGTTGGCCTGATGGCGAGAGAGGGCCAGGTTGTGCCTGATAACCAGGTTGACCTATGACAAGACCATAAGATGGTCATGGTTGTGCAACATTTTGACCAATTGGAAGATGAGGTTGCTGAGGTTGCACCAATGGTTGAGAAGGATGGGTTTGCCCCCCAAGACCATACAACAGTCTAGGTTGATACCCTGGTTGCCCTATGGGTCCTTGAGGTTGCCCCGGTTGGACCATAGGGTGAGGCTACAGAGGTTTACCTTGAGGGTTGTAAGACTGCCCTCGCGGACTGTACAACAATCCCTGTTGGCCCGAAGGTTGTCCTTGTAAGGGTTGTCCTTGCGAGTCATATAGATAACCTGGCTGGGCCGAAGGTTGTCCCTGGAAGGGTTGTCCTTGTGGGCCAAAAGCATATCCTTGCTAAAACAAAGGTTGTCCTTGAAGGTTCTGCCCTTGTTGATTAGAAGGTTTCCCAACCTGGGCAGATAGAAAACTGTTAATATACTGATAAGCCTCAAGAGCAGGAAAACGAAGGGGGCTGCCCTGTTCATCATATTGATATGGAAATACGTAAATCGGGGCACCGTCCGGTCCATAATGGGAAAATTAAGGACGGTTGAGGTCTTGAGAGGATGGACCAACCTTGGAGTTTAACGGCTGTAAAGACAACCAGTACTCCTCAGGAGAAATATTCTCAAGAATAGCAAAAGATATGTAAATGTATTCAGGAACTGATGAGGTCCTGGTTGACTGAGTAGTGACAGCAGGCGTAGATGCAGCTATGCAGATAGTAGGCCTAACAGGTACTAATGTGACGAAAGGAAATTTCGTGAGAGGTGTCGATGGCGACATCCCTAACGAAGGAATAATCGGCCTCGTGGACGGAGTCGATATTCCCATAGAGGCCACAATGGCCATGACCTGACTTAAAGACCTATCTCCAGCTGGGAGCGAAGGACTAGGTGAAGACATAACAGAAGATTCAGGGATGTTTTCAGGAAAAAGCTGGTAATATTCACCATATGTAGGAATTTCCTCACTAGGAGAAGGATTGGGTGAGTCCATATCTGACCTTGTCGTGAGATCTTCCAAAAGATGACGGGGACTAGGAGGTATAACAACAGCTAATAAAGGTGATCCCAATTTAAGAGGAGGGAAGTGTTCCCCTACTCCAAATCCAAACCAAGCGTTGGACAAGGGCCAATTGAAGTCAACTGGTCGTCCAAAGGGAAGTTCAGATATAACTGGTCCCCCGTCGGGAAAATCGGATACAATGGGCTGCTGATACTCAGCAGAGGAATAAGAGACCTCTGATGAATCTTCTGTGTAAGGAATACCAGTAGACGAAACTGAGGGTTCCTTCACTGTGACAGTAACGAAAAGAGGAAGAGATCAAAACAAAGACACATGGGCAAAAACCAAGGCAAACGATCAACATGCCAAAAAATCAATCTCTAAATGGGGGTGTGATCGTAGGTGATTAATTTTACCACATTGAAACTGGAAATTTTACTGTTTCGTGTTTTAAGAGTCTAGAAACAAGTAAAAGATGACTCTATCACTTTCAATTTGGAAACAAGCGTGAAAGGACAGGCGCTTGATGATCTTTTCAAAGTTAATGAGTTAGTAAAGATCAAAATGACTTCTCTGGTAATCTAGGAAAATGGGTGTACCAGATATCCATGAACTTCCATATACACCTTGGTTAAAAATGAAAGAGAAATCAACCAAGGACTTGACGTACGTGTAGGTAATCTCCCCAAATGCTGTGTCCAGTGTATCACGGGTAAAATGCGGCAGACTCGGCTTCCTACAGATAAAGGATAGCAACCTAATAGGATCTCCCTTTATATACACGACAGTACGGGGAGCATAAGTCCATACTAGCACTATCTAAAGCCATATGGTGAACGACAACTACTAGGTTTAACGACACCGGAACACGTCACTAGCCTAGACCTCTAGATATTCCGTTAATGTTTCAATGTTGCCTTAGGTTAATTTAATAAATTTTAGATTTGATCTTCAATTTATGTTTTAATTTCAGACCCTATCGAATGTTGGATCTCAAAAAATCCTCTAAATGCACACTACATGCCACAATATATCACTTTGTTCGATGAAGAGCTAACTATGGGAGGGTTGAGATCTTTTCAAATACCAAAAAAATGAGCACAAAAACATCCACTACTGTCTCTAAATGCAAGCTAATGAAACTAAAAACTTTTCTCTTAGAGTTATATAACACTAATAATGCGAAAAAAATTTCAATTTTCACTAGACTAATCAAAATGCAAAGAGATTTGTTTTTGTATTTTTCAATGTTTTAGAGAAAATGCACTAAATGAATGAAAAAATAATGAAGAAATCAATTCGAGAAATGACAGTGAGAGAGTCACTCAATACAGACGCACACAATCAAGACCCAAACTGATGGAGAAATCCCTCAAATCAAAGAAGAATCTCAAAAAGACTCACACAAACCGTGTAATCTAGGCTTGGAATGAGACAAAGTGAAACTTGAATGAAAGAGAGAACAATCACTCAATTGACGCAATGATACAATGGAATCCAGCAAAATGAATGCAGAGAAGCGAAAACGAAGTCGACCGCGAAAACAAGGACCCGAAACTCCCACGGGAGGCACAACACATTGTAGCACCTAGAAGCCCTAGGGCTAGAATGCAAAACTGATGGAAAAGGGAAAAAAACCGGAGGACAAGGGCCAAACATAGTCAACAAAGACTTCAAAGCACTCAATCACTCAGAAAAAAGACACCAGGACCAAAATTCAAGCTCAGAGAGCCCAAAAGCAAGCAAACCCTAACACCAAACAGAGTTGGCGCGATTGTTTGGCTGTAATTTGCACCAAAACAATGTTGGCGTGGGGGCCTAACTAGCAACTAGCGCCAGTTGGTGCAATTGTCAAGAGGTAAACCGCGCCAATTGGGTTTACTATGGGAAAAGATGAAAAAGGACAAACAGAGACTGGATCAGGTCTTTTGGGGGCTGAACAAGGGTTTTACACCAAAAGGAGGTGAACCAGAAGAGAAAATCAATCAATCAAAAGCCAAAAACAACCAAAAGAGAAAAGACTAACTCCGACTGACTCCCCAGTGGAGTCGCCAGTTTGTTGAGGAGGTAAATCCCCTCTGCGAATAGAGGCGATCCCACTAGCCCAAATCGAGTCTAGCAACAATCAAGTCATGCAATAACGTTGGTTCCTAATTAAAAAAAGACAAAGATCGTGGTGAATTCCTACCTCAGATCCCACATAGTTGTCGTTGAAGAAAAGATGACGCTTCCCGTCCCTCACTTGGCAGATCACGATCCTTCCGCTCGACGCATCCGAACACCTGCACACATGCAAGGAAACAATGACATACAATGCAAAATCTAAAGCATGTAACCATATATTAGTCAGAGAGGATATAATTCATTTCATTACATAAGGAAATGAACACATGAATGGAACCATAATCAGAGTCGCTTATATTATAAATAACAAAGGAAATATTACAACCAAATGCTCTGAAGTTATGATCTTCCTTCGGCGGTGCTAACAGCGGAGCGCGTCTCAACAAAGCCTATCGGGAATCTGGATGAAGCTCTCTCTCTCTCCGACTTGGCTCTCAATAGCTGCCCGGCTATAGTTTTCTTCCTACAAGTTCAGCTAGCTTGCTAATGGAGAAGGAAAGCTTTTATAGATGGAGGAAGAGGAGTTGGGATCCCTATAATCATGGGATAGGCCCTATCTCTAAGGAAGCTTCCATGATAGGGGGAAAACCACTTCCTATACATGGAGATCCGGAGCCAAACCATCCAACTCCTTTTGATGACTTGTTCAAGAGTTTGTTGGAATCAAAATTCCACCATTTATTTTTAAAAAACATCCCTTATTAAGCTTGGTGCGAGTAAGACACAGGGACAGAGCACCAGTTGGCGCGCCCTCTAGTGTGGATTTCCCCCATTGGCGCGAGGGGTGAACTGGCTAGTCATGCCAAGGCTAAAACATCTGTTTTTAGGGTTTTTCAGAGGAAAATTTCTTCAGGAGAATGTTTGTCCTTATGCAAGAGGATGTCATGAAGGTGGTTTTAGGACATTTTACTGTACACAGGGCACGGGAATAGTCCTCCAATGTACGGGATGAGGGATTGCAGGGACGGTGACAAAATATTTTGTAACAAGGATCATTCAAGAACTAGTCAGTTTGGTTTACTTTTTTTTGTATCATTAGTCAGAAAGGTTCAAGTTTCCTCTACAGAAGTTAGACCTTGAAGGAAAACTGTCATCAACGATTCATTGGACCTCATTAGTGAGGAAAAATTCTGAAGAATCCCCTTTCGCTGATTTTGTTAATCAATTTTTGTATATGGAAATATGTTTGTTAATTAGTGATTTAGTTCCCAAATTTTATATAGAGGTCAAAATAAATCTATACTTGATTGAGAAGTCCAAAGTTGGAAAGTAGTATTTATACCAAATTTTTTTAGAAATCAGAATTTAGGGTTGTGAGCTTGCACCTTACAAATTATGAGTGTTCCTACCCATGAGAATTTTTGCAATAGAGTATATTAGACATATGATGAACATGGATGATGTTCATTTTGTTTCCAGGAAGAAAAAATCCCAATTTAAAATAAAGGCACATGTTGGCCCATTTATAGTCAACACTAGATCTACAGAAAAATAAGTCAATGATTTGTTAATTTAGATGAAGTTTAGATTGAGTTTTACCTGATCATAAGATCCTTTTGGAGAAATATCATCAATGAGAGTTGGACATAAGTCTGCATCATATGTACACATTTCAAAGCCAGAAATTGAATAGTATGCAAACAAAGAAGAATGGGAAGAGAAAACATTGTAGGAAGTTGAGGAGCATGTTTCTAGTCAAACAACGTTGGAAAATCCCAGGCTGAAAGAGAAAGAATTGAAAAGACCAAGAAAAATCATATCTCCAACAGGATAATAGTTGCAAAAGAAAACATTTAAATTTTTTAAGAGAAGAAAATCTATGAATGTTAATGAATAATCATCAAAAGCTCAAACTTCTAAAGTGCCTACTAAAATCATACTTTCATGAGAGTCTGCATTTTCACTAGAAAAAATTGAAGAAACCACCATGGATTCTCCTCCTTCTCCTACTTCTTTAAGACAGTAGAGTATTTTTACAAAAATCTTAGAGATGAAGGAGAAAATCGAAGCATTAAAAACTTCAACATATGCAGAGTTTTGGACTCTAGTCTTCGACAGCTCAAACCATGTTAATTTATATTTTGGATAGTTAAAGAGGAAATTTCCAATTAGTATTTTTTGAACCAAAGGTCCCTGTGCCTAAAACTGTTGAAGATTACAAAACATTTTTATTTTCATTTGATACTAAACAAATACATCCTTTAGATCAGATTCATCTTCATAGAAAATTTGGAGAAATGATCTACACATCCTTGAAAAGTTCTGCCATGGAAACATCCAAGCTATATGAATCTCTGAACAATATTCATTCTCAGTTGAAGCTAGAAAATATATCTTCTCTAGAAAAGGATAGTAAGATTAAGGGGTTAGAATATATGGTTTTGAAATTAGGATTTAATCTTAAAGTTGTAAAGGCAACTAAAGAAATAATTAGAAGTAGAAATGTGGACATTCAAGCATTGAGAAAACAACTGAAATTTCCAACAACCGAAAAAACTCAAGCACAAGAAGTAGTTCAGCTGGAGAAAGAAAAGGAAAATATGCTTTGAATGGTTGTGGAACAAAATGTAGAGATTTAGAATATGGAGGCATAAATGGAGAAATTAATCAAAGAAAGAGAACTTGGTATCAATATTGGAGCATGGACATGAACAACAACAATATCAATAGGAGAAACATAATCTACTAGCCATAATCCAATATAATAATTATCAAAATCTATGGGAGACCTTTAATTGAAGGATAAGGAGATTGAGAATTTGAGAGCTCAGTTGGAGAAGATCTAGGATAATAAAATAAAATTTGATAATGTATATCTTGTTGAAATACAAAAAAACTTCAGAATAAATCAGAAGCTTTAAAAATATGAAAATGAATCATTAGTAGCCTATACATTATATGAAGCTAAAGAAAAAATATGGATTGATATTAATTCAACCATAACTAAACTATGGACAACTATTGAAATTATTTTTGAACAGGAGGAACTAGTGACAAGTCAAAGGAAACCACCACATAAATCAAAGAAGACTTAGATCACAAGCGAGGAGAAGAAACCAGAATAATTAAAGTGTTAAATTATAAAACAAAGAAAGAATTGGAAGGGCTGGGAATTGAAGACATGATTGATATAGTCCTAGAAGAAGAGTTTTGACAAAAAGGGGCTTAATGTTACAGTTAGAGAATAAATTTCAAAAATTAGAAGTACAAGTCAAAAATTTCATAGAAAATTTAATGTTTTACGCCATAAAGGACTTCCAATCCTAAGATATTCTAGTGGCCAATTTATTCCACTACAAAATTACCAGCACATATTGCATGAGATAGCATCAGATATAACGATTTTTTCCAAAGTCAAAGGGTTCATTAGCGGTGAAGAATTCAATGAAGGCCTAGAATATGATTATTTTATCCAACATGAAATTCAACATATGTTCATTACTAGGCCAAATTTTGAAAAGTATACAAAGGTGGATAAAGCGTATAGAAAAGTAACAAATTTTTCTATTCCAGATGATGAAATATGGGATAAATTACTCAAACTCATCGAGTTAAAAAAAACCAAAATTCCAGCAACCAGTTGTAGTGAAAGGAGAAGACAACAATATAACAAGAGCATAAAGCATAGAATTCAGCTAGAAGAAACAATCATCAAAACAACACCCTCAAATTATGTGTTGATTACTCAAATCAGTACAAAAAAGCTAATTTTGTGTTCTACTTTTGTAAAATACAGATCATTTTTGGCTAATTTTTTATTTTGTAAAAGAATTATTTCAGATCTAGATGTTTTTTAATTACACTCTATAAGTATTTTGTAATATGAAGAAAGAAGGGATGAACCCTTGTGATGATATAGTGAGACTATTGTACTACTCTGAAATGTTCTAAATACAATAAAAGGATTCTGAATTCATTCTTAACAAGTTCTGTGTTAATGTGAGTCTTTCCAGTTATTCATTTATGTTTTTCATAATCTATTTCGGCATATGTTCAAAGTAACATAGGAGTTAGGGAAAGGATAGATTAGTATCAATATCCATAAAATCCCACTGCGAAGTTATAATCATTATGGAGATTAATTAACTAAAGAATTTGTTTAAGTTAGTTCCTCTACATCTTTTAATTATTTCCTTCTGTCATCTTTTGAACATATATTTGTTGGTTGTAGAATTATTCTGCACACATCAATTGTATCTGATTAAATAAATATTCAGTTTGGATGTTGATTATCATATATCATTTTTTTTCCACTTTCAAACTCATTTAAAAGATATATGTTGTTATAAATGAAAATCAACCCTTTGAACTTTTCAGAAATATTCAGATTTTACAAGTGTTAAATTTTTAAGGAATTTTTCATCCAATTCAATTAAAAACTTAGATGCTTAGGAACAGTTCCCCAACCTAGAATTGTATACAAAGATACAACAAACTAGATGTGAAAAAAATGGCATATAACATGTTGATATAAAATTTTCAGATGAAGATAAGTGCATCAATTTTCTATGTTATCTGTCAGATTCATGGGATATTCTGTTTGTTGCAATATGTAGTAATACAACTACCTTGAAGTTTGATGAAATAGTCTAATCCTTGATGTGAGAGGAGATGAGACAGAGAAATATGGAGATTCAGAAAGGAAAATCCTTATATGTATGAGGACGATCCCAGAACATAAATAAAAATAAGTCTTCAAGTGGGGGATCTAAATCTAAAAGGAAATCTAAATCTCCAGGAAAATCCGTAAAGGTGTGATGGAAATGCAAAAAGGAAGGTAACTACAAAAAGGACTATAGATGTGAAGCTCTTGAGAAAGTAAATGGATTTGATTATGCTCCTTCTATAGAGGCAAAAACCACCTCAGATGAAGGTGGGTATCTGTACTTGGCTTCTTCTTCAAGTACACATGTAGATCATGAGGCATGGTTGATTGACTCAGGTGCATCCTTTCACTTCACTCCCCATAGGGAGTGGTTCTCCGAGTATGAGAAATTTGATGGTGGTGATGTCTTCTTAGGGGATGGCAGGAAGGAAAAAATCATCAGACGCGGAAAATTCAAGTTGAAGTTGCTAGGTGGAAGGATTATAACACTTAATTGTGTTTTGAATATTCTTGCATTGGCCAAAAATCTGATTTTTGTAAGCAAGATGGATAATGCAGGTGTAAAAACAATGTTCAGGAAGCATTGGTATTGAAGAGGGGAGTTCAGATTGGAAATTTGTACAATATTTTGGGTAGCACTATTATTGATGGGTGCAACAGTTCTATGGTTACTAAAATTGGAGTAGAAAACCTAGTGGTATCTATAGATAAGACTATTTTATGGCATCAAAGGTTTGGACATATTAGAGAGAAGGGCCTTAGAATACTGGACGGTAATGGAATTGTATAATGTATGTCTAATTATTCTCAGGATTTAGATTTCTGTGAACATTGTGTATATGGGAACCAACATCAAGTGAGTTTCACCTCTGGTGCTAAGAGGGCAAAAGTGATATTAGAGCATGTGCTTAGTGATGTGTTTGGCCCTGTGTCAATTCCATCACTAGGTAATTTTATGTACCATGTCACATTTATAGGTGACTTTTCAAGGAATACATGGATATATTTACTCAGGAAGAAATTTGAAGTATTTGACACGTTTAAAGAATTTCAGGCTCTGGTGGAAAATCAGGTAGAGAAGAAGATCAAGGTGTTGAGGACAGATAATGGTGGAGAGTTCTGCAAGAAGGAATTTGAAGATTTATGCAAGAGGTGTGGTAAGAACAATATAAGAATACTCCATACACACCTCAACAAAATGGAGTTGCAGAAATAATGAACAAGAAATTGATGGAAAATGAAAGAAGCATGTTCAGTGTTGTTAGGTTAGGACATGAATTTTGGGCAGAGGCAGTGGAGATTACATGCTACTTGGTTAACATATCACATTCATCAATTTTGGAGGATAAGAATCCACATGAGGTATGGACCAGTAAGAAACCCTCTCTTTCATTGAGGGTATTTCGTTGTGATTCATATGTACATGTTCCAAAGGAGAACATAATCAAGTTGGATAGTAAATCTAAAAGGTGCATCTTTATTGAATATAAGTATGGTTTAAAAGGTTATAATTTTTGGAATCAAGAAATAAGGAATTTTGCATACAACTGATATGTCGTGTTTAGAGAGGTGAAGGATGTTATTAAACATGAAGTCCTACCAAAGGAACCTGAGAAGATAGAATTTGAGCTAAAGGAGGAAGAATAAAACTCTACAAAAGAACATGTATCACAAGAGGAAGAGCCACAAAATCAAGTTTTTAGAATACCAGTTCAGGGGAGAAGGAAGCCAGAAAGGTATAGTCCATTTGATTTATGTTCAATTTTTTTTATCTATTACTGATGATGATTCCAAAACTATCAGGGAGGAAGTGAATTCAAATGATGGAAAAATCTGGAAAGAGGCCAAGGAGGCAGTGGATTAAGAGGATGGAAAACTCTAGAAAGAGGCCATCATTGATGAAATGGAATCTTTGAACAAAAATGAGGCTTGGGATCTGGTGGAGTTTTTGGCTAGAAAGAAACTCATTGGAAACAAATGGCCATTTAAGAATAAGATGAATGCAAAAGGCGAGCTGGAGAAATACAAATCTCGGTTGGTATCAAAAGGTTATTCCCAGGTGTCGATAATTGATTTCAGTGATATTTTTTCTCTTGTTTCCAAGTTAGCTTCTATTATATTACTTTTATCTATTGTTGTTGATTTTGATTTTAAGGTAGAACTGATGGATGGACATACAAAATTTCTTCAAGGGGATCTAGAAGAAGAGATCTACATGAATCAACTAGAAGGCTTTGCGGTGAAGGGTAAGAAAGAACTGGTATGCAGGTTAAAAAAATATTTTTATGGGTTAAAAAAGTCACCAAGGATGTGGTATCAGAAATTTGATAGATACATACGAGGAATTGGCTTCATAAGGAGAAATGCGGATCATTGTGTGTATTTTGAATTAATTGGTGACCATGTTATTTATTTGGTATTTTATGTGGATGATATGTTGTTCATTGGAAATAACAAATAAATTATCTGGGATTTTAAGACCCAATCATCCTCCAAATTTTACATGAAGGATTTTTGTGCAGCAAACTATCTTTTGGGCATGGAAATTGAATGAGATCAGGAAAAGAGAAAGTTATGGTTGAAGCATAGGAAGAATGTCAAGACATTATTGTAGAGGTTTAATATACAGGATAGTAAAACGATGAATATTCTTATTCTTGTAGGTGTAAATTTATCTGTTGAACAACATCCCAAAGCACAAGAAGAGGAAGAGGAATTGTCATGTGTTCCATATGTGAGTGCAGTTGATAGCCTGATGTATGTAATGGTCTTGACTAGACCAGTGGGAGTATTGAGAGGTTTATGTAAAAACCATGGAATTAACATTGGACACCAATGAAGTGGGTTCTCAGGGATTTGCATGGCACTAGTGATTATGGTCTATGCTAACAAGGAAGACTAGGATTGGACAGATTTTTGGACATCCGTGACTTTTCTGATGCAGACTCGGCTAGAGATCTAGATCAAAGAAGATATACAAGTGGGTATGTGTTTAACCTATTTGGAGGAGTAATCAGTAGGATGACCAAGAGACATTATGTAGTGGCTCTTTCAACTACAGAAGTTGAATACATGGCAGTGACTCATGCAAACAAGGAAGTAGTTTGGTTACATAGATTGTGTACAAGTACGGGGTTGGTACAATGAGCTTTAAGGATAGAATACAATAGCCAAAGTGAAATTTTCTTGGAAAATAAACCTACGTATCATTCAAATAAAAAGCACATTGTTGTTTAGGATCACTTTGTGAGGATATGGTTGGGGAAAAAAACATGTTGCTGGTAAAGCTGGACAGTTTGAAAAATGTTGCAGATGCATTGACGAAGTCGGTTATCACCAAAAATTGGGCATCTAACCACCTCTAATTTGATGGATCGAAGTACACCATGTAGGACCAATTTTACCATAGTAAAATTGCTTTCACTATGCAAAATAATTTAATAAACCATGTTTTATTAAGTCATTTCCAGTTAAAACAAGAAACCCCAAGAGGAATAATTAAATAAACCATTGTTTAAATAATATTCCTAGTCATATTTAACCCAATTATAGGAAATAATTAGATAAATCATTATTTAGTTATTATTCCTTTTTAAATTTGACTAAATCATCTAGGAATAATTAAAAAAATCATTATTTTATTATTATTCTTTAACAACATTCTTGAAATGATAAACAAATAATTTATTTTTTTATTATTTATAAATAAATGTATTTAACCAATTTAAATGTATTTTCCCTCCAACAAAATATAATATAATATTCCAAGTTGTTAAATCTAGATCTTGGTTAATAGTATTTTATTATTCACCTTTATCGACGATAACTCATTTTTTTTTTTTTATAAATAGGATGGTTTTTCCATTCATTCTTGACTTTGATCATTTTCATTGTTGCGCTTTGATCATTCTCATTTTTGTTACTATTTTATTTTTCTTCTTGAGCTCCCACGTGAGTTAAACATACATTTTGGGTTTTTTGCACCATTGAGAGACAGAAAATTCTGGAGCTGAAGTATTGAGGACAACCAAGAACCCATCCCGTTGAGGGGGACTGGTAGCACCTATTTTTTCCCTTCACTAGGTGTAATAAAATATCAAATCATGCTTTGAATATAGTCTTGTTGGTTGGATGCATGGAGAAATTACTATTTCTTTTTCACTGTTTAACTACTTTTACTGCATATATTGGGGTTTTTGCAGCATTTGTTTTGAATTTTCATTGTATATATAAAGAGTTAAGAAAATATTTATGTTGTTAGGGTTGTTTGTCACAGAAAATTATAGGCTCTTTTCGAACACTTCCTTTAAGAATTTACGCTAACAAATGGCAACTCCGCTGGTGTTTTTATTACACATTGGTGTCAACAAATGACGACTCCAATGTTGTAATTCAGATTCCTACATGACCATTAGCTTCAGAAACAAGGGTTTTTATTCAACTTTTTTTAGTCTCTTGATGTTGTTTTTTAACTTTTAGGCCAGAATTCAGTCAAAATTATAACTTTAAGATGTTTTCTGGTGTTTTTCGCAAGTAAAAGTTATTAACAACGCCAAAGACGGAAAATTTTCCGCAACCTGCTGCCTGAGAATCAAGGAGAAGATAATCACACTTTTTAGCTCAAATAGTGTGAGTTCCTCCTAAAATCATACTTTTCTACCCATAAACTGCGATTTCGTTTGTCCAAAGTCAGAAACTTAGATCTAGAACCTTTTTCTGATTTGTTTTTGCAACTATTAGGGTTTGACAAGAGCATTGTTTTGGGTTGTTTGACCTCTTTTTTTTCCCATATTAGGTCTGGATATGCTCAATTTGTCTCCTT
Organism: Pinus albicaulis; assembly: GCA_034641835.2. Classification (NCBI taxonomy): domain Eukaryota; kingdom Viridiplantae; phylum Streptophyta; class Pinopsida; order Pinales; family Pinaceae; genus Pinus; species Pinus albicaulis. Next base: position 852,559,125 of record CM076578.1, on the reverse strand, counting down.
GAAGTAAAACTGAGCACCCTAGGGTTTCAGTACACTTCCACCTTTTTAGGATGGATTAGGTTGAGTAAGTAGTCTGAGATTTGCAGCGCTTTCAACCATTGTTTCAGGGTTTGATCCATCATTTTTACATATCTTTTCTGATAGGTTATTGTTACATCAAAAACTCTCTCTTGAGTTTTGTTTGGTCTTTGTCGTAGGGCCTCTTTGTTTTCCCTAGGTTTTAAACCTTTAACCTTATCTATTGCAACAATTTTCGCCTCTGGTTTCTTGCTATTTTCTACGTCATTCCAGCAATACAGAGTCATTATATCCCTGTCCCTTTGACATTATATCTCTTGGACATTTTAGTGTGTTTTGAGTCAATTTCGCCCCCTTTTTGTCTGGTATTTTTATATCCTTATTTGGGTTTGGATTTATGCATGATTAGTTGTTTATTTTATTGTCATTTTAGTTTCATTTACATTTTTTTCAACAATTTTTCTTTTTCTTTAAGAAACCATCTGGGCTTAATTGAAATAAACACATGGATTGCACACACGCACACCTTAAGGAAAGATCACTTAGTTTATACTGCCAAGCCAAGACATAAAAATCATAATTAATCAATCTGCCTCACAGATCCTTTGTTTATCACTCTTCAACCTTTTCGTGTCATTTGTGACTTGCCATCATAGTGCCCCCAAGGAATTTATTGCGGAGAATCCAAGGTATTCACCCTCAATTTCCATTAGGAAATATTACTCCACCCCATAGGGTCCGAGTTAGTTCTCCCTCGAATCCCCATCTCGACTCTGATTCTGGCTCATCAGGTTCTTCCTCTGATTCCAACCCTGATTCTCCTCACCCTCATACCGTCACCATGTCAGGCGCCAATGCAGGTGCATGTCCTGAAGCTGGTGGTAGCCTTGGTCATAATGTTGGAGCTACTACTAGTGGAACCACTACTGTAACTCTCCCAAATACACCTTTGCTACCTTTTATGGTGGGTTTAAGCCTTCTCGATTTTAGCCAGTTAATCAATGAACCCATACTCCATGATGCAGGTTTGCCAACTATGCAAACTAAGCTTCCTTCCAACATTCCTAAGTTAAAAGGAAACACTGGAGAGGATCCCACTAATCATGTCTGCTCCTTACATATGTGGTGTTCATCTAATTCCATTATCGATGACTCCATTCGCCTTTAGTGGTTTCAATGTACGCTCACTGGAGAAGCTACAAAATGGTATATCAATCAACCTGCTGCATCTCATACCACTTTTGTGACTCTTGCTAAAGTGTTTATGTCATATTTCTAGTTACCTCTCTATTATGATACCAGTACCGAGTTTTTGACCGCATTCCATCAATCTTCTTCCACTTGCCTTTCTAACCATGTCCAAGAATGGCATAGAAGAAGGAGCTTGTGTAGAGCTCCTACATTCGACGAGCATTTATATATGGATTAGTTTCTTAGAATTATATTAGCCCCCATCGGTAAAGATGTTGCATCTCATTTTCCTTAGTTAGAGGAAGAAGCTCTCCAGGTCACATTGGAATATGAATTTATCTATGCCCAGTCTGGTTATGTTTATAACGTTTTACCAGATCTTCCTAGACCTAGTGGTGCCAATGTACCGAGGGCATATCATGCCACCGAAAATATCATTGGATCTTTCTCATATCCATATGCTCCTCCTCACATGATTTATGCTTACCCTTAGGGGGGACCAGTTCCTCCAACACCTATCCCCCTCCAAGAAAATTGTATCCCAATCAAAACATGCATTATACATTTTCCTAACCGCATCAGTTGATGTCAGGGCCATCTGTTTCTCAACCTATTTACTCGAATATTTCCCCGCCTCCTTCCTATCCTTATGCATATCCCAACGCTCCATACCTTTCAGAATCAACATCCCCACCTCCCGTGCCTTCTTAACCTCTTCCACAACAGCCACCGCCTCCTCAAGGGAAAGTGTATGCTTAGAAAAGCATGATTAATCCTCCTAAATCGAAGAAAAAGGATAATGGTAAAGGAAACCAGAACCAACAAGCGCAGGGTAACTAGGGTTGCCAAGGTAATCAACCGAATGTACCCCAAGGGAATCAGACTAACACCACAAACCAACAATAGGGTGATCAAACCAAGAAGAATAAGACCCTTCATACGAACAAACCTTGTTCATGTTGTGGTGTCCATGGCCATTATACTCATTATTTTCCCCTTTTTCCCCAGATGCGCCAGTTGTTGGAAGCCCAAGCAACGTCTAGAGGACAGAAACCCACTGCGTTGCTTCCTCCAAACAATGCGTTGGTTCAACCGGCTGAGTTCACCAATCCTTTCCCTTAGCAAGGATATGTTTCTGCCCATCCACCTCAAGGTCAGGCCACTCCTCAACCTTTGCAATCTGGTACCCTTGATTACGAGCTTGTCATGATGAATTCTGAAGAGGTAAATACTGCTAATGTAAACCTTTAGACCCAGTCGCACCAATATGACAAGAAACTCGCCACGTCTGCAACCGAATCCCAAACCAAAGTACCCTCAGAGTCAATTTCAACACCAAATGTTACCTTATAGATCCCCAAAGGGCCATTACACTAAAATGTTGCTTCTGCCAAAGCCACCCACACCTACAACATAGTACATGACTTAGCGCAGTCATTTCTACCATGTCAATGCTGGATGTCCTCGATATGTGCCCATCACCATGAAAATATCTTCTATATTCTTTGGGTGTTGTGGATCCTTCATATGATCATTTGATCATATTTTGATCATATTTGATGTTGAAAAATCAGAACATCCCTCTTTACCTTCATCCGATGCCTTCCAAATACTAGTTAAGATCCGTAATGCCCATGTTCAGAGATGTATCATTGACAAGGGTGCATGCATATATGTGATGTCCACCTATGTTTGGAAGAAACTCGGATCCCTTAATCTGTCTCAGTCCACCATCATTTTACATGCTTGGGACGATCACCCTTCTCATCCCCTTGGCATGTTCCGCGATTGTCCAGTCACACTTGCGGGAAAGACTATTTGTATTGAAATAGAAGTCATTGATGCCCCCTTGGATTATAATATCATCTTGGGTCATAGCTACACCTATTCGATGTCAGTTGTTCCATATGTGGTTCATCGTAATATGTTCTTCCCCCACAATGGAAATATTGTCACCATTTATTAGTTGACATATTACGAACCAAAGTCTCAGACCTCCCCTGAGTCCATCATATCTTTAGTGACCGATAACCAATCAGTAACACCTCTAACCAATGTTTTACCAAGAGTATATAACTATTAAACCTTAATTGTTTCATTCCCTGGTCCCCCCCCCTCTTATCATCGAGCCCAGCTCATCGAGTGTTTTCATGTTCCAAGTGTCTAGGGCTAGCCAAAAGCGGCCTGGTTCGACTAGCCAATAGCCAGCACCTTCACAACCTATTGTTGTTCACTCGACATAGCCATCAATACCATCTCCTCAAGGACCTTCTCCTTTTTCAAATGTCTCTCCCAATATTTTTCTACAAGGAACTGTCTCCCCAAGAATTAACCATTTGGGAGCCATTTCATCAGGCCATTACCCTTTTGGTCAGATAACGTTTTTATATCCCTCATCTGGAGTATTTTCAGTACCTGTTATGGCTACGTTGAGTTTACCTAATTTGAATCTGGGGATCCCAATCTGGTACATTGATCCCCCAACAAACACTCCACCTGGTCAACTTAAAACTTATATTGCTTTGACCCTGGTTCAAATATTTTCCCTCACCCCTCCCTTTGCTTCAATGCCACATCCACCTCAACAAGAAACTGCTCCTGTTGTGAAAGCATCCGGTGAGGGGGGCAAATCAAAAAATAAGGAACCCAAGGACAAGGCTCCCTAAACAACTCTAGCTCCACCTAAGCCTCCAAAGTCGACACCTCTGTGTGCTTTGTGTAATGTTGTTGGGCATGCCACCCATAACTGTCCCGAACTTCCTTGTCTCAAACCTATGGTCAACGAAACGTTTCCTGAATCTTATATCTCATAGTTCCATGTTACCTTACCTCATTCAACTAAGAAACTAAAATCATTGCACACGAACCACCCTTGTGATTTGTGTGACCTTTACAACCACTATTCTCATCATTGTCCCTATCTCGACTAATTTTGCGATACCCTTGAGGAAATTCACGAAATAGAAGTTGCTCATAGAGGATCATGTACTCCTCTACTTGTGAGTTCTCCTTCAACAGAACTAGTGGACAATTCTGCACCTATTGTGATACCTCCCCTCGATGTCTAGATGTCGGACTCTTCGGTCGCTATTCTCTATATGTCATCATCCATGAGATCCACGGAGGAAGACCCCTTTGGGGATTCCCATTCTGTTTCGGTTGAACCTCCTTCCTCAAAAACCTTGGTCTCAACATCGGTAGATTATTCATCTACTATCTCTTCGTCTACCCTCTGTAGTGATGTGTATGTGAGCCATATTTCTCATGAATATGTGCTAGGTAGCTCCACCACATCAAGTGGTATCCCTTCCGCTAGTACTCCCATTTTCCATTCCGATGAATATGTCATGGAAGACATGACCACCCCTGATTTTACCTGGGATGATATGAACAATCGTGTGTAATTCCTTCCACAACATACCCATGAAAAATATGATGTGGATTCCAAAGACTTCATCCATAGTGAGGTCGATTGGTTCAATTACCCCTTGCATCGAACCCATGAATTCAATCCACATCCACCTTGTGGCCATTACATTGCCACCTGATTTTTGGGCAAGGGGGAATACCTTCTAGAGGATTTTGAAGGCCAACCCCTTCCTAACCCTCACAATTCACTCTACCTCAAGAAATATTATCCATAGCATCTCCCATTGACATGCATGTATTTATTTATATCATGCATTTAGGTAGCTTTCATATGCCACCATCATCTCATTTTTTTTATTGTGGTGCCTTTTAGGTGGATCCATAATCCACACCGTATATCAGCCATGCCAATGGTGCAAGTCGCTTCTTCCGAAATCTAGCCTGGGAAGCCTGGGCCATTTTTACCCCCTTGCATTTTTAGTCCTCTCTAATGACATATTCATTGGACCTGCCACCAATAACCAGGTTGAATATTATGCAGTGATAGGTTGTTAGTCGATGCCCTTGATCATCGCATCCTTCATATTCATGTTCGTTTAGATTCCTTGTTGCTTGTCACGCAATTGAATGGCGTGTATCATGTGAATAACCATGTCATTTTTAGAAAATATTTATGAGTGAAGCTCTTAGTGCGTGAATTCGAATCCATTACATTTAGTCATGTACCTAGAGCCCATATTCGCTATTTAGATAGAATTTCAAACAATATTCTAGATTGGAACTTATCACATGCATTTAACACAAGAAAATAATAAAACAAATGGAAAACCATATAGACATCATATATAAAAACATGCATATCCAGATTATGTATCGAAAAAATAATAAATGTTTGGAGTCCACTACTCTAAATAAATATGACATGCCCACAGCATGTTACAAAACTCAAAATGGGGGGCACCACATGCCCCTATCTCTAATCTCTATCTGGAGGGTCCCGAGCCAATGGCTCCGCTCCACTAGGTCGCAGATCCCGAACTGCATGTTCGGTCATCACCATGCGTCGCATTACCCCTCGCCACTCTGAGGGTATCCCTATACATCCCTCAATGTATTGGTCCTTAAGATCATGCCACCCACACTCTGATACACTGGACAACAATAGATCACACCTGCGACAGACATCCTCCAAAAGAGCCTCATAATCAAGTCTCTGATCTGCTCTCGCTCCACTAGATCCCGTAGCCCTTGGTGCTGCGGATCATCCTGGATACCCTGATGGCTTCTCTGGTGCTATATTTTCATACCAAAAGTTACGAATCAGTACCACATACATATTCTAAAAAATTTAAATGCGCGATAATATATAACAACTTTCACTTACCATCTGGCCCCCATGCTCGACCAGGCGAAAGTGGAAATTCAAGATCTCCCTGATAGTTAATACCACTATATGGGTAGTCATCTATGTACAATTACATTTGATCCCAATGTGTGAAAAACTTGGGTCAAAACACCCGTCTGACTCCCCCTCCTCCTCCTTTCCACAACACTTGCCCCCAATGGTGCATCTTGGGCTCCTGTGGGCCCCCATCTTGGATTTTCACATGAGGTCGGATCGTGGGGATCTTCTCAAAGAATAACAAGTATAATAACATACCAAAAGAATAATCATGGTTCACCTATCGCTTGCATAGTGACAACTATCATTTCACTGACAACAACATCATCTGGGCCCACCCATAGTAGGTCTCACCCAAAACACTCTTTACCAACATCATCTATCCCCGAGTGATGTGATGGAACTCCTGGTTGCCCAAGATTTGTAGTACCGCTGCTAAAAAAACCCATGTCTCTAGTCACTCTAGATTACTGATCGGAATGGTCGTTCCCTTAACACGAACATCCGGTTTATAATGGCACTGCACGAATTCTGAAATGTTCCTCCCATGAGGCAACACCAGATGTATGCTTCCCACCACCCCTAATGGAGGGATTCCAGTCAAAAAATAGATGTCCTGGATAGAAATCTCGATCTAGTGCCCCTACACTATAAAGGTATCCTAGTCTGGATCCCAATAGCTCATGATCCTATATAGAAAGGGCTCATGTGCCATCATCATTGGGTTCTCAACTAGCTTGAGCACCCCATACCGTGCAAGCGCTCCTCATACCACCTAATTCCTCTAAATCTTGGCACGGAGGCCATCCAAGTCTATCTCATGCTAGTTGATATTTAACTCTTCCATAACTTCACAACATCATCATGTTTGTCAGCTCAAAATAAGACAACTACATCACAAATATGCTAAACCTATCCCTCAACCAACCAATATACAAAAGCCCACCTCCAACTCCAACTCACACTTTTTCGGCCCTAGAATTGTGAGCTCGTTGTTTTCCCACTGAATACTATGATCCAAGTTTCATTTCAGGGCTAGAATAGTGCGGGCTGACCATGTGGATTCACAAGGGTCTCCCACTAAGCCTCGAGAACCTAATTTGAAAAACTAAACCGATGAAAATTTAGAGTAAGTTTAGGCCTCCTACCTACCATTGAAAAATCATGATTCCAACGGTTGGTTTGTACGTTATGATCGCCGCAAGATTTATGGCCTTCTCCTCATCTCCAAATTCACCACAGATCACTTAGAAAATGAATTAAATTGGAGGGAAATCACCCTTATAAAGGAAAAAACCTAAATTTTCCTTCGCCAATTGTGACCAAACCGTAGCTCGGTTTGAAGAACTGTCAACACCATTGGAAATATCTCACCAGGCACTATAATGGGTCTAATTTTGTTTTTGGAAATTTGACACTTCACTAGGAAGCCATTTTTCCAAGAAGGATCACTTTTCTGCCTCTTAAAATTTAATTTCTTCACATGCACTACTTGTACTTGGGAAACCACTTTTCCTTCATATTTGTCAACTCCTATGTTGATTTTCGTCATGAGTAACCATATTTTTCTCATGTTTTCATGGTTCCCCCTGGGCCCATCTCTTGTGGCAACATCATTAAGTCACCCTTGTTCATAGCATCTGAGTTGAGTCATCATCACATTCATGCAGTCTGTCCTGAGTCTCTTTATCTCCTGTTACAGTCTTCCATCCATGTTTGCATCACATTCATCACGTGTTTCCCATTTTTCCTCCAATCATACTATCCCTCATCCCCTCCGAAGTCAAGTCAGTCGATGCCAGGTCATCCATGCTTTTTATGCTCTGACAAGGGAAGTCATATGTTCACTACTCAGTATCCCCTACTCCATCATTATCTCTAGTTTCAGTCCATTAGTCACTTTACTATGATCCCTCCTACCTTAATTGAGGATTCATCACTGCCTCACATGTGGAGGACTTCCTTCTATCGACATCAACACATTCATTCCAGAAGACAGGTCTAGAGGGAGGTGTACCTTGGTTCCAGCTTCCATTCTTGTTCGGTGCCTTGGATTAAGAAAAGGGCATCATCATTTCCCTTTGACTTGGTTGTTTATCATCCACTCAGCCTTAGCTCATTATTGCATTATTGAGATTCGTATTCTTGCTGTTCTGATGATCCAGTAGATTGTAATAATGATTACTGGGTGTGTGTGATATGTTTCATACCTCATGAGGGGGTGGCCCTTCAGGTAGCCCCCCACATTCCTGAATGACCTCATATTATGCTACAACCTCATATGAAGCTCCAAAAATTTGATGGGTTCAGTTTCCGCCACTTGTAGCACCCATAACATGCATGTATCATTCAAATGATCCATTTTGTAATATCCTGAAAGGGAAATAGACAGCAATACAAGCATACGACAATATGGAAAATGCCAGAAATAGAACATAAAGAAAATACACATAAAAATGCCGGGAAAGCTAAGCCATTTTATTAATCTGAGAATATAATGAAATACAATGGATAATCAGAATGATAGCACCTATTCTTGCTCAAGGCAAGTGAAGAAATCTCTCAGACAGATAGGAAATGGCTGCCACAAGAAACTGCGTCCCAGCTGCTAGGAAACTGCCGTAAAACTGCTGCTACTGGAATGAACTGAAACTAGGGGCTGATCCCCTTGCCGAAATGAGCTAAAAATCTGCATATCACCTGTACTCACCACCCCGGGCAAAAACCAAAAACCATATAAAAAATGGTCAGCCTCCGAAAAACACCACAAAAACCCTCCTCAAGGAATTACGTTGCCCCTCCCAGGCTCAGCGCAGATGCCAAATGGTAATAGCTGTAATAGTGCCACAATCTCCTCAGGAAACCTCCTCCTAGAAAAGACTGATCCTCCACACTGGGTATCCACTGAACTCCTGTAGAAATCCCCGCAACAGAACACCTCCAACTAAAACTGCGTCCTCTCTCCCAAAGACTGCGCAGTCACAAGAGAAGCCCAGCTCCTCAACCAAACAACAACCAAATCTCCGCTAAAGACTGAAGGAAAAACCTTGCCCGAGCAGGCACTCGAAGTCCCCCAGGGCTAAGGGCGAGATCTCCGACCGAAGACACTCAACGCACTAAACAGTGTTGCAGACAAGCTAAACAGCCAGCGTGCTCAAGAAGACAAAAGTCTAGCTCAAATATCATCAACAACAAGAATGCCAAATGAGAAGGCTTTCCCACCTTTTATAACGCTGGCCCCTCTCCAAAACCCTAACGTGGTCCCCTTCTTCTCCACGTGCTCCTCATCAAAATGCGCAGAAGCTCCTAGAGGCTACGTGGGCCACCTCCTCTGTGTGGTATTGGACCCCCATGGCTCCCCCATAAGTTATAACGTTGTGTTACTAGGGAAACACTTTATTTTATTTAAGTGAGTTAGACCCCTCCTCTCACTTTTTATTTATTAATATACTATAGTCGGCAAAACTATACAAAAATCGAATATTCCAATTAGTTGTTGCTAATTAGGAATATTACAGTCTCCCCCGGCAAAATGTTGCTTGTCCTCAAGCAACTGAAGTGATGGATGATGCAGAATCTTCTCATTCTCCCAAGTGGCATCCTCATCCGGAAAATTCATCCACCTCACCAAGAATTCCCGGACCGTCCTGCTCCGCAGCTGCCTCTCCCTGGTATCAATAATAGCCTCTGGTTGCAACACCAGATGCCCCTCATCATCCGTGGGTGGTAGCTCATCCGTGACTGTCACCTGCTGTCCTAATGCCTTTTTCAGGCAGGATATGTGAAAAATGTTATGAATCGTGCTGCCTTGGGGCAGCTCTAACTCATATGAAACCTAACCAATCTTGTGTATCACCCTGTACGGTCCATAAAAACGGGGTTTGAGCTTCTCAGCCCCCTTCTGCTTTAGTGACGATTGTTGGTATGGCTGTAATCGTAGTTAGACCAAGTCTCCTACCTCAAACTGTCTCTCCACCCGACCCCTATCAGCATACAGCTTCTGCTGATTTTGCGTTGTGGCCATGTTATCCTTGAGAGCTCGGAGGATGTCCTGACTCTCTTGGATCCAAATCTTGGCTCTCGGAGCCCTGCTAACACCAAACATCACGTCCGCAAAAGATAAAGGATGATACCCATACAAAGCATATAACGGTGACATACCAATGGTCATGTGATGCGTCGTGTTGTAGCAATACTCTCCCAAATGCAGCCACTTCAGCCATGCTCACTGCTGCCCACTGACATAGTTACGCAAGTAGCCCTCCAGCCACTTGTTAAGTATCTCTGTCTGCCCGTCCATCTGTGGGTGATAACTAGTGCTCGGTGTCAACTCTGTCCCCACTAGCCGGAAAAGCTCCTGCCAGAATCTGCCCATGAAGCGGCTGTCCCTGTCATTGATAATGGTCTTAGGTAGACCATGCAGCCTGAAAATCTCCCTGAAGAACAGCTTGGCCACCTGTGCTGCTGTGTAGTGCGCGGATATGGCAAAAAAATGCGCATACTTCGTCAGTCGATCAACGACGACAAAGATGCAGTCCTTGCCCTGCACCATGGGCAACCCTGTGATGAAGTCCATCGATATGCTCTCCCATTTCCCCTCTGGAATGGGAAGAGGCTGCAACAACCCTGCGGGATGGCTCATCTCTCCCTTGTTCCTCTGACAAACATCGCACTCCCTGACATGTTGGAGTACGTCCTCCTTGAGGCCCTTCCATGAGAACCTCTCTCTAATGGCCCTATAGGTTTTGGTAAACCCCTGATGGCCAGTCAATGGAGAATCATGAGATGCATGGAGTATCTTCTTCTTAAGCTGAGATCCCTCAGTCAAGAAGATCCTGTCCCTGTAGTAGATAATCTCATCAACCACCCTGTACCTGTCATCTGCTACCTGCCCATCCAGCACCTCACATGCAAACCTGTCCTTGGAGTACTCTACCAACAGTCGAGCCCTCCAATCTGTGTCCAAACTCATAAGAGATAACGTGGCCGGTCTATGTGAAAGGGCATCTGCTACCATGTTATTCTTGCCTTTGACGTACTCTATGTCAAAGTCATAGGCTTGGATCTTACTGATCCACTTCTGCTGCCTCTCCTGCAACTGCTTCTGCTCCAGAAAGAACCTGAGGCTATTGTGATCGGATCTCACCCTGAATCTACTGCCCACTAAATACTGCCGGTATTTGGCCAATGCATGCATAATGGCCAACATCTCCTTGTCGTATATGGAATACAACCTCTCATGCGGAAGGAGCTTTCGGCTCTCAAAAGCTATAGGATGACCACCCTGCATCAATACTGCGCCAATCCCCTCTCCTGACGCATCGCACTCCAAGACAAATGGCTGCGTGAAATCCGGCAATGCAAACACGGGGCAGCTGCTCATCACCTCCTTGAGCCTATCAAAGGCTCGCTGTGCTGAATCTGTCCAATTGAATGCCCTCTTCTTCGTCAAATCTGTGAGGGGTGCAGCAAGCTGTGAGAAACCCTTGACGAACTTCCTGTAGTAAGTGCAAATGCCAATGAACCCCCAAAGCTCAGTCACGTTCCTCGGCTCTGGCCAATCTCTGATGGCCCTGATCTTCTCCTCGTGGACTCTCACTCCGTCCACTCCTATGATATGTCCCAAGTACAGCATCTCCGTCAACCCAAACTCACATTTGGAGAGCTTGGCATAGAACTGCTGCTCCTCCAAGATGCGTAACACCGCCTCAATATGTTGGAGATGCTCCTCCCATGTCCTGCTGTATATGAGTATGTCATCAAAGAAAACCAATACAAACTTCCTCAGATGACTGCAGAAGATATGGTTCATGCACGACTGGAAGGTGGCTGGTGCATTGGTCAGCCCAAAAGGCATAACCAAAAACTCAAAGTGCCCATAATGACACCTGAAGGCGGTCTTGGGAATGTCCTGCTCCCTCATGCGAATCTGATGGTACCCAGATCTCAATTCAATCTTTGAGAAGAACCGTGCTCCTCTCAACTCGTCCATCAACTCATCGATCCTGGGAATGGGGTACCTGTTCTTCAGGGTCTTCTTGTTCAGAGCCCTGTAATCAATGCACATCCGCAATGTGCCGTCCTTCTTCTTCACCAACACCACGGAAGAAGCAAAAGGACTCATGCTCGGCCGAATGTGCCCAAGGGCCAGCAACTCCTGAATAGCTCGCTCAATCTCATCCCGATAGGCCTTGGGATGCCTATAAGGTGTGGTGATCACTGCCTGTATACCCTGCTCAAGCTCAATGGTATGCTCAAACCCCCGATCCGGTGGCTGCCCTGGCGGAATATCCCCGAATACTATGGCGTACCTGTCAAGGATGGTCTGTATCTCTGGGTTTACTGCCTGTCCCGTAGTCGCTGCCTCTGATGCTCGCAGCTCTACTGCCCACTCTATATCTCCCTTACGGAAGGTTGCCTCCATCCGATGAGCCGAAACAGTCTGAGGCGGATATGTGTGCTGTCCTCGTATCTTCTCATGCCTCCCTGTCTTGGGATCATCCCAATCCATCTCTAGGGCCTTCCAATCCATCGTGATCTTCCCCAGAGTGATAAGCCACTGAACACCCAGTATCATGTTGGTGTCCAGAATATCGACCACAAAAAAGTGATCTGTCAATGTATAGGTGCCCATCGTCACTGATAACTCGGGAACATATCGAGCACATACCATGGTCTGATCTCCTGGGACCAAAACTGAAAATCCATCAAAGTCCTCAGTCTGTATACCTCTCCGCTCAACCATCTATGCATCGATGAAGTTGTGGGTTGCCCCACTATCAACCAAAACTGAGACTTGCTGGCCACGCACTGTCCCCCGTACGCGCAGCGTCAAGTACTTGGGAACTCCCCGCAATGCTGCTAGAGCTCCTCCAGTAGGTGCAAACGACGCACCACCTGCTGCTGGTGGTGGAGGTGGTAAAGTATCCTGCACTACATGACAATCTCCTACCTCCACATCATCCTCCTCATCCTCTTCCCCGCTGCTCTCGGAGAAAACCTCAATGAAATGTGCTTTCCCAGTAGCACATCTATGTCCTGGTGCCCATGGCTCCTGGCAGGTGAAGCACAACCGCTTCTTCTTCATCTCCCTCCTGGCCTCATCATCAACCTACACCCGTCCGGGATTCCCCTTGGGAGGCGGAATCCTCACGTCCTTCCCCTTAGGCTGGAAAGCCTGTCTCTGAGGATAAGGTGTCTGAGTCCTGGGTAAGACATCCTGTAAATCTCGGGTCCTGCTGATAGCATCCTGGAGTGTAGCTGGTCTAGTTAACCTGACTAGGCCACGAAGTGGCTCTGCTAATCCCTCCACTTACATGTAGATCATCCGGGTTGCGGATAGATCTGGCACCATCACTGAAACCCTCAAGAAATCTGAAATGTAAGTCTCTGGGCTCCCAGTCTGCTTGAGCCTCGTCATCTCAACAAAGTGTTGTTTCGGATCCCTCCGGTCAAAACGCTCTATCACCCTCCTGGTAAAATTGGCATAAGTCGTCACTGTAGAATGCCCGAGTGTCGTCATCCCATGAAACCACCAGTCCTGGGCCTCACCATCCAAATGTAATGTTGCCACCTTAATGGCCTCTGACTGCGACATCTGATTAAGCTGGAAATAGATGTCCAGCTTTTCTACCCAAGACTTTGCTGAACTATTTGATGAGCCATCAAACGTGGGCAAATGAAATCTGCTAGCTGCGCGGTGGTCATCATGATGATGCCTGTGCCCTCTGTGATGATCACGAGGTCTACTGTCACGCTGGAGCTGAACAAAGACTCTGAATGAGATAAGATCTCTGAACTCCGGCCCGTATGCCCGGTACTCTGCAAGATAGTCACTCATGTGGCCCGGTTCAGGCTCCTGCTGTGCTCCTACCCCTGTGTCCTCTTCTAGGAAGGTAGGCATAGTGGATCGCGTGGGTGCATGCGATGCCATAAGGGGGGTAGCCTCACGCTCCGTCATATGGTGGGATGTGCCCGATCCCTCACCAGTCTAAAAACCCCTTGGGGTTTCACGCTGCCTAACCTCTATCGTAGCGATCCTATGTCCCATCATCTCCATCTGTCTCGACAGATCCTGTACTATTTTGAGGAGCATTTCCCTATATCTCCTCGCATCCTCGTCGTCTACCATAGGACCCTGCTGCTCTGTGTCCACCACAGGCTTCTCCTGCTCTGTATCTGTCACAGGTTGCTCCTGATCTGTATCTGTCACAGGCTGCTCTTGATCTATGTATATCTCGGGCTACTCCTGATCGGTGTCCACCACTCTGACACAGTCCCCCTCTCCGTAGGTGTTCTCCAACCTACGCTCAATGTCTCTATATCTCTTACCCCTGTAACAGATGTGGGGTCTATCCCTCGGCCTCATAGACTGCTAGCTCCACAGGCTGAGCCAGATCTATGCTCTGATACCACTGTAATATCCCGAAAGGGAAATAGACAGCAATACAAGCATACGACAATATGGAAAATGCCAGAAATAGAACTTAAAGCAAATACACATAAAAATGCTAGGAAAGCTAAGCCATTTTATTAATCTGAGAATATAATGAAATACAATGGATAATCAAAATGATAGCACCTATTCTTTCTCAAGGCAAGTGAAGAACTCTCTCAGACAGATAGGAAATTGCTACCACAAGAAACTGCGTCCCAGCTGCTAGGAAACTGCCGTAAAACTGCTGCTGCTGGAATGAACTGAAACTAGGGGCTGATCCCCTTGCCGGAATGAGCTGAAAATCTGCAGATCACCTGTACTCACCACCCCGGGAAAAACCCAGAAACCATATAAAAAATGGTCAGCCTCCGAAAAACACCACAAAAACCCTCCTCAAGGAATTACGCTGCCCCTGCCAGGCTCAGCGCAGATGCCAAATGGTAATAGCTGTAATAGTGCCATAATCTCCTCAGGAAACCTCCTCCTAGCAAAGACTGATCCTCCACACTGGGTATCCACTGAACTCCTGCAGAAATCCCCGCAACGGAACACCTCCAACTAAAACTATGTCCTCTTTGCCAAAGACTGCGCAGTCACAAGAGAAGTCCAGCTCCTCAGCCAAACAACAACCAAATCTCCGCTAAAGAATGAAGGAAAAACCTTGCCCGAGCAGGCACTCGAAGTCCCCCGGGGCTAAGGGCGAGATCTCCGACTGGAGACACTCAACGCACTAAACAGTGCTGTAGACAAGTTAAACAGCCAGCGTGCTCAAGAAGACAAAAGTCTAGCTCAAATATCATCAACAACAAGAATGCCAAATGAGAAGGCTTTCCCACCTTTTATAAGGCTGGCCCCTCTCCAAAACCCTAACGTGGTCCCCCTCTTCTCCACGTGCTCCTCATAAAACTACGCAGAAGCTCCTAGAGGCTACGTGGGCCACCTCCTCTGCGTGGTATTGGACCCCCATGGCTCCCCCATAAGTTATAACGTTGTGCTACTAGGGAAACACTTTATTTTATTTAAGTGAGTTAGACCCCTCCTCTCACTTTTTATTTATTAATAGACTATAGTCGACAAAACTATACAAAAATCGAATATTCCAATTAGCTGTTGCTAATTAGGAATATTACACATTCATATTTTCATAGCCCTTTACTATTTAACAGGGCTTCTTTGGTTGTTATTGTGTCTCATGTACTCAGATATTATTGTATTCATTCATGGCTGATGTTTCTCCAGGAACAGTATGTATGTGGGACCCATTATATTTTTTTCTGGCCCATTTATGCCAGCATGTCATGTACCATTTATCATGTACTTTATTGCTCAGTCTCATATTGTTGATCCTGCCTCATTGAGAACAGGTACCCCAACATCAAAGGAGACTTGTATCACTTTGTAGGTCTCTTCCCCTCAGTTATTGTCCTATCTTTCTTTTCTTTGTATTTCTCTCTATCTCTCTCTCTCTGACTCCCCTTTGGTGTCTAGTGATTGTGTTCTTACAATGTACTTCGGTCATACGAGTAGCTCCTAACGCTCGCACGTTGGGGGGGAATCTGTTATCACCAAAAATTGGTCATCTAACCATTTCTAATTAGACAGATCGAAGTACACCATGTAGGACCAATTTTACCATAGTAAACTTTCTTTCACTATGCGAAATAATTTAATAAACCATATCTTTTTAAGTTATTTTTTGGTTAAAACAAGAAACCCCATGAGGAATAATTAAATAAATCCTTATTTCTTTTATTTTCCTCTAGGAATAATTAATTAAACCATTGCTTGAATAATATTCCTGGTCATATTTAACCTAATTATGAGAAATAATTAGATAAATCATTATTTTTCTGTAAGAATAATTAATTAAATCATTATTTAGTTATTATTCCTTATTAAATTTGACTAAATAATATAGGAATAATTAAACAAAACATTATTTGTTTATTATTATTTAATCACATTCTTGAAATGATAAATAAATCATTTTATTTCTAAATAAAGGATTTTAACCAATTTAAATACCTTTTCACTCCAATAAAATACTCCAAGCGGTTAGATCTAGATCTTAGTTAATAATATTTTATTATTCGCCATTATCAAAGATAACTTAATATTTTGTTATAAATAGGATGATTTTTCCATTCATTCTTGACTTTAATCATTTTCATTGTTGCACTTTGATCATTCTCATTATTGCGACTATTTTCTTTTGGTTCTTGAGCTCCCACTTGAGTTCAACATACATTTTGGGTTTTTTGCATCATTGAGAGAGAGAAAATTATGGAGCTGAAGTGTTGAGGAAAACCAAGAACCCATCCCATTGATAGGACTGGTAACACCTATTTGTTCCCTTCACCATGTGTAATAATATATGAAATAATTCATTAAATATTTTCTTTTCTATTGGATGCATGGAGCAATTACTATTTCTTTTTCAATATTTAACTACTTTTATTGCATAGATTTCAGTTTTTACAACATTTGTTCTAAATTTTCATTGCATATCTAAAGAGTTAAGAAACTATTTCTGTTGTTAGGTTTGTTTGTCACACATAGCTAAAGTAGGCTCTTTTCATACACTTGCATTGAGAATTTACGCTAACAATGTCTGTGAGAACTGAGAAGTTTTCTTGGTGTAGAGAATCAATGGGTGTTGCATGGCTGGACCAATGACTAAGCTCTCTTGTGACCCCATATGTGGAAAGAAAACAACAAGTGGGAGAATGTTTGGTATGTGCCATAGTCTTTCTACAACTAGGTACTCGCATTTTACGTTGTGTTGAGTGTAGCGGGGGGGCCACAGGGAGGCGATATCCCCCATGCATGGGGTCTGGAGTAGTGCCTCAGGAAAATAAAATATGTGGACACAATAACATTTTGGTGGACACACGATGGGGGTCAGACCCACAAATGGTGGGCAGACCTTCTCATGATTTTGTGCATGGGTTTTGCACATGGTTTTGGGCATGATGGTTTTTTTCACATGGGATTTTGTAGATCTGGTCAATAGAACTACGATTATGTTCTAATAGAGGGTTACGGATTTGGGTTTATGAATGTTCGGCATGTATATATATTTATTGTAACTGTTAGGGCTCCTTATTTTCCCAATGCTGAGAAATGAAACCAAAGAGGTAACCATAAACCAAATTTGACTTGGTATCCAACCCTACCAAATCTGAGAGGACTCTCTCAAAGTCAACCTCACAGCCAATGAAAGTGACTAGAGAGTATTAGGGTTTTAGGCTATTTATTAGCTTAGTAGTGTTTTTTATTATGGTTTGTTGGATAAAGAAGCACCAAGTTTAGGAACTAGGCCAGGTATTCCAAAAGATTAGTTGCAGACATAAAACGAGGCAAGGTAGTTGTAATTAGTGACACAAAATAGATTTTTCATTGTAGTATGGTGATGAGGAAATCAACTAAAGAAAATAAGTGAGCATACATGCATGAATTCACTTGTTATAGAATAAAAACACTTATATGATAATCTCAAACAAAACAGAGCATTAGAGGTAATGAAATCTGTTTAAAAATTAGGATATTAACACAAGAAGAAATGTAAATGGCTATTAGAAAAATTTAATAATTAAATACATAAGAAACATTGGAGAAATCAATTCCATTGAACACAACACATAAATCCCATAAAAATACTTGCAACTGCCTGTATATTATTTCTGCAAAGAGACAAGTACACGAGTTCCAAAAAAGTGTGAACTTCAAGTATCCAACCCTCTCATTGACCTGATTCCGAGTACATATAAAAAAAAAAAATATTCCACCTCTTGTTAGTTAAACTTGACTCGGGATAGAGTCAATGTTGACTAGGGTAAATAGTAGTGGTTTTGGGGCACATGGTATTGTGCACCCATGGTTTTTCAGCCCATGGTATTGCATGTAATGGAGCCTATAAAAGGCTGGGAAGACTTCATTTTAATGTAGGCCTGGAGGTGAGCGGTGAAGGCTCACTTTTCCGGATTGGCCAGGGTTTTGGCCAATACTTAATGAAATTTCAGTGGTTGGGTTTTGCCCCTGATTTGGGGTTTTCCTGGATAAACATTTGTGTTTATGTTTATGATTTGTTGCTGGCTCTTTATGTTTATTCCTCTTGGTAAATTGTTTATTATTTATGCAGTAAATTCTAACAACTGGTATCAGAGCAAGGTTCAAATCTCGTGTAATAATTTTGTTGTGTCTATAGTTTCACTGCTGCTGTGTAAAGAAGCGAGATCATCTCTTTGCAGTTTGATTGGATAGATTTGCATGTGAAGAAGCTAGATCTGTTGTGTAGAATTTTATCACAAACGTATTTTCATATGAATAACACAAATATTGTTAGATCTGGTGTGGAACTACCATTGACAAAGAGTCAAGCAATGGGTAAACATGCAAGGGTGCAAAAGAGAATATTTGAGTGGTGCAGAGGCAGATCCAGCGCAAGGGAAAATATTGGTCAAGCGAGACAGTGCCAATCTGCATCGTGACAGAAGAAATGTGTCCAACTCGATGATGCAGCTAATGCACATGAGATGAAAACCCTTGATTGAAACAAAGATTGTATGAAAAATAAAATTCGATGACAGAAGTTTCAATACGGGTCCAATAGTTTGAGCTTATGTGGACAACTTCGTTGGCTTCGAAAATGAGATCGTCATCGCACTAATGAGGTGGCCATGGGTAATGGATCGAAGCTGAACACTGCGAATTGGTATGGAAATGAAAATGAGAGTAAATATTCCAAAGGAGGATCCACAGTTTCTATTTGTTTTAATATGCATACGAAAGGGTGGTTGGAAAATGTGAGCACATGGAATCTGTGCTAGTAGAGGAGAACGACACTTGTACAAATTGAGCTCTGGACGAAGTGGATTGGTTGACTAAAGTGAACTACATAAGTTTGATCTGGAAAATTACGCATTGGTATGCTTCATAATATGTCAGAAAAACATGGGTTCAGATCCAGTGTGGCAACTATGAACTCTCGGTGTCTAACGGTTCATCAGAAAGTCAATTAAAAACCAAAGAGGCTAATATTCAACATGCTCCTCTTGTAATTTTATAATTTTGGAGCCAGAATTTCCACAGCAATGGATGCAACGGAAGTATCCTAGAGATGCTTGTATGAAACCTTGGGCATCGAGCTCACTGCCTCATCCGACGAATTCCGTTCAATGTATAGAAAGTTGGCCCTGAAACTCCACCTTGACAAGGTTGTCCAAAGCGGTTTTTCGCAAGGTGAGGCAACCGCTTGGTTCCAGCAAATCCTTCGCACTGTGATGTTAAATCCTGGAAGATTATGGGCATAAAATAGAGTTGTGATTGACTTATTCTTGGAGGTGATGTGAAGGTTGTATGTACATTTGAATAAGGAAGCCTTGGCCAAGAGAACTCGAGGCTTATGTGAAGGTGCGCTTGTGGATATGTATTACAGGTGCTGTTCTGTGGAGGATGCAAACCAAGTTTTTGAGGAAATGTGCCAACGAGATGTGGACACATGGACTAACATGATTGCTGGACTTGTGCATAATGGGTATCATGGCGAAGCATTGCAATGTTTCCGGTAGATGCAGGTCGAAGAGCACAAACCCAATTCGGAAACAGTTGCATCAGTTTTACTGGCATGTGAGAGCTTGGCAGCTGTGCGAGAGGGGAAGGAGATTCATGGCTACATTGTTAGAGGCGAGCTTCATTTCAATGTTTCTATTCAGACTTCTGTAACGGAAATTACATGGGTGCAGATCATAGCGTTGAAGGAATTTAGATCGAAGAGAGCTTGTTAAAGTGAGAGAGGATATGTGTACGTGGATTAATTAATTAATGAACCATGTATCTGTAAAGAAATTCTAGAGGAGTAGCAGTTACAGAGGATGGTGACCCATGTAATCCGGTAGATGGGTTCTTTTTTATATGGACATTTATTTCATATGTGCAAAGACAGTAACAATGAAACAAACAAAAAAATTATTACTATGGAGTTAAATTTTATTACATGTAAATGGGCATACTGCTGTAAGACCTGGTATGGCATGCGTACCCCTAGGTAATCACTGGTAAAGTCTGGGTTAGATCTAGGTGATAGGGGGGAGATCAAGTTAACAACTACCCTGGGTAGAAAAAAAAAAAAATTTAGGGGGGGAAGGGCTAGAGTGAGCGGGGTTGTCTCACTTAGCAATTTTGGTTGGATTTAGTCAAGAAACTCCAAGTCAAGTTTAAGGGGGGAATTTTTAGGTAAACTTGACTCAGGATAGAGTCAATTTTGAATAGGGTAAATAGTAGTGGTTTTGGGGCACATGGTATTGTGCAACCATGGTTTTTCAGCCTATGGTATTGCATGTAATGGAGCCTATAAAAGGCTGTGAAGACTTCATTTTAATGTAGGCCTGGAGGTGTGCAGTGAAGGCTCACTTGGCCAGATTGGCCAGGGTCTTTTCCAATGCTTAATGAAATTTCACTGGTTGGGTTTTGCCCCGAATTTGGGGTTTTCCCAGATAAAAATTTGTGTTTATGTTTATGATTTGTTGTTGTCTCTTTATGTTTATTCCTCTCGGTAAATTGTTTATTATTTATGCAGTAAATTATAACACCTCTAAGGGGTCGAATCCTAATTTATAACAACTAATTAATGAACCTAATGACTCATCGCCAAATCCTAGGGAAGTTAGAAACAACTTTCCCCTTTTTTAGCTAACTAATTGAGCTTATCTCTCAAGGTATTAATCATAAGATTTTTTACAAACATGACAATTAATAATATTATTAATCATCCAATAAATAATATTCTAGCCGTTACATCGACCAAATTTGACATTTGACCTCCACGTGTAGTGAAAATTGTCCAAACACAAAAACATAGAAATTTTTTCCCAGAAACGTAGCAATTTTTTTAGCAGAAACACAACAACTTGGGCTTCATTTTTAGCTAATTTAGAAGAGGTTCTGAGTGATTCTGAAGGTTGGTGAAGAAATTTTAGGATTTCTACTATGACCTAGGACCCTTAAGTCATCCAAAATCATCATTTTAGCTCCCTCAAAACTGATTTTAAGAGCAAGTGTCCAAAAACACAACGAATTTATGAAAATGTGGCAGAAAGGTGTACAAAAGGAACTTTTGATCAATTTTTTCAAAGACATGACCGTACAAGTAGCTAAAAGCTATTT
This sequence comes from Pinus albicaulis, assembly GCA_034641835.2. Classification (NCBI taxonomy): domain Eukaryota; kingdom Viridiplantae; phylum Streptophyta; class Pinopsida; order Pinales; family Pinaceae; genus Pinus; species Pinus albicaulis. Next base: position 852,537,544 of record CM076578.1, on the reverse strand, counting down.
TATGACATCCTTAAGTCATTAGCCATCCAAACATACTAAAATTTGTGGATTTGGACCCTCTGAGAAAAAGCACAACAATTAGTTGTTGCGTTTCTGTAGGGTCAATTTCTGCATTTTTTGTAACACTAGGGTTCAAGAATGGAGTTATGTATCTTTAACCATAACATGTTTTACAAAACTGGGATAATTTTTTGTAGAGAAGGTTTTTTTGAAGAAAATACTCTATCATTTTTTTAAATTCATTCCCATATGCTCGGAATCCTTGCCATAAAAGAATGGCTAAAATAGGAAATTAAATTGGAGAATTTGATTTTCTGAAAAATAGGCTTCAAACTTTGATGGATATCTCCCAAAACTGAAGGAGTTTTTTATTCTTTGGTCTATTTTTTACAAAAACCTCTCTTAATTTTGTACAATTCATCTCCATAACTTCATAAACATATTTTGAAGTAAAACTATCCCTGTGTGCAACAAAAGGTTAAAAAGTAGGGCAGTGAGACCTAAAACAAACACCCTTTTTTTTACTTTTCTGACACTGGAAATTTCACCCCTGCTATGATGGCCCAATATTTCTTGAAGTTAATGGAAAAAGGGCTAGTTAAATCATGATGGTGGCCCAACGCTTGCACTTTTTAAGAAAAACCTAGGTAACCTGCTTGTTCAAATGACTTTTTGATGAATTATGATGCATTGACCTCTTGCATATGAGTTGGATCATATCTTGATATCTCTCCTCCCTTATAAATCCTCCTTTCACTGGTCTTCACCATGTTTTTTATTTCACTTTTTGATAAGAAACCCTAGTTTCAAACAAGAGAGGGCAAGGGACTTTGAGTTGTAAAATAGGGCTAAAAATGCAACAACTTGAGGGAAGGGAATGGAGGGGATGGGAGGTAGGAAAAAATATGAAAAAATTATGGGAGGTATGTATAGGTGTTATGGATTCAGTGAAAGTGAAATTTCTCAAAATGAGTGATAAATGAGAGGGGGGGGAGGGAAAAATAGACTTGTGCCAGAAACACAACAATAAGTTGGGCTTTATAAGGGAAATGGAGGAATGGAGGAATTTAAGAGAGGGGGAGGGTGGGGAATGCTTAATGAGGATGATGAAGGATGTGTGACCCTAAAAACAAGGAGAATACCTCTCAACTGAAGCTATAAATCACTAGAAGGGAAAACGCAACAAGAAAACATAGTAAACCCTAGGGATAAAATTTGACCGAATTTCTAAAGAAAATGACTGCACAGAGGATTTGGATGGTTAGAATTACTTGTTTAAAGAGATCTTGAAGCACTGAGATGATGACATTACCCTTTCTTTCTCCCTTTTACCTCCAAATAGAAAGCACAACAACACCCTCCAGAAGTGCAACAAACTAATGTAAGAACAATGGTGAGCAAAATTCGAAGTTTTGGTGGCTATGGAAGCTCTTCAAATTGATGGAGAGGAGATCTTCAAAATTGTGGAAGGATGGAATGAAGTTTTAAAACAGATTGATGTCCCTTTATAACTCAAAAAACTCGATATTGGCTTGTTATTAGAGTGACATCATGTAATTTAACCAAATGACTTTATGATGTGATTTGTTCCCTAAGTGCTAACTCTCATGACTTTAAGTAGTTTTGGATGATGATGACATGACTCTAAATGGAAATATGATGACACTCATGGCACTATAATGATCACCCTATGACACCATGACTCTTCCCCTTTAGATTTTAAATAATGACACTTAATGAAGGAAAAATGACCTATGGTGACTAAATGAGTCATGAAACTAAGTATGATTTGACCTTGATGACCATGAAATGAGAGTAACAATCACACTTAGACAATGGCCTCACCATTTGACAACTAAGAGAGGTGTCAAATTTTATTTGAAAATATAACTATTTGACCATAAGACTCCAACTACAGTGAAAAGAGTCAATTTTGATCACTGTAACTATTGGACAGTAATAGTAACATTGAAAGGAATATAATGAAAAATCAATCTAATAGTCCTGGTTTTGGGATCCAGGGGAAAATATATGTGTATATTTGTTTTATGTTCTCACCATTGCATATTTTCTGTTGTAAGAATTCATTTGCACGTAATTTCTGTACATGGTTAAAACCTACAGGAAAAATGCATATGAAAAAGGGTGGAAAAACAAAGATCGAGCTTCCCACATCATAGCTACCCTTGTTCGACGACATGTGGCTTGGAGCCTTCCCTCTTGCCCCCACTCTATTCCATCATATTTCATAGGACACCTACCATTTGATGGATGTACCATGGACCTGTCACTCCCTTGGAGGTTGAAACCACCTAATAGGGTCCATCATGAACCTCTGTTTTTAAGGAAGGTAGCATTAGTATCTGTTCAAAGCCCACTTGGAAGGGCATGCCACTACGAAGTGTCCATTTTTTCCCTTGATTAGAAAAATTAGTTACTCAATTATACTAATGGATTATTATACTGGAAGGTGAGGATATACATTGGATCTTATACATGATTGCAAGTGGGTCTCCATCCTGGACTTGGTCTCTCTATATGGGTTCCAAACCCTTTAGAGGATCATAATGGAACTCAAAGGGTGAGCATTGAGAGCTATGAGACTCCAACATTGCAAAGCATTTATTGCGACACCATGGGCTTCTTTAGCACCACCACATTACTTGTTCATTCCCCAAGCATGTAGAGATTATGGTGCACTTAGACCATGTTTCCCAATCGACTACACATTGCATCTGACACTTGGTAGTTGATCCAGGGCCCATACGAGGTTTTGTCTCACCTGAGTAGGCATGGGAGGGCATTTTTCATCTTCTAGCCCTCGTTAATGGAGAATAAACTTGATATTGAGCCAGTTGGAGACCCACGAGATGATTTTGGAGCCCATTGAGCCCAACTTTGGGTTTGGAGATGTTTTGTGGAATTTGGATGGCATCCCCCTCTTATTCAACAATTTTGAGGCCCTCACCCACATTATCAACACATGAGGCCTCAACGATAGCGTTGGAGAGAACTTCACATTAATCACATGGTCTGAAGGACAAATAAAATAATAATTATTGTAAATTTATATTGGTTGGCTTGTAACCAAGGAGTTTTTACCTTGTTTTAACACTTTAGGGGATTCATAATTAGAAATTCGAACCTATGAGACTTGTATGACTGAGAGATATTTTCTCTCACTTTAGATCATCACACTTGGGATTCTCGACTACCTCATTAGAGGATTTTTGACTTGCACTTTTGTGGACTGATTAGGATGAATCTAATGCATTTTGATATTTGGAAAAGTTCATTTTCTCTCTTGGAGTTTCTCTTTGGCATTCTTGTCGATGGATATACTCTTAATTGTCTTGTAAGTGTATTTTAATGCTATATTTTTGAACTAATGAATGTATAACACATGGAATTGTTGTCTTATGGTTATTATTGTGCCCCAATTCATGAAAAATTGTTTAAGCCCTTGATACTATTGGAGAATTTTTGCATGCGTTTCTCATAAGATGATGAAAGAATGAATGTTCCTAGAGGATAATTTTCATTTGCATCCTTGAAAATCCATAGAAATTTTCATCGAAGTGTAAAAGTATAAATTTGTCATATAGTTGCATCCGTAGATAGTGAAGTTACTTATTTAGGCCTCCTTGAAGAGTGAAGCTACCAAATCAAGATAATTTTTTACTCCAATCCTCCCAATTGCTAGGCATTGATCCTAGATCCTTGGTGATCACCCTTAACTCCAAAAATCATCTTTATTTTCACCTTTTTCTTCCCTATTTTCTTTTTCCCTTAAAGAATAATGAGGCCTCCCTAGGGCTTGGTGTGAACTTCATTAGGGAGGGTCTTTTGCAAAGTCGTCTAGACAATATTCTGCATTGGAATTTCTTATAGATATCCTATTTATTTGGGGAAATTCCCACTATCAAATATCAACATAATTGATTCCCTAGCCATCGTGTTGAGTGGGAAACTTTAGGTTCCATACTTAAACTTGGGGATTATTTGAAGGCTTGAACTTTAGTACTTGTTGAAGTATATCAATCAAATCCTTTTCTCTTATCTATCATGACCTTGTATGAGATCTTATCTCGTTAAATTTCTCAACCCTAGGTCTCGTATAAAATTAATTTCAAGTAGTTTTTCTTGGAAAGTAATCCTAGATTCTCCCAAATCTCATACTTTCATTGAACCTTTCCATTGAATGAGACACCTTGCCTCACTTGAAACCCATCTTAGACACATTAATCACAAGTGATGGATACTAGGAATCTTCTTGTTAGTGAAAGTAAAAGAAGAGAAGGGGTTATAGGTTGTGGTGAAAGTGGGACTTTGTCCAAGGGTGTTGTTGTTCCCTTTAACTTAAGCCTAGATACTAGGTCTACAAGTTTTTGCAGCAACATTTTTGGTGTTGTTGACAGAGATGCAAGATGTGTGTCTTGTTCCCATGTGGCATTATTGACATATCTTTTGGTGACTCCATTGGAAGAACGAAGCCCTTGTTCTTCATTGAACTTCAATGTCAATGTTTGTAGGGTGAGGCAAACATCTCTCAAGGAAAATTGGAACTCACCATGGCGATGCCAACGTAATTGACGTGTAAAAAAAAACATATGTTTCACATTCATAAAAACCCCTTTCCTAGGATAAAATGGTGCTATGAAGAATTACATGAGAAAGAGATCAAAATGAAATTGATTATCTCAAGTGTGCGTTATTAAAACCATTTAACTTTAATGCATACTCTGATCATATCTATCAATTTCCCAAAAATATCTTTAATTGGTTGCATAAATTTGATGGGAGTAATAATGCCACAGATTATGTTCATGAGTTTCTATGTTTCATTACCTTATCATTCCGAAATGAGCTTCTAGTATATAGAGAAGACATAGAATATGTGATTATAATTCTCTTTTCTTTAACACTTAAGGGAAGTTCTTAGGATTGGTATAATAAATTGCATCTAGGAAGCATCTTTGACTTTGATCAATTTGAGGAGATTTTCATGGAAAGGTGGGATGGTTGTCAAAGCAAGGAAAGTGGTCCTAGTAATGCATTAGATAATGAAGAAAGGAAGGCCCCTTTCTTGACCACCAAGATGAGATCAATAATGAAGGTAACACAGGGGAAGAATACCAAGAAGATTCGCTCTTTTCTGATCAACATGAGGAAAGTGATAAGGAGGATCATGAAGAAAGGGATCCCTTAGAAAGTGGAAATAAAGATAGCCTAATATTATTTGAGGATTGTCTCTCTGACGTTGTGCATATCAAGAATATCATGAAATATGACCCCACTAGCCCTTTAGACATTGACATTAGTTATTAGTTAAATATTGAAGAAGGGAAATGGGGAAATGATTGTTATCATTTCGATAAGAATTTTATCTATGACATCGATGATGATATGAATAGTGACTTTATCATATGATCCTGGGGATATATATGAGTCATCAAGTGATTCTTTCTCCCCTCTTTTTCACACCATCAATGATATTGATAATCCTTTCCCCCCTTCTGAGTATGACTTTGAGAAAAAGAAATGCATTGAATATATCACTTCACCCCAACCATGATCTAAAGTTAGTTACCACATGGTGCTTGGCTCTCTTGACCTATCCACCTATCATGAAACTTCATGTCATCATTCCCATTTTCCTTCCCATATTGACCTTGGGGTGACCACAAAGCACAATATTTATAAGAAGGATATTGATAGGGAATTCATAATCTTGGTTTTCTGATCATCCATCCTCTATTTATAGGAAATGATTCCACGCTCCAAGTTGGTGTCCTTCCCTTCATGCATTACCTTTTTCTATAATGTATGGATGTCTTATTTTCACGCCTCCCGCCCCGATATTCCGACATGTGATTCCTCTTGGCTCTGATTTTTGATTTGTTACATGAATAATCATAGGCGCATGCCTTCTCATATTGACTAGGTGATCTGTTGGTTGCATTGACTCTATGATTACACAAAATTTTCATAATGTAACATGCATGTGTAGGGTGGGATGCATTGCATATTTATTTTTGCATTAGAATTTAATATCATATTATGTTATCATGCTAGAATAGGTGCATTTAGATCAAATTTGTATTTAGAAATATATTTTATTTCCTGTTGATTTTATTGACTAACAAAAGCATGGGCAATCAAAGGATGTCATCAAAACATGTTGCCACATTTACTTTGTCTATGACGTGCATGAAACATGTATACAATCCCAAGAGATTGTTGGTGTTCTCTTGACCTCTCATTTGAGTACATAGTTCGTGCACTCTACTAAGAGCTCATGTCCTAGTTGGATCCAGATGTCACCCACCACCAGTGGATGACCCCTATAGGAGAAAATTTTCTCCTAAATTTGTCTCTAGTCGAAATCCAACAATACCCTGCAATCATCAGGTAGCTCAATGTGCTACTATTCTCTGCCACCCGAGTCAACCATTGCATGCCCCACTCATATGTTGTGATCGTATGTTTGAAGGTAGGCCATCTAATCCTGAAGGTATGATTTTTCATTATGTAATTAGGTGCTTATGTTTGCTTTTCTTGGGCCTATTTGGGCATGGATTAGTGGGGAGTGTTGTAACATATTTTGGCACACCCAAATTTGTCAATTCCTCCTTGAATAAATTCTCAAACACATGTTTATTCATGCTTTCAAAATACTTATTAATTATTTTTTATAATTATAATTATAATTTTAAAATAATTGTATTTTTATAAAAATATCATCGCATATTTTTAAAGTTAAAATTTATGTTATATTAAATTATTAAGACTAAGTCTTAAACTTAAAAATCAAATACAAAAATAATATGGCCCACCCCACACGTAGCTTTAAACTTCCCTCAATGTATTTCGGACCCAAGCATTTTCGACATTTAACCAAGGGGGAGTCCGAAAATATGTTTTTAAAATTTACTGTTTTTTATGTGTGTCATCTCCCTAATTGGTTCACACCTCCTCCTTCCTAAAGTACTTACCACTACCCCCTCTGAATACCACGAAACTTTATTTCTTTGACTTTTATAAAAATGGCGGAAATGAAATTCATTCTATTATGAAATAAATGCATTTCACGATGGAAGGCCAAGTGAATGAAATAAGATGACAGACTAAGAGGTAAAATAATTTTACAGCCTAAAAAGATATGAGATTGAGGTAAATGAATTTCATAGAAGCTAAAGGTAAAACTAGATTTATAGAAGTAAATGATTTTTTACGCATGGTTTTATAAATACGTAAGTAAATTTTTACAGAAAGGAAATTACAGTGTGAAAGTAAATGAAGTAAAAATTAGTTTTTACAGGGAATGAGGGAAGGAGAAACAGGACATGGGTTTACAAAACCACACATAGTTTTTTAAATCCATGAGTATTGAAAAAAAATCAATGGTTTTAGAAATACATGAGAAATAAAAACATGACATAAGTGGATGATTTATCTATAAATTCATTATTTGAGGGGATAATTTTTGAATTTATTTAGTAAATTCATGAAAAAAAAATTTGTTCACGGAATATTTGAAAACATTTCATTGGTGAAAGATATTTTGTGATATGTCAAAGAGTGACATAAAATAATTCCAAACAGATCTTCAACAACAAACCCCAGATTTTAAGGCACAAAAATGTCAATTAAAGGGCAAATGGCAGAAACAATAGCTCTATATTTTAAAGACATGGAGATATCAACATTCAAAGAATTTCATTCCAAGATTATTGTAACAGATTAGGGTAGATTTAGTCTATTCATTTTTTTATTTGTAAAATGAGTGGTGTGGGTGTGATTTTTTAAGTCAAGACCGCTTCAGCTTTGTAAAATTCTTTTTCCAAAAATTCTAATTGAAGTATTTCAGCTCTGGCTTTGACATAATTTGTGTTTCTTGTATGTTTTTCAAGTATTTTCGTAGTATACTTCTGCACATGTTCAGAGTTACATAGAAGAGTTGGGCCAGAATAGATTGAGTTTCAGCCTTTCTAGAATCCCTTGCAAATTTATAATTTTTTAAAGAGATTAGTATATCGGACTTTTGTTTGATTTAGCTCCTCTATGAACTGGTTATTGTTTGCCACTTCTATCTTCTCCTAGATGTGCTTTGTTTGGCTATAGAAGCTTTCTACATGCATCCAATTCTACTTGATTTATTAAGTATTCTGTTTGAATCCTTAATTATTGGGAAACTCTATACATTCTTCTACCAAATTATTTTACAAATCAAGTTTTTCTGTCAGGCTGGAAGATGACACTTTGAGGAAGGACTCTGCAAAGGAGGGATTTATTCATCAATAGGAATTTTCATTAATCGCCAACCACCCCGAATTAAAACCATGAATCTAGCCATTTTACTTCAAAGGTTGTTTTTCGGTGATAGTGAACAATGTTAAAAAAAGCCTCGTAACAACCGAGGGATCCCTCTCTAGTTCGAGGGCCAGCTTGAACCTAAAGCCTGTTGAGTTGGTTTCCTGGCATAGTTTTTGCAGCCAAGGACTGCCTACGGGAAACAGGTACAACATGGGGATTCAGAAGAAAGAATGAGATTTGGTTGTACTCGTGTTCCCTTACATCAACTCAGGGGTTAACCTTATATCCTAGTCCTGTGGGATCTCCTTTACTGACTATTATCTTTAGGAGTGGCACTACATGGGAAACCTTGATTTTGGTTGTGTGGTTTCGCTTCCCATATATCTCACTCCCCTCCGCTTATTACAAGCCATTTTCACATGTTCCCCATCTCAGTCCACATTTTTCCACACCTGGCTCAGGCCTGGAATGATGCCCTGAAGGTTGATACAGCTAAAAATAAATTTAAAAACATAATATGGCCACAATCAACAAGAAAAGTACCAAAAAATTCAAAATATGGTCGAGACAATAAAATTTAGTGTGTGGTAAATATCCAAACATGAGATCTACCCCTTATCATTATGGCCATCACCATGGTTCATAGGGCCCCTATGGGTGCCCCCTAGATCATTAAGGAACCCATGATTGTCCTAACCCTTGGTGGGTGATGAACTGCCCTACCCTAAGGGGAAATTTACTACTACATTTTATGCATCATGCTCTCATCACCTTGAGCCCCGAGAAGTGAAATGGAGAAACATCAATAAAAGGAAAAAGGCATATGAAGAAGGGTGCAAAAATAATTCTATGGAAACTCATGTACCACGATTTCTCCCCCCATAGCTACCCTTGTACCATGGCATGTGGCTTGGAGTATTCCCTCTTTCCCCCACTCTGTTCGATCACTATTTCAAAATACACCTGCCATTTTATGGATGTATATGGACACATCACTTCCTTAGAAGTTGAAACCACCTAGTAAGGTCCATCATTAACCTCTCTTGTTAAGGAAGGTAACATTAGTACATGTTCAAATCCCACCTAGAAGGGCATTCCACTATGAAGTGTCCATTTCTTCCCTTGATTAACAAGATTATTTACTCAATTATACTAATTAATTATTGTCCTGGAAGGTGAGGATACACATTGGATCATATATAGTATTACAGGTGGATCTTCATCTTGGACTTGGTATCCCTATACGGGGTCCAAACCCTCCAGAGGGTCATAATGGAACTTGTAGGGTGAGCTTTGAGAGTTCTAGGCCTCCAACATTGTAGGGAATGTATTGCCACACCGTAGGCTTCTTTAGCAACACCACATTACTTGTTCGTGCCCCAGCCATACAAATACAATGATGAACTTGGACCATGTTTCGTAGCCAACTACACATTGCACCTGACACTTGGAAGTTGATCTAGGGCCCAGAGGAGGTTTTGTCTCACTTGGAGATGCATGGTAGGTCACGTGTCATATTCTAGCCCTCACCGATGGAGCTTCGACTTGACATTAAGCCACTTGGAGACCCATTAGACCCATTTGGAGCCCATTGAGCCCAACTTGGGGTTTGGAGATGTTTTGCAACATTGGGAGGGAATCCCCCTCTTATTCACCAATTTTGAGGCCTTCACGTTCATTCTCAGCACATGAGGCCTCAATGATAGCATTGGAGAGCACTTCATATTAATTACATGGGCTAAAGGACATAAAGTAATAATGAATGTAAAGTTGTATTAGTTGGCCTATAACCAAGGGTTTGTTACCTTGTTTTAACACTTTAGGGGCATCAAAATTAGAAATTTGAACCTATGAGTTTTGTATTAAAAAGAGAGACTCTCTCTCACTTCAGATAATCATGCTTGGGATTTTCAGCTACCTCATTAGATTATTTTCAGCCAACACTTTTGTGGAGTTATTAGGATGAAGCGAATTCCTTTTGATATTTGGAAAAGTTTGTTTTCTCTCTTGGAGCTTCTCTTTGGCATTCTTGTGGATGGCTATACTCGTCATTGTCTTGTAAGTGTATTATAATGGTATATTTATGAACTAATTAATGTCTAATGCATGGAATTTTTGTATTATGGTTATTATTTTTCTCTAATTCGTGAAAAATTGTTTAAGGCCGTAATACTATTGGAAAAGTTTTGCATGTGTTTCTCATAAGATTATTAAAAAATGAATGTTCCTAAAGGATAATTTGCATTTGCATCCTTGAAACTCCATAAAAATTTCCATCGAAGTGTAAAATTCTACATTTTTCATGTAGTGGCATCCTTTAAGGATAAGGCAGACTCCCTAGGGATTGATGCGAATTTCACTAGGGATGGGATTTTACAAAATTGTTTAGACGGTATTATGCATTAGTGTTTCCTCTAGTCCTCCTCCTGATTTGGGGAAATTAACATAGTCAAAGCTCAACATAATTGATGTCCTATCCATCGTGCCAAGTGGGAACTATTGCCACACAATCTATCAAGGGTCCTAGGAGGGGTACCTAAGGGAAAGCTACTAGACCAAATGACAAAAATGGGACAAATACCCACTTTCACCTCAATCAATGTCCCCTGCTCTTTATTAAATTTCATCGATGGGAAGAGTCTCAGTATAAGGTAAATCACTTGAATGATAGGATCGATGGAAATGCATAATGTGATTTTTGAAGCCATTTCAAAGGAGAGGCTCAAATAATGGTTCATCCACTTCAAATAGAATTTAATGGCTCTCTAAGAAAGGCTTATGAGGAAACCTAGAACAAGGAGGAAAAGAGTATTCGATTAAAAATTTTTACTCCTAGATGAAGGGCTTCCTAAGGAGGCAAGATCTATCTTAGTTTTTTGTAAGACAATAACCATACAAAGGTTTGGGACCACAAGGGAGACCTAGGAGAATATAAATGAAACCTAGGGTTAGAGGATGATCTTCAATGAGATATCTAGGTAAAGAAATGATGAGAAAGGTCAATGAGTGATTAAATTCCTTTGAGTTTCGAGAGAGCATGAACTTTGGAACCATATGTTCTTTAGAAAATAACACGGAGATAATTATTATCATACCTGAGCTGATATTTGATCCAAGGATCCATCAAATAAGATTGAATTTTATTTTCAAAGCTGATCTAAAAACATCTCATGACCATAACTCAAGCAAGAATATTATGATTTTGTAATTTCCTCAAAACTTTATAAATTGCAGTCTCTTTGATGAGAGGATGGATCAGGTGTCAAGGAGATAATTATTATCAGACCTAGGTTGATATTTGATCCAAGGATCCATCAAACAAGATTGAATTTTATTTTCAAAACTGATCTAAAAAGATTTCATTACCATAACTCAAACAAGAAAATTATGAGTTTATTAATTGCCTCAAAGCCCTATAAATTGTAGTCTCTTTGATGAGAGGAAGGATCAAGTGTCATGGATGATCTTAATTTGTAATTTTTTCTGCTGATTGAAGGAGTTTTTTTTTTTTTTTTTTTCCCGAGTGAATGTAATATTTAATATGGCACAACTATGAATGAAATTGGTGACTTAAATCAAGTGATTTGAGTTTATAATTCCTCACGCTCACCACGAGGTCCCCCTATGGAGTTGTGAGGTAATATGGTTATCATTTTAATTTCATTTTTTTCTTGTATTTTATTAGATTCAATTTTCCATCTCTTTAGATGTTTACTTTCTTTCTGTCCATTATAGGTTGAGTGTTCAATATAAACTCGAAAATCCAAAAACACTTTCCTTAAAGTATTTTCCAATAATTTCTTTCATTTTCATGCTTGTTCTAGTCATCGTTTTTATAATACATGGTTGGTTCTCGATAGAATACACACATTATTAATCTTTGGAGGCTCTTGCACTTGAAATTTTGTCAACATATCATTATTTTTCACTGTTTTCTATAAGATCTTTCAATTCCAAGTTTTGTAAAATAGTTGTGATTTCAATTTGATAGTTATATTTGATTTCAGTAGTTTAGATTAAATTAATTTCAAGTCTCATAGATTAAAATTAGAGTAGAATTGTTTTACATTTCATAGAATATATATATATATTTTTAAGTTAGCTAGTTAGATTTATTTTCATTGTTTAATAGAATAGATTTTTAATTTATGTAGAATATATTTTAATTTCTTGTCCAATTAGAATATACATCGAACTTTTCGTAGTACAGTTTGCTTTAAAATTTCATTTAAATTTTGAAGTTTTGAGTTTGAATTCATTGGAATTTTAAGACAAAACATGTGCATATGCTTATAAAAACTTAGACATAAACAAGTTTAAATCCTCATATGAAATTAGATTAGTTTCTTTGAATTGAAAGTAGATATCGTAACACATATAGTGCGTGTATACTTCGCAAGTTCACGAACCCCAAGTTTTACAAACAATGAATTAAATTAAGAATAATCAATTTACCCAACAGTGTGACAATCAATGATTTGTTGTGATGGACACCCAAGGATATCAACACTCACCCTAAAAGTTCCATTATGACCCTTTGGAGGGCTTGGGACCTGTATAGGGATACAAAGTCCAAATGGAGACCCACCTACAATCTTGTATAAGATCCAATGTGTCCCCTCACCTTCTTGTACAACAACACATTAGTGCAATTGAGTAAATAAGCTTGCAAACCATGGTAAAAGTGGACACTTTATAGTGGCATGCCCTTTCAAATGGGATTTAGAGTGTATACGCATCACCAAGCTCAACAAGAGAGGTTAATAAAGGACCATGTTAGGTGGTTTCAATCTCTAAGGGAGAAATAAGTCTATGGTACATTCGTCAAATAATAGGTGTCATGTGATATAATGGAGGAACGAAGCGAGGCAATAGGGAAGGATCCAAGCCACATGTTGTGGTACGAGGGTACATATAATGAGGGAAGCCCAAACATTGGGTGTATATATGTAGGAGGGGGAAATCATGGTACAGGAGTAACCAAAAAAAAAGAATTCAACCCTTATTCATATTAATTTCCCCTTTTATTTATGTTTCTTTATTTTAATTACTCGAGGCTCTAGGGGATGACAGCATGATATGTATGATAAAGAAATTATTACCCACTTAAGTTTTTAATTTTCATCACCCACCAAGGGTTGGGACAATCATGGGTTCCTTAATGACACAAGGGGGGACTCATAGGGTCCCTAGGAACTAGGGTGATAGCCCTGATGATAGGTGTAGAGATCATGTTTTTCTTTTTCCCACACACTAAAATTTTATGTCCTGGCCATATTTTGCATTTTATGGTACATATCCCATTTTAAGTGGCCAAATTACAATTTTAAATTTCTTTTTAGCTGCAACAACCTCCGAAACATTGTTCCAGGCCTCGACCCAAAGTGTGGACAAGGGGAGGGGAGGCTAACTCATTGTGGACCTAGTGGAAAAATGTGGACCCGGATGGGAAAAGTATGAAAAGGGTTTATAATGAGCGGAGGGGAATGATATATATTGTGTTATGAAGTGGGACCATGCAACCAAAATCAGGGTTTCCCATGTAGTTCCACTCCTAAATATAGTAGCCAATAGAGGAGAATCCACGAGACTAGGGTACAAGATTAACCACCAAGTTAGGATAAGGGAACAAGAGAAAAAACCAATAACATTCTCTCTGTTGAATCCTCCCACTAATTCATGTCCAAATGTGTCCAATAAAGGAAAGTATAAACACCCAAGTACATAATGAAAATCCATACCTTCGGGGTTGGAAGGCCCACCTTCAAGCATACAATCATAACATATGGGTGAGGGAAAATGATGGTTGGCTCAAGTGGAAGAGATTGGTGGAAAATAGATATACCTGGTAGTTGCAAGGGGATGATAGTTGTTGGTTGAAGACAAATCTAGTAGAAAAAACCTCCTATAGGGGTCACCCACTAGTGGTGGGTAACATGAACCTTAGGCGCCATCCTTTAACTTGGGGATACTTTTAAGGCATGAAATTTAGTCCTTTTTGAATTATATAATTAAAATCATTTTCACTTCTCTATCTTGACCTTGGATTAGTTCTTATCTTGTTAAATTTCTCAATGCTAGGTCTCCTATAGACTTCCTTTCAAGGGGTTTTTATTTGAAAGTCATCCTAGCTTCTCCCAAAGCTCGTACTTTCATTGAACCTTTCCATTGAATGATCTGCCTTGCCTCACTTGAAACCCATAGTAGACACATTAAACATAAGTGAGGAATATTGGAAATCCTCTCGTTGGTGAAACTACGAGAAGAAAAGGGGACATACGTTGTGGTGACAGTAGGCCTTTGTCCCAGGGTGTTGTTGTGCCCTCCTGTGATGTGCAGCAATAGGCCAGTCATGACAACATCAACCATTTTATCTTTATAATGAACCTGTGCAACCTCATCCTATCATTATGGATGTTCTGTGATTTCTCCTTAGCCTATGGATGAAAGATGGAAAAACATTCTTGCTCGATTTTCTTCTCATGAATATAATCTCTTAACTTCAATAATTCATTTGAACTTGCACATAAATGCAAATTTTATAGTGGGAATTAGACTTAGCATAAATTTAATCATGTTGTTCTTCATCTTCCTCAATCATGTTGTGTTTGAAAGAATTTGATTTGAAAGCAGAGCCTCTGGTGACTCATAAGGTGGTCCCCTTTAGTAGTTCACAGCAGCCACAGCATTTTTGTTCACCCTCAATAACAAAAATGGAAAGCAGATAATGAATGGGGCCTCTGACACAGAACAATTGAATATAAACAGAGCAGCAATAACTCATAAACAGAATTCGACGAACCTCTCTTTGAACGATGAACACCTTTGCAGAAGAATAATAATATGAATATATAATCAAATAATAATGCTGATAATAATAATAAGTAATATATAATCATGGTAGATAATCATAATAATAAGAATGGAAAATACTAGATAATATGTGGATGAACAATAATAATATTAGAACATAATATACTTAGAAATTTCCCTAGCTATGGAAGGAAATAACTGAGGTAACCTCTAGCCAATATCTTGAATTGAAATTTGTCCCTTTCAATTCAAAGGGGTGTCCCCCTTATAACTCGGTCAAAATTACTGGTTATGTACTAAGAATAATGGTTGGATCTGATTGGATCATATGAAATTGGGTTTGAAAGGAAAGTTAAAACCATTGGGCATGGAGTCTTTGATACAAAGACACTAGCTACAGGTTGTACAAAATAGTATATCAGAGGCAATATAGCAGCGGGTTTCTTAGACAAATCATTAATGAGATATGGTAGAAGATAGTAGAAGTAAACATAAAAATCAGAGCAACCATGTGAATTATTCAATTAACATTTAAGTTGAAAAACACATAAGACATATGAATAAATTGAAAAAGAGAATTTACAAATAATTTTGTTTCATAACCTTTTTTCAAATTATTGAAGATCTATGGATTCAATTTTTGACTAAGAAAGAGGAAAAAACACAACAAAAAATTGGCTGGAAACCTTCAACACATGAATCTATGAAATTTTTTAATACTAATAATGAGTTCTATTAATCTCAAAAATAATATACACCAGGTTTGGTTTTCAAAAATTCCGAACCCTTCTTCATTCTATAAAGCTTGTCTTTATATAAAATATTACAACTTACAATAGGTTTCTAGTATGTACTTAATTAAAATATTCTAAAAATAAAAGCATATATGTCAAGTACATGCACATAATGCATTTTTCCAAGCCTATTTGTATCTAAATTATAACAGTGTGATAAAAACTTGGCTAGAAAATTGGGTCAAAAATGGTGACTGATCCACTGCCTCATTTTCTAGAACCCATGCCTCATCATCCCTATAAAAATATCATATGTTGCACAGGTCCTCCTGTTGAGCTTCCTGATCTGACAGTGCTAACGATCTCACTGTTATCCTTTTGAAGCTGGAACATAAACAACATCATTGATGGGCTGGCTATCAGCACTTTTATAGAGCTGATTGCCAAAAATGCGCTAACAATGAAACTTTCAGTGCTCATTCACCTTTACGAGTGAAAATCACTGAGAGACGGGTTATTTTCCTACAAATCAAAATTTCACCTTGACAGCGGGCAATAAAAACTGTGCGGTCAAAAATCAACTAGCTATGTGTGTAAGCTGCCTCCTGTAGGATGTCAACATTTGTCCTCCTTTGTCTCTTAATCCTCTAAACCTTGATAGTAACCTCTTTCTTTGAGTCTTTATTTTTCTTTGGTCTCTTTTAGCCTATGGCCTTATCTTTGTTTATGATCAAGTCCTTTTGAGGGGTTTTATCTACATCTATGACCTCATTTTATAACCCAATATTATGTTTCAACTTGATGTTCAATCTTAGCTTATTCCACGAAGTGTTGTGGGGTCTTTTTCCACCTTTAAACATATCTTCCAAAGTGGGTTCCTTATCTATTGGTGTCTTCTCTACTTCGGGCTCAATAATTTTTCCCTTGGCTTTCTCTGTTTGCTTGCTAACTTATTTTTGTGCAGGTGGGGAAAAATGGGATGAGGAGCATCCTTCGTTTTTCTTAACCTATCATTTCTCCTGGTATAAACCATGGGTAATTCAGGAACCAAAGGAGGAACTGATTCCACCTTTTTTTGGCTCCTTGTTTGTACATATGAGGTCCCCTATTCATGGTTTTGTGGATTTTTGACTTTCTTTTTGCTACCCTTCTTCCTACCCCTTTTTGGTTTTGCAGTTTGAAGTTAAAACCCTCCCCAAAACAAAAAATTTTCTTAGGTCCTTCCATCCCTTCTCAACTAGATTTAAATTAACAATTTTATCAAACCCTTATGATATATGAAGTGGGAAGATGCATCTATTCTTGATCTAACTCTAATAGACATATGGTTCAGGCTTTCCAACATAAAATAGTGAGTATTGATTCTCAACTGACCTACTATATGAGCTAGAAAATGAAAATGATGGATATTGAATTGATTGTATAGTCCTTCGCAAGTAAAGTATGACTGAGTAATCAATAGGAGACAATGCCACTCATACTTTAACCGGGACCTCTGAACCCTTGAATGCCAATTCATCTCCTTAAATTCATCTTTCATAAAAAATGGTACATCGATGCCAGCTAAAACATTACTCCTGAAATCTCTTTCTCCATCTTCAGGAAAACATGTGACTTCAACGATTAGATCCTTTATGGCCTAAAATTTAATTCCTCCAATATCCACCTATTGACCATCGAATCCTTCCACGAACTCTCTAGCAACTTAATCATGGTAACCTACACAACGAGAGAAAAATTTCTCCCACATGGCTTCCCAAAAACGTTGTTGAATCTCTAGATAGACTTCAAGCAGTTCGGGTGCCTTAGTAATGCCTCTATTCAATTTTCCTTTCCTTCTCAGGTTTCTCACCACCAAGCACAAGCACCAGAAGCAGGATTGTGATTCGATGCTTGGTTTTCGGGGAAAATTTAGCAACTTGTCCTCATTTAGAATAATAAATAAAACATTTCAATCATGGGCTATACGGGTCTTACTATATGAGGTAAATTACTCTAGGATGTGTCAAGTGGTACATCATTACAAAAACTCACAATTGATTTAAAAAATATTAACATGCAATTATAAATTTTTAACCCATATTACATCTTGGTGACAGAATCCAACAATGCATCGCGTAACCTCACCATCCGACTCATCCGCCTGTGTTTGAACAATTATTGTTCCACTGCTAACATGTAATCTATCAATTCACTATAAGAAAAAAAATTGAATTTCTCCCTTCGGTGTTGATACCATGAATGTTAGCGCTTTAACCCTATTTATTACAAATTGGCGTTGAAACTCCTGTTGTTAGCACTTTAAAAATTATTAACTAAAATTGTGATAATAGAGCCCACAAATCAGTTTACCAAAAACATCCCATCCCCCTAAATAATGATTTCTTATTCTTCTTTATTGTGATGGCTACCAGAATACCATGGGTCAATTCCATGGCTTGTACAAATACCATGGACCACCTTTTTTCATTCAATAAAGTGACTTTTTCATATATTTTTTTCCTCACCGACCCTTTTAATTAATCCATGTGGTTCTGCAATTTATTTTAATTTGTAGCCTATCAAAATGGCTAGACTACTGAGATGGTATCTACTACCATCATCCAAAAAAAAAGACATTACATACTTCTAGTTATGTTTCTTTTAAAACATTCAAGGCATTTTCTTAAAACATCTTTATTCTCTCATGAAACAAAATAATAAGTAAAAAATTGAAGGTTGGTGAGTTAACTTCTTCATGAATTGAAGAGGAGTAAAAATTGTGTTAAGGTATATCCAAGCTTTGAGAGTGAGTTTATTATTATTATTCATTGTCATTTTGAGTGTTTCTCTGGACTA
This sequence comes from Pinus albicaulis, assembly GCA_034641835.2. NCBI lineage: Eukaryota > Viridiplantae > Streptophyta > Pinopsida > Pinales > Pinaceae > Pinus > Pinus albicaulis. Next base: position 852,518,843 of record CM076578.1, on the reverse strand, counting down.
AATTGTCATGTTGGTAGTAGGTATATCCTGAAAAGTGACATAAAAAGAATGATTTTTTCTTCTTCAAGGTCATTTATTCTCTTTATATTCTATCTTTTATAAGTTCTGATTTGATTTTGTGCTAATTAGTGTAAATTTTTCATAGGTTCGTCAATGTTATTTATGCCTCTTGAAATGGTTCAAATCATATCTTATTATTGTATCTCTTTCCTATGACACTTAGTTGTCTTTTTATGAGCCTTTATTACATCTTAGGCTTCTAAGGACATATATTGTCCTGATAATTGCAAGAATTGAAAAGATAGATAGTTTTGTAATTCAGATTGGTCTTTAATAAAGTTTATTTGTTGTTTTCTTTCTCAAATTTGACTTACTAGAATGTGTTGGTTTTAAATAAATATTGTTGTTTATTTTACATATTATTTTCAACATATTTTTACATTTTTACATTTATATGCTAATACATTATTATTTTTTATTTTTTTACTGATATAAGTAAATGTATAAAAAAATTATAATGTAAAAATAGATTTGAGATTTTAGGGACTTGGTTTCTTGAAATTTGATTGCAAATTTAATAGGCTATATATCCAGGATAACATTCATGTCTATGTTGTTTAGTCTAATGAGATTTGAGATGTTTTTGTGAGAAGCATTAAAATTTCTCCATCAACATATTTTTGAATACATTTTAGAGAGAAATTTTATTCTCGAGTTATTTTCATTTTATTTTGATTTCAACAAAATTGTTTAATCCTGAATAACCAAATAATTTTCTTGATCAAAGAAGTAATGCTTTAGGTTTATTTGATTTTATTCTCCAGGCATATGTGTCTTGTGAACAACTTTAATTTTTTTGAGATATTATTGCTTGTGATATTGAGATTTGGGAAAAAGAAAATCCCTTGAAAGGAAATCTTATAATCATCTTGCTCATTAATAAGTTTTCTTATGTCCTCCCAATCTTATGCATCAAAAATAATGAAAGAGAAGTCACATGATTTTGATCCTTTGTTTGAAATTGGAAGGAGAAACAAAATATTGTAAGTTATGCAAAATAAACTTAAACATACTCATTTTGACTACGAAACAAAATTTAGAAGCTCATCTATAACATTTTCTCCTGAGAAAGTCACAATGACTTCTTCCAATGGTTCAAACATAGCTTCTAAATCTTAGGCTTTCACTTCCTCTCTCAATGAAAACATGTATAGTCACCTTAATCAAAATCAATCTATAACATATCCTCTTAAGGTAATTTAATATTATGGTTTATTTCAATTTAAATAAGATTCTAATCCCACTCCTTGGCATACCTTCTCGTTTAAATTTAGCACCAAAAATTAACCCTCCTCTTAAATCAAAAGATAAAATTTCGAGTAAATGTTTTGTTTTCATCCTTTCATGGATAGGCAAGGTTTCTCTGGTTTTTTCTCCATTTCTAGGGTTCGATGGCATGTGGTTTATGTGCATTAATCTTTGATGACCTTCCTCAATAACAGTATGGGCATGAAGGCTGGTTTCTCCAGATTTCCATTTTTCCATTTCTTGTGGACATTTAAGGTTTCAAAAATCCCTGGTATATTTTGTGGTGGCCTCTTCTGGCCCTTCCATTGACCCTTTTTACTTGGGTTTCTATTCTCCCCCAGGTCCTTGTCATGGGGGAAATTTTGATGGAATATTTGAAAGATCCTACGGAAAAAATGAGCATATATTTCAGAACAATTGGTTGTTACACCAATGTTTTGGGTTTATCTCGTGGTTTTCAGAACTAGGAAGTTCACAGGTCTTCCATTAGGGAATATGTACATGAAGGAGGAGTTTCTATCAAACGAACCCTTTGTTAGGGTTTCATTCTAACACCTATAAAGGTTACGAGAGTTAGTCCCCTCTTTCAAGGTGGTCTAGGGGTCACGACTAGTTTGGATTTACACAAACTGATCTTGCATCCCACCACATATTTTTTCTTTCAAAATCTAATGGAATTTTTTAATACCCTCTCCTCTGGGCACTATTATGGCATCTCTTTGGGTGGTATGTCATTCACGGTTTCAAACTCCCCGAATACATTGTCTCTAGACCATCATCGACCTTGTTTTGGGGAACATTTTACTCTGCCTTCCCCTAGAAAATCTGTATTTTTTCCTATGGGGTCTCTAGGCTTGTCTTCCTCAGCCTTTTCCTCATCTCCTTTTGCAAGCAATGAGGTTTCAATCCAAATTTCTATCTTGAGGTGGTATTTATCACTAGTAGTCTAGATCAGACCTTTGGTTTAGTTTTAGCAGACTCACAATTTATTGTTTCTAAGGATCTAATAAACATTTGGCTTACAACACCAAACTTGCTTAGGATTTATTTTCCCACGAGGGTTGTTAAGAGAAAAAACTATTTTTTTTAGGAAAAGAAATGTCATCTTTCTATAGTCTTGGGTGATGATGTACATATGAACCGGGTAATTCATATGAGTGAGCTTACAATTGTGTGTTATGCTTTTCAGTGTCACTATAGTGGATAATTGCTAAAATATTGGGTACGAAAGGAATGGGGGGGTCATTTTCCACATTTCCACCCATCAAGATGTTAGTGTGGGTTTGGTTCATTATTTTATTCTCTACCGCTAATGAGGTTAAGTGTGTCCTGGACAAGCTACAGAGTATCAATTATTTCCACTTACTTCTAAAACACTTGAATCCTTTATTCAACCCAGCAAGGGAAAAGATGGATAAGGCACCCATTTGGGTCTGGATCCTAGGACTCAAGGTTCATTCTGGTTCGAGCAGACTCTCTCGAGATTGGTAGCTAATTGGGGGAATTTATTCAGGTGGATATGTATTTCATTAAAGAAGATGAGATGAAAGTGGCTAGGGTTCTAGTGATTTTGGATATTTGAGATGGTCTTTGGAGTGCAATAGTTCTAACTCATAAAGGTTTCTCTACCACCTAGCCCTTAGATTATGAGGCTATAAATTTCCATGAAAAATGATTCCATGCTCATGGGAATGAAATTGGAGAATGTAAATTGGGGTTTCAGGGAAATATTGGGCCCACGAAGTCTCACTCTCAAATGCATGGGGGCTTGGACAATATTTCCAGGGTTGGGGGGGGGGGGGGGGGAGCTTCGTAGTGCTGCATATGGATTTCCAAACACCTCCTTAGTCTCTTATATGCATATTCCCTCAATGGGCTTGATGGAGACTACATCAAAGGCGAATGGGATCTACTGTGCTTTGAAGAAAGACATCAAGGCATCTCTTTGGGCTTCTCAGATTATGGGTACTTCTAATATTTCTCCCTGTTTTTCATCATTTGTTAGTTTTTTTTTTCATATATGTGGATGGATCCCAATTCTCCACGTATTTTCTCAAATGATTTCTTTGATGGTTAGGTCTTAGCTCACCTAAATCTGGCACCGGGTATTTTCCATGTATATTTCATTGAGAGGATTGATCTTACTCCCACCGTTGCATAAACAAATGGGGATTCCTAAAAATATGGGTCTTATGAACCCATATATCCTCTATGATCACGTCTATTTTCTTCCATCAAGTCTTGTGTCTTTAAGGGCTTGAGCCATAATTCACTGATTGTGTCTGCACAAAAATGTCGAGGCCAAAATTCATATACCTTTAAAGGAAAAAATAAGGTTTTTATGGAAAAAGCCTCTAGTAAACAAAACACTATTGTTGGGGTCCTTAGAGCGATGCACTCCTCACATGAGGTTCCCCCATTATCATTCTCTCTTTTAATTGCAGGGGTCTGGCCAACCCATCCAAGCAACAGGATCTTCATAGATTGGTAGTTTCTAATCAAGTTTTAGTGCTTATACTTAAAGAGACCCTATGGGAGAGGGTATTTATTATATCGTGCTTAAAAAAATTATTTCCATGATGGGTTTTATCCTTTCTAGATGTTAATGGTTGTGCAGGTGGGTTGGCTATAGGTTAGAATCCATGGTTTGTCAATATGGCCAATTCGTGGGGTATGGGATTAGCATTGGGGCACTCATTTTTATCAACTGATATGGACATGGATCTCATAGTACTCATTGTATAATATGGTCCCTAGCAAGACAAAATTATATTCAGGATGATTTTTCCAATACTTCATTCTTATTGACCAATAATAAAATTTTGGGTGGAAACCTTAACGTTTCCATGGGGCATCTAGAAAGTTGGGGTTGAGAGTACATATTGATCAAAATTGACATATCTATCTAATTATCTAAGATTTCATCATTTGGTGTATATCGATCCTACAAAAATCAAGTCCACCTCGAAAAAAATAGGATAGTTCGCCTTTCTCTTTCCCATATTTTCATATGAAGCATACAATGATCATCTAATGGTCGTGGTTACTGTTAACCAACACCAGTGGGTAACCCTTGTAGGATAATTTCTCTCCTAGATTTCTCTTAAACCGGAAAATAGCAGCCCCTTGTAACCACATTATAGCTCAATTTTATACTTTTCCCCACCACTTGATAGCTCAATGTGATACTTTTCCCCACCTCCTGATCCTACCAATGTGTTCCCTCGTTCATCTTCCATGATCGTATGTTTGAAGGAGGGACTTCCAACCCCGAAGGTATGATTTTTCATTAGGTAATTGGGTGTTTATGCTTGATTTTCTTGTGTGCAATGGAGAATGGATTAGTCGGGGGATGAAATAGAAAGAAATGGTGTTGACTATAATTTTGTTCCCTTACATCAACTGGGGGTTAATCTTGTATCCAAGTCCCGTGGGATCTACTTAACTGGCTACTAGCTTTAGGAGTCGCACTACATGGGAAACCCTAATTTTTCTTGTGTGGTCCTTCTTCATGATACCATATATCTCACTCTCCTCTACTTGTTACAAGCCCTTTTCACATTTTCCTCATTCGGGTCCACAAGGTGTTAACCTCCCCTTCTCCTTGACCACACCTTAGGTCGGGACTAAAACGATGCCTAGAAGTTGACGCAAATAAAAAGAAATATAAAAGCACAATATGGCCACATACAATAGGAAATTTACCACAAAATGAAAAATATGGTTTGGAAAATAAATTTTAGCACGTGGGAAAAAGCCAAACATGAGCTATACCCTCTACCATTATGGACATCACCCTAGTTCCTAGGGCCCCTATGAGTACCCCTTTCATCATTAAGGAACCCATGATTGTCCCAACCTTGGTAGGAAATGAAATTACCCACCTAGAGGGAGTAATAATTATTATATCTTACACATCATGCTCTCATCCTCTTGAGCCTCGAGTAGTAAAATGAAGAAAAATATATAAAATTAAAAAGGAATATGAAGAAGGGTGGAAAAAAAAAGGTCAGGGCACCTCATGTACCATTATTTATGCCTCCTACATTCATACACCCATGGTGTGGGCCTCCCTCATCATGGCTACCCTTGTACCATGACATGTGGCTTGGATCCTTCCCTTTATCCCCACTTCATTCCATCATTATTTCACATGGAACTTGCCATTAATTGGTGGATGTACCATGGACTTGTCATTCCCCTAGAGGTTTAAACCACCTAATAGGGTCCTTAATTAACCTCTCTTGTCGATCAAGGTAACACTAGTGCATGTTCAAAGCCCACTTGGAAGGGAAATCCACTATGAAGTGTCCACTTCTCCCATATATTAGCTAGCTTATTTACTCAATTGCACAAATTAACAATTGTACTAGAAGGTGAGGAGACACATTAGATATTATACAAGACTGCAGGTGGGTTTTCATCTTGGTCTTTCCCTCCCTATATAGGATCCAAGCCCTCTAGAGGGTCATGATGGCACTTGTAGGGTGAGAGTTAAGAGCCATGGGACTCCAACCATGCAGAGCATTTATTACCACAACACTGGCTCTTTCAGCACCACCATGTTGCTTCTTTGTGCCCCAAGTATACAAATATGATCATGCACTTGCACCACATTTCCCCACAGGCTACACATTTCACCCAACACTTGGCAGCTGATCTAGGGCCCATGGGAGGTTTTGTCTTCCTAGGGGGACAGGGGAGGGCATGTGTCCTCTTCTAGCCCTCCATTAGGAGAATTTTGAGGTCTATAATGGGCCTCCTAAGAAAAATGTACAACCAAAATAAACTTTATAAGAACCAATAGGATTCAAGATGATGATGTCAACCATGGGGGGCAGTTCAACATTGTTTAAGTAAAAGGGTAAGAGGATTAAAAAATAATAAAATAATAAAACTACTTTTTAAACTCATATTTTCAACTTATCTCTCAAAATTTTTACTCAAATTTAGAGCAGGAGTACTCATTGGATGAAAAATTTAATTCCTCATCCAAGGAGTACCCATGTTGCATACTTTCGATGGATCCTGCTAGATGAAAAATGAGAAATAAATCAAAAAATGTGATTGCAATCACATTTTTCTTGTATTTCTCATTTTTCGTGTAGCAATGTCCATATAAATTATGCAACATGGTGTACTCCTTGGATGAGGAATTAAATTTTTCATTCAACGAGTACTCTCGCTCGAAATTTGAGTAAAAAATTTGGGGGATAAGTTGAAAAAATATTTTTTTCCTTTTTCCCTCTAAACTTTGATGATGTAGTCAAATATTATTTTATTATTTCCACTATTATTTTATAATTTCCTTACGAGATCCATTTTAGACATCAAAATTCCCCTAATGATTGATGGAGCATCAAATTGATCTTGAGAAATTTGGAGACCAATGAGACCCATGTGTCCTCTTCTAGCCCTCATATATTTCTTCCTGTTAATTGGATGGACTACTTCTATGCCTATGAACAAGGTTTGAAGGAACATATATATTGGGAATTTTGTTTTGGAAATAACCCCACATTTTTTATTTTTATGGACCAAGGGAGTATAGAGGATATATGTTCTTATGGAGAATGTTACATCAGAGATACTGAAAGATATTTTAGAATTAGACTCAAATAACATGGTGTTGACATAAAAAATGGTTTAACTCTGTCTTCATCTCTTGCAGAACACTCATACGAAACTTGTCACCATATTTTCCTTGAAAAAACCAAGGTAATATCCAAGGAGAAACATCAATATAAAGGCAAAATCCGGAAATCCAACGAAATTATAAAATACCCTCACAATATAAATAGGGATGGAGGTTTGTATGTAAGAAAGATTTGGATCCCCCTACTTACTCAGGACCCCCATCCTTACAATCTTGACTAACCAATCTCCCTTACCCTCGTCCTTTTCTCCCTCCCCTATCCCTCATGCTCATTTTTTCCCCTGTACCTATCACTACATTTCCCTTCTCCTTTTCTACCCTTACCTTCCTTGGTAATACCTAGAATATTCCAATAGCTATAAAATATATTACATAATAGAACACAATATTACAATTAATAATCACTCATTAATATTAATGAATAACTAATAACTTCATCCATCTAATTAATATTAATAAAATAATAACTTAATATTAAATAAAAATTATAAAAAATAATATTTATTAGCTTTATTAATAATCTAAGAACTAATAATGGGAAGGATGTGGTAGTAACTTCCATACATATGGTCCTAGGAGCATGGAGAAAACCCCTAGTTAGGGTTCTAAAAAACCTACCTCTTGGGAAGGTAGAGACCCTGTCCATGCGGTGAAAATGATGGGGTTGGTGATGACACTTGGCCCCCACATACTAAACACTTGTTCTATTTTAATTTTTTTTTTTTAATTTTTTTTTTTAATTAATTTATTTATTTTAATTTAATTTTATTTTTTTTATTTTTTTTTATTTTTTTTTTCTGTGGGGTCGTGTGGCATGTTGGGTTTTTTTTCATGCTCACGGCGAAGGTTTATTGTTTGAATCCTTAATATTTTACCGTTTTTTGGTGGGTAGCTATTGACGGGAAAAGATGTCCAACCAACAGTAAGGGATCTCCCCGGTGAAAATTCCCAATTAGACTCTAAACCGTTTGTGATAGGGATCTTGTTCAGGGTGCGGGTCTGGCTACTATTGGATACTCCTTTTCTCAGACACAAATGAGCCCTTCAGACCTGTGAACACACAATTATCCGGATGATACAAGGAAAATGGTTGATGAGTCTCAATGAACATAAAAAAATATAAATAGCAAGATGAGTTAAAGCATGCAGCCAAAGGAAGTGCTGTTAGTAGCACATCATTAGGGTCACACTTGTAAAATCTATTCAAACCACAGAAGGAACATTTTTTTATGGTTAGAGCACCCTTCACTTCCTTAAGAGGTCTCAAGAGATTAGATAAATGTTAGTAAAAAATTTGCTAACATTTTCTAAATAAACAACCAAACATCATTAACACATTTAGTGAGCTGAAATGTATAAATGATATAAGCAGAAAATGCAGATGACTTAATCAGAAATATTTCAGATACATAAGACAAAATATTCACAGTGTTAACACATTAATTCTCATCAGATCCAAGAGTGGAATAAAAAAAGTGCTTGTATTCATTCATAGAAAAGTGCATTAAATTCTATACAATTCTCTTGCTCCTTTGGAGTCTCAAAAAAAAGATCTTTTACAATTCCCCGAAGGGGGTATTTATAGGAAAAAATTGACCCTTGGGTATCCCTGACTTTTCGTCTTCCTGACCGTTGGGATGCTCTGCGACTTGATGGAATTTCTGACTTGCGACTTGGGCTATAACTGCGACATGCGACCCCTTGGTTGTTTCTACTTGTGACCTCTTCTGTTTGCTGCAATATGTGACTTGGTCATGGGAGTAGTTGGGTGATTGTGACGTCGGGGACATCTACCTGCTGTTGTTTTTTGAGATAACTCTGCCAGGCCCGATAATCTGTAGCTACTGGGGAGACCTAAGGTGTATCCTCTCTCAACCTGTGAAGACACTCGAGAGCATTTGGAATCAAATTTTCCCTCTTGATTGTGATCTGATTTTCCAAGGAAGCCAGTTTAGTGTAGATCAAGACCAGTGTCATGATGAATTGAACCATGTTTTCTTGTGATGCTGGCAGGTCTTGAGAGGTGGCTTCTTGCCTTATGGGCTGTAGGAATTCTTGGATATCTTTGGAGACTTCTTCCCATGTTTTCTCTTCACTTAGTGCACCCATAGACGTGATGTGGTGTACTTCGGCCATTGAGTCGATGCCACTAAACAAATGTTCATATGCGGACATTACTTTCTACAAATCCTTGACGAGATTCTCCTTAGATTGTACCTTTATCTGGACTTTAACCTTGTCATTCTGGGTGGAAATCCAATATTTTCTAGGCAAAGTGGCCGGAGCTTGTGGATACCTGTTAGACCACTCTAGTATCCTGTCCAAGGCAGTAGAGGCTTCCCTTAGTTGTGTGTTCCTCCTCTTGGTTTCTGCCCGTGCTTTCAGTAGTGGCGTGATTGTTTTTTTTATTGTGAACAGTTCTTCATATACCTATTTCATGGTGGCCTCCAAAGTGACTAGCTCTTCCTGAATAGTGAGTGATATTTCATTAGTAGAGGTCTCCCTAGCCTGAAGCTGTCAGACCTCTTCTTGTAGCGCCTTCTTTTCTTGTTCTGATTTAGTTGTCTTGAGTTCGGAGGCATGTAGTATATTTTTCAAGGATAGAATTTATATGCTCATCCTGCTTACATTCTCCCCGGTAGCTGCTGCAAAAGTGGTACCAGCGGATGCGATCATAATCGGATAGGTTCTGGTGTCCAAGACTACATCCTTTTCTGTAGTGACTGTAAGGGGTGCAGCAGGGTCCCGTGCCAAACATCTTCTCTTTTCTTGCCTGATCTTGTGTGTGAATTGATCGTAGGTGAGTCTAGTGAGATCAAGCACTCCCTCATCTAGATCCTCGGAGGTACCCAATTCCGAGAGGGCAAAGCGCACATTGGTTGCAGGAGTTGTTTGGGGTACCTCGATGTGTGGAAATCTAGTCTACTTCTCTGTCTAGGGAGGCGGTGTCTTACTTCCTTAGGTTCCTTTGGAGGAATCTTCCTATCACTTCCTACTTTCTTCCTCCTTCCTCTTCTGTTCTATTTCTGCTCTATCTTGTTCTTCTTTCAGTTGGTGCTCTGCTTCTGCCTTGTCCTGTTCTTCCTTTAGTCGGTGCTCAACTTCTTCTTTGTCCTGTTATTCCCTTAGTAGGTGCTCATCTTCTACCCTAGCTTGATCTTCCTTTAGCTGGCGCTCAGCCTCTGCCTTATCTTGTTTTATTTTTAGCTAGCGCTCAGCTTCTACCTTTTATTCCTCTTCTTTCTTCTTGCAATTTTCCTCTACTCGCTTCTTCCTTTGCTCTTCTTTCAGTTGCTTCTTTTGTTTTTCCTCCTCTTCCCTTGCTTTTTCTTCGGCCTCTTGTTGAGCTTTAGCTTCCTTTTCTCTTTCTTGGGTGGAAGGGTTATGGCCCGTACCAGTCCTTGGCTTCTTAGCTTTGGAGGATGAGGCTCCTCCCAGCGTATGAATCCTTTCTTCTAAATTCTGGTTGTCCTGCTCCTCCTGATCACTTGATTCTGTTGGAGCGGCCTCTCTATCCTTGTTGTACCATTTTTTTATTCTATCTTCAGCTGGACAGTCAGTATGCTGGTAACTCCATTTAAATTTGGCCTTCTTGTAGTGTGCGGGGATGATTCTCTTGGGATCATATGTCCAGTGTGCCAAGGGAGGTAGACAGAATCCCCTGATTTGCTCGGATTTTCCTTCTACTTCCCTAAAATCCTTCACTGTGTAGGCGCCAATGGTGAGTGGCAGAGTAGGCCATGGCTTCTTCTTACCCTTAGTGAGGACTTTGGAGAAACCGCCTGACTTCAGATAACAAGTTTCTTGGAGGAGAAGTTTGTCTGTTACAAACCAAGGAAATGCATGAGGGGCATTGAGTGACCCAAAAAATCGGATGACAGTACTATCAGTGTCAGGAAACCAGTGGGCCACTTGGGTTATTGTCTCCATGGCTCACTCGGACATGCACGGGGGTCTTTTCCAAATAGTTTCATAGAGAGGGCAGGGATGAAGCTACCTGCGATTGACTCCATGTCTCGCTTATACTTAAAATCCTAGAACACCATTAGATCTTTGTGAATTGGACCACCATGCTCTGGGTCCCAGTTATGTGACCACCCCTCAAAGTGGCACCTTGCGCACACTGCATCCAAGAGATAATATTCCATATAAAATTATGACGTGTACCCTTCATCAGGTGATAGTGTCACAGATATGTTCGACCTGAGGGCCGCTACTATCATGTTGGCCCAGTTGAAGCGGGTACCATACACAGTGATAACATACATCAGAGAGAACAAAGCGTCATTGAAAAAGGTTGCATTTTGGCGGCCATACATCCTACATAGCATCGCGGCTATGAATTTGTAGACCTTCTTGAGACCTGATGTTTGATATTCTTGGTATTTCTTGAGCTGAAACTTCTCTGGGTCCTCCCACCATCCTTTCAAGGTCTCTGGTATGGGAACTGCATGAGTAGTGGCCCACTCCTCAGTGAAGGTTTTATCTCGAGCGGGAAGTGCATAATATAATTATGCATCTTGCCCCTTCAGATTTGCGAAGGACTTCCCAGCATGATCCCGAATGACCCAGATCTTGGGGTCGAGCCTTTGCAAGATCCATTCAATCAGCTCGACACATGGGAATATGGGCGGATGGGCCCCTGCGTAGTGCATCTTGGACCTCTTAACTTGAATGTATACCTATCAGTTTGGGAGGTCCTCCAGAAATTCAGGCTTTGTAAATTCTTGATACACCTGATACCATCTCATGCTGTCCCATTTGTCGAATTTGTAGGCGGTGTCTCCATAATTAGGGGGAAGAGGAAGGGTTATTTCCTCCTCTGATATTTCTATCTCAGGGCTTTTGTTTCATTTACAAACTGTTGGAGGCCCCATATCAATCGAGGCTGACGAGATGGATATGCACTCTAGCTTGGCGTCAAGGTCCCCTGGTATGTTCATAAAACAATCCCATGATAAGAAAAATGCCATAATTTATAAATATGTGGGCTGCTCCTACCTCTGCTCAATTATTTTCAAGGAAGTGGGTGAACCTGTCACTTGGTGACCTTGTGACTGGGTCGCTGGGTCGCTAGGTCGCACTAGTTTAAACTTTCACACAAAGGAGACTTAGCGACTTGCGACTAGGTCACTGAGTCGTTGAGTCGTGCTGGTTGAGATCTTCACAGAAGTGCGACTTGGCGACTTAGAGACTCGCGACTAGGTCGCAAGGTTACTGAGTCACGAAGTCACGTAACTTTGAATTTTTCGTAATATGCGACCTAGCAGCCTTGCAACTTAGCGACCAAGGTCGCGAGGTTGCGGGGTCACGGGGTCGCGGAGTCGCTCTAGGGCTTGGCAAGCATGCGGTGGAAAAAGGTTTAAAAAACACACAAAGCAACCATAAGATCATCGCCTGAGTCATAAAAGTCTTCATTGGTGAGTGAGGCAAGGTCCCTGAGGGAGGTAGGGGCAGATAATCTTGCAGAAATATACACAAGGATCTGAATGGGTAAAAATCCTGAAGGAGCTAGGCAGGTTTGTAGAATGATTGCTGAGGAGCATGATCAAAGGCATAATAGGGTTAAAATAGGCTAGGGGAAAGGGGAAGAAATAGCAACAATTATATTAGGAAAGAAAAATCAGGAGGATTGGGAAACTTACCTGAGAAAAACGCGCTCCAGCTGGATTTTCAGAGGCGTTTTATTTCTCTGTCGTGCAGGTTGAATGCGACCTATGTGACTCTTATATATATAAATGGGTTTCACGTGTGGGAAATAAATGAGGGTCGCAAGGTCACAAATGAGCTGCATTGATGAGATGTGTGACCTAGTGACTCTGCAACCTTGCAACCTAGGGGGTCGCGTGGTCGCAGGGTCGCAAGGTCACAAATGTTTGGTTTCGGGATGATGTGCGACCTAGCGAATTTGCGAGTCACAAGGTTGCGGGGTCACAAATTAAAAGAGTTAACCAAATTTTTGACTTAGCAACTTGAGATTTTGAAAAGGTGAAGTTAGGCCTGACTCCATTTTTCAAAAAGGTTAGGGGCTCAAAAATTTAAGAAGAGAAAATTTTTGGAGGGTGTTGTAGTAGCTACAACAGTAGCCTATGTTCTCGGAGATCATTCAAAGGAGAAAAGGTTAAATCAATTGGGGTTGTTACATTCAAGGTTTACGGGACTCACGGGCATTGGGGGAGCTCGCAAATGGTGTTAGTTCCTGCTTTTTTGTTTTTCTCTATGCTTACAATGGGTTACATTGTTTTTACTGATCGAGCGTGATGGTCAAGCCAAAGGAATGTGTTGATATGGAGCTGGAAGCTATTGTTTTTACTGATCGAGCGTGATGGTCAAACTAAGGGAATGTGTTTATCTGGATCCAAAAGCTGCGAATATTGTAACGGTCTAGGGTATGGGGCCAACTCAACAAAATTTGTCTAAGGTGGCCTTTCCACCTCAATCTCTAGTTTACATGTGGAAGGAGGAAAGGTTGTGATGGGATTCTATAGTCAATTATGTTCGTTTGGGTATAGTCGACCCTAGTCTTAATAAATGGGTGTCTAGCGGTCCTAAAAATAGTCAATGTGAAGGGTTGGAAGTTCCTGTTTTAGTGGAGGCTAGGATGGAAGCGCAACCTGTGGAAACAATAAGTTCACTACAAACCCATGATACTGTCTTTCAGTTGGGAGGCATAGAGGATACTGTTTCTAGTAGTGGTTTGGTTCTGAATGTTGGTTTGAAAGCCTGTCTGATAGACTTCAGAGAGTGGAATGGGTACTCGAGGAAATCATCCACTAGGGTTTTAAAGCTTGGGGGTTTTGAAAATTTATAGTTGAATGCGGTCTTTAGCGATGAAAATCCATATGTTTGGAATGTGACATTTGGAAAAGACCTTCCTAAGGATAGTCGGAGTTTTCAGGAGGTGGTTAACGAAGCATTACAAAAGGGGGATACAAGGGAGGATGTCAGGTTGTAGTTTGATGGTATCAAGCCCCTTGGTGAGGGTCCAAATGACAATATTCCCAAGGAGGTGGGGTATTATACCTAGGGTTTAACTCTAGATCTTGTGGAAGGTTTACTGGTTCTTGGGATGTTATTTCAGGAGCAGAGCAAGTGGAAGGGCCGAATGGGATTCCTAAAGGGAAGGGAGAGGATACCAGAGATATTTTATCGATTTATGAACTACCACATCTCGATCGACACTCGGGGATAAAACGAAAAAAAAGGAAAGTTATCAAGAATAACTTGGACTACCCAAATATGGTATTAGGTGTGGACATTCAAGTAGACAAGGAAATGGTGGACTTAGAGTCCATTTTGGTGGGTAGAGCACGTGGTAAAAAAAAGTTTCACAAGTTATAGTTGAGTGGATTGAGAAATCCTAGGAAGACACACCAGAAAAGGAGGTGGAATTGTTAACCCTATCAAAGGGGTGGTTTATGATTAGGTTTGTGAATACAGAGACTCTGGAATGGGTGCTTGATCATAATTTGGGGTTTGGTAATGCGTCGATAATTTTCGAGCGGTGGTTGCCTATATTGGATGTGAAGCGGGAAAGAGTGGATGAGATCCCCGTATGGGTGCGACTATGAGCATTTCCCCCACACTTATGGACTTTGGATGTTTTAAAGGTTATTCAGAACAATACAGGTGTTAGCCATCAGTAATTTTTGTCACAACAAATGATGGCTAAAATAGGTCTTGAGCCTTCAAGAGATTATTTTCATAGAAAATTACTTATTCTTGAAGGTTGTTGCTCCTTAGCACTGTTGTTCCCTTCAAAAATCCACCAAGAAATCCTGTTGTTCCCAAAGAAAATTGTTTCCTAAAAATCCCCATTTTCATCATTTCATTCCCCCCATTTTTCCCCCATATCATTGATTTTCCTTGTAAAATTTCCCTCTCCTCTCTCATTTGTCCTTCATTCTCCTAAAAAACCTCCAAAAATCCCTTTTAAACTCATAAAAATTTTGTTTTATGGCTTAAATTGTCCTATTTTGCCTATCATAACCTCAAAGAACCCCTAAAAAACCTTCTTTTGGCCTAAAAAACACCCCTTTTATACACATGCCCTTAAGCCCCTTTTGGCTTAGCCCCAGCTCCTTCTTCGTCATAAGACCCAGCGCTATGACCAAGCGCCTAAACCCCTCAGACCCTATCGCATTGGCGTTTCCCTTATATACCCGCATTTTCCTTTCTATCCCAATGCGATTAGCTCCTTTTCCTTTGGCCCCTAGCCACTCATTCCTCCACGGGACCATGCCCCAACGCCAGACATCTAGCCCCCATCGCATCAGCACTATTACATTTTCATCGCATCACTCCCTCTTCCCCATCGACGCAATTTATTTTTTTGACTTAGCCCCTCATCCCTCTAGCAATCTTGACCATCGATCTTATCGATCTGACGATCATCGCATTCCCTCCTATCCTTTGATCACCTGACCCAAATTTTTCCTCCACCCTCCACATCAAATCTCCGTCGTTGATCTGATTTCCCCCTCCAGATCCAGCGGTCCACAGGCGTTTTTGCGTCGCTCTTTCATTGCTATCTAAAACCCGTTTTCAATGCAAAAGGGCATTTTTTTCCTCCCGGAGCACGCATTAGCCCGACCCCACCACCTCCTTCCACCTTGCTACTCTTATCCCTCCGCGCTCATCCTCAGCCGTAGATCTGCAACCCCCAGATCTAACAGCCCATATTTCATTTCGCGTCCATCTTTCCCCTCCTCCCCTCCGTGAACTTTGAACACGAAATGGGCGTTTTTTAGGAGCATACGTGTCAGCCATTGGACCGTATCGCATTCAAAACACCTAAAACCGCTAACCGCCTGAGCACTACACAAAAACCATTCACGGTTTCATAAAACCGCCTGTCCCTTTTCCATGCCAAATTCAATTTTCTGTGGATTTTGCATAGTTTTTCACCATGGAGACCTCCCACGCTGCATATTCTTGCCTCCTCACTGCTCCATAACCTTTGCCAAAGCCCTTTGTTGTAGTTAAACCCCAGCCCGCAGGATTTTATAACTAGTTGGTTTGTTTTACAGGTTTTTATGGTCGCTAAGATGTTTAAAAGTCCCCCCACAACCAGGGAAACAGTGGAAAAGGGCCGAGGGATCGAATTTCAAAGTTTAATCAGTGTTTTATGAGCATTTTGTTCCGCGAAGAAACCCTCCAGCGCAGGCCATATGTATACAAAGAAAGCACTTGTCAGTGAAGAATTAAAGTTAAATGAAGAACAGTGAAGACCAATCAGAAGATTAAAGATAAAGGGATTAAAGCGCAGAAATTGAAGATTAAAGGCTTATTCCACAGTTTATGGTTAAAACACAGTTTAAAGACAGACAAAAAAAATAAAGATCAAACAGTCAACAGAAAGTGACAAAAAGCCCAAAATATGATTAAAGGAGGCCTAAAGCCAAATCAAAGGCCTAATTCAGTGTTTAAAATATCAAAGAAAGGAAGATCAACAAAGGATCACTTCAAAAATGCCAGATCACTAAAGCAATTACTCCTCCAAAAGAAAAAGGACACCTGTAGCCTGTTTTTCACCTACAAAGACACTTTGACAGTTATCACACTGACAGAACATCTTTTGACTGTCAGAATAGTTATTATAAAGGCATGGGTGGCCTTATAACCAAATGTTTCACCTAACTTATCCCAGAAGCTAAGGTAGTTATTACACAGTGGGAAGATATTATAAGTTGTCAGGTAGTTATTTTAAAGGACAAAAAAAGGCCTCAAAGTCAATCTTTTCAACTATTTCATCCTCAGGAAGTATAGACAGATTTATTACACAGAGGAGTAGTTGAGAGACATTCCTACCTTATGCCTTGCATGGTTTTTAAGACTAGGAGTGCATTTACTATGTCATTAAATGACATTTTTTTAACCCTAGATAGTTCCACCTCCTCAATTATAGCATAAATACTACGAAGCCAAAACTCATTTGTAAGGATTTGATTTCCAACAGTCGGACTCTTTGAGGTGCTTACATAACAAGTACGAATTTGGAAATTAGAAAAAGGTGAGATGCAGAAGATTAGTGATGTTCTAACATATTTTTATTAATGAGAAGCTCTATCTTTGAATCCACAGGCAACTCTTAGTGATGTATTAAAATGCAATGACAGTATTTCTTATTTTCCATTTGTTCTGGTAAACTTTCGAACGATGAGAGATAAAATTTTTAGGCTAGAAATGTCTGGCTTTAAAAGGCTGTTTGCTCTTCTTTGTCTTCATGTTTTCATATCTTTGAAAAGTTTTAATAAGTATTTTGACTATTTTAACCCTCATGCTTGTTCTTAAATAGTTCAATACGAAGGCTAAAATGTGCCAAAGTTCTCCTGTGCTTGCCTCTTTAAAAATTGTTTTTGAAGTCTCCCTTTAAAGTACCATTGTCCAAAGTCTGCCAAAGAGGTCTATTTTGATCATACCCTTTGTACTTGCTCAAATAATTGTTTTGAAGGTATTTATAATTGCATTCATTAGATGTTTAGGCGTTCCCTCTTCCACGATGCAGTTATTTGTGAATCTTATATGTTTTCTTATCCATGAAAGTGAAATCTTCGGATGAAATAGGGCATTCCCCAACTCCTAGATATTGTTTGAAATAGTTTGTCTTGGAATTATTATTTGCTGAAGTGTGGTCCCTAGAATTTATGGTTAGCCCTGTCTATGGAATGCCTCTTCATGTTCTGATAATTTTTTAAGTCCCTTTGTTCTCCTTCTAAATGCTTAATGTCCATTTCATTTTATCCACCAAACCCAAGATCCACTGGCCAAGTTAGATTTTCCCTTTGATATCCCACATCCATTGATTGAGCTTGTTATAGCTTCTTCTTGACTCCATTTCCCAATGGCTTTGATATTTCCCATTTTGATCTTTTTTTCCTAGATTATTCATGTCCAACCAACCAAACACAAACAAACAAACTCATGCTTAATAACTATCCTAAAATCAACCTTTTTACAAGAAAACAAGTCATATCTTTGCAAACATATTGAGAGATCCCTCTTTGAGACTAGGAGGGCTAGATCCTAGAGCTCTAAAGACTGGTTTATATGTTGCCTTGTCATTTGGTTTGCCAATCAGCCAAATCATAGGACCCCAACATTTTGGCGATCACGGTGGGACTTCTGAGTTCATAGTTGCCTAGCAAGCTCTTATAGACTCATTAGTCCTTCAATAACCATAGAAACTCAGAAAATCCCAAAAAAATTCAGATTGGATTTCATAATAAACATTGGTGGTGGACCATAAAACATTTTACCCCCAAAAGAGCTAAAAATTTTCACCTGGAGACTCCACTGGCCTCCAGTGGGCCTATTGCTTTACCAGCCCTTGTAAACTCCCCTGGGAATGTGTTGAGAAAACCTAATCATGCTGTTGGTGGAAAGAAAAGTTCAAATCTTCCACTTGGCAACTCCACAACCTAAAAAGGACCTAAAGACCCCACTGGTAGAGGACTCTAAACTGGTTGACAAGATTCAGTGACCCTTTCTAATTTACAAACATGGATTCAGATAGAGACCCAAAATCAAAACTATGGGCCAAGATGGAAAAAAAATTGTACATGTTTGGAGAGATAATGGAGAGGTATGAGGCTAATTCAAATATTGATGATCTAGAGCAACCCATGCTTTTTCCAGATCAAGAACAAACTCAACCCCTATAAGACCTAGACAATGAGCAAGACATGTATGATGATCAAGACTTTATAGAAGATGATGAGGAATGTTGTCAAGAAATTCCTAATTGCCTACCTATATCTTGTACTATGATGTTAAGAGAACTTCACGACCGAATTTCAAAACTAATAGTGAACGGTGCTTTGAGGAAACAAGTAGGCACTTAGAAAACACAGAATCTGAAATGGAAGGAGAACCAACACATATAGGGACTCTCCCTCTATGTTGCAACTCATTTCAAATTACACAAGGAGAGTGGCATCCTGATAATGTAGAAGAAACAACTCATGAACCTTGTATTCTAACTGAGTATCATAATAATCATGAAGAGTTGTTTGAAACAGAAGAAGATCAGGAAACAGTAGAAGACCCTCAAAGTTTCCCTACAAGCACAAGTGAAGATTTACTAGAAAAGGCTAAAGAAGAAATCCAGCCTCAAAAAAAGTTAACACAAGAGGAAGAGGACTGTTGTTTTTCTGTCCAAAGCAAAGATAAAATTCCTTCTCTTTTTACAGAAGAAGAAATTGATTAGATATTAAATAAACAACTAGCCCTCAAAACTTCATTTGAACAAAACACTTATGCTCATCTACCTACTGAATCTTGTTGTCTTAAAACATAAAATAAACTTGTAGATCAGCTAAAAGAAAAAAAAACTGATAACCCAATATTCTTGATTGGTGAAATTGTTTATAGTAATTATTTACCAAATTTTGATCAGTATGATGATGATGATGAGCTCCAAATAGAAACTAATCATGCAGGGCAACCAGCAATGGATTGGTGTCATGAATTTCATTATCATCAGCTTGAAAGAAATAATCCAACAATGCTGCCCATCAGGAATAACTTTCACATATTTTGGAATTAGCAATTTATCAGTTTTTATGATGAGGTTGAGAAGAAAGAGGAATTTCTTGAGCAGGATGAAGATAAGGAGCCTTCTCCTGAAAAGGTTGAGGTAATAAAAGATGCCCCTGCTCAAGAATATGATGATCTCTTCACAAAGTACAATCCACTGAATCAGAGCATACCAGGACTACAAGAGGACAACACTGCAATATATGATGAGTCCTCCAGTTCAGATGATAATGAAGATGAGGAAGAGGTTCTTTCTCAAAAGAGTCTCAAGCTTGATCCAGTGGAGGACAAGGCACTCTTGGTTGGAACCTATCCTCCAGATACTCATAACTAGGCATTGTTTCAAGATCCCTATGCACATTTCTTGAAGATATTTGAAGAAGGGATAAAATTTGTTAGGAGCAGTGTATTACCGAAAACAAGAAGATTTTTCAGCACTGCTTCTAAGAAACAAGTGAAATGGGAGTGGCCCTATTTGTCTAGCGTGCTCAAGGAGATGAGAAAAGACAAATCATGGAATCATTTACTTGATTGGCTATATTGGAAAAGGAATTTCATCAGCTAAATATGTAAATTTTCCAAGTTAGATTAGGTTAGATAAGAATGCAATAAAGCTCAGCCTTTGAGCATTTAGGTAGCTTTTTGTCTTTTCTTTGAAAGAAAAATTGAAAAATACAAAAAACAATAAAAAAGGAAAAGAGGGAAGGAATAAAAGAAGAATGTAAAATCCCATACCCAAAAAAAGAAGAAGATAAATTCTGAAAGTGTGCAAGCCTAAATGCCACTACCAAAAGAACACTTCTATTTAGTCATACAACCTAATCATGACTAGATAGATTTCAATTTACTGTTGATAGGTTAGTGAAGAAGATTTTCCAAACTATTTAAATCTTGGCTTATCAGTAGATTAGATTAGGATAGAAAGAGTGCCTCTAATCAGATCAAAATCTGAGCCAAAAGGAAGAAAAATAATTGGTTCTAATATGCTGAAAACTTGAACCAAGAAAAAAAGAGAACAACTCTAAAAAGATCAAAACCAGAGCTGAAAGAAAGAATGAAGGATGCTTTTGTTTTTCATATCTTAAAACCTTCACAGTTTTTTTTAAATTTCTACAAATAAAGTCTATGTGCATATTGTACATACAACCATAGACACCATGGTATATCAGACAGTCTAATCCTGATTTGACTGTGTTTAAATTTCTGCTTTAGAAAATAGAGAATGAAGGTCTGTCAGACAGTCTAATCCTGGTAGATAGTAGCTTAGGTAGAGAATTTATGAGTTCAAATGTTTAATCTGAACTCATGGTAGAAATAAAGGTAGATTTAGATTAGCTTTTCTTGCTTTCAAAAGAATAAAATATTGATGTTTGAGGTTTGCGATTCCAAGTGCACCTTATGAAGAAAAAATGCTAGGAAAAGTAGGTTGTGTAGGTAGAATGTTTGGGAGAAATTTGTTTGCTGATACAAAGTATTGATCATATTTCTAAACAACATGATCAAAGAAGAAGAGGTTGTCAGTGGATTAAAGCACAGGCCTACATCCCAGAGATAAAATTATGAAGTTCTTGACACCTCCAAGGAGCTGCCATCCCCAAGTGGAGCCACTGTTAGCCATCAGTAATTTTTGTCACAACAAATTATGGCTAAAACAGGTCTTGAGCCTTCAAGAGATTATTTTCATAGAAAATTTCTCATTCTTGAAGGCTGCTGCTCCTTAGCACTGTTGTTCCCTTCAAAAATCCACCAAGAAATCCTGTTGTTCCCAAAGAAAACTGTTTCCTAAAAATCCCCATTTTCATGATTTCATTCCCCCCATTTTTTCTCCCATGTCATTCATTTTCCTTGTAAAATTTCCCTCTCCTCTCTCATTTATCCTTCATTCTCCTAAAAAACCTCCAAAAATCCCTTTTAAACTCATAAAAATCCTATTTTATGGTTTAAATTGTCCTATTTTTCCTATCGGAACCTCAAAGAACCCCTAAAAAACCTTCTTTCGGCCTAAAAAGCACCCTTTTTATACACAGGACCTTAAGCCCCTTTTGGCTTAGCCCCAACTCCTTCTTCATCATAAGACCCAGTGCTATGACCAAGCACCTAAACCCCTCTGACCTTATCGCATCGGTATTTCCCTTATATACCCGCATTTTCCTTTATATCTTGATGCGATTAGCTCCTTTTCCTTTGGCCCCTGACCACTCATTCCACCATGGGACCATGCCCTAGCCCCCATTGCATCGGCGCTATTACATTTTCATCGCATTGCTATAGGGTAAAATGCTTGGGTTTTTGGTTATAGAATATCCCTCTCAGGGCTTTCCGGTGCCCGAGGCAGACAATAAGATTAGCTGTATAGTTCACAAAGATGGCACATACATATTCATATTAACTTAAAAAAACTTGATAGAACGAGATAGAAGATTACCTCTTTAATGATCTTGGAGTCCCTTGGAGAGCACTAGGCAGCGAAGCAGGAGTTCTCCTTCACCAGCTCCAAATCTTGGCCCTGCAATCAATTAAAGCACCTGTGTAATCTCTACCATAACATATATTTCCTATCAGTTAATTCAATGTATAATGAACACTTAAACTATGCACATCTAAGCCATTCATCTCATGCTATATAAGTGATTAAATAAGAATGACAATATCAACGCATAGAATGGACAAAACAGATACAGTTCTGTTGATTTATAAAAAAGGAGGATTACAACCGTCGGTTGTAGCAAGCCCTCCTCAGCCTTCCAATCTCTCTATCTCTCAAAGTGGTGATGTCTTGATCAACAAGTTCTCAATGAACCTTTTTGACCTTTGAACTTCACACTACAACAATGATATCTACTTCACAAGTATGAAAAAACTTTGACAATCCTTTGACCTTGAACCAAGAGCCTTCAACTCCATTTTATAGGAGATGGAGAGAGCAATCATTGCCCTTCTCTTTCCACCAGTTCTGAATAGAAAAAACCAAGATGTTTCCTCAACCTCCATGCTTTTGCCTTCTTTGAGAGTTTAGTTTTTTATGGCAAGGCCCAATAAGAGTTGGTGCTTTGCAGTTTCCTTTTTGTACTGACTCTCTTGTGAGAAAAAGCTGGAGATTCAAATCATTCTCCACGGTTTTTTCCCGTTTCAAACTTAAAATATGGGTAACGCTGCCCTCTAGTGTAAACAGAGCGTTTCCCTAGCCACTAACGTGGCCCATTCACTGATCAGCTGCGTTATAACGCTCTTGTGTTGTTATAGTGAGGTGTTACCTTGGCAGAAATAGGTTTAGTTTAGGTCTTTGTATTACTTCCATATTTATCTTCTCCTCTGAGTTGATGGGGAGGTATTCTGACCTGTAACAGATGCCCCCTAAAGTGTGAGGTCAGAGACGAAGACGATGGCCGAAATAATTTACAATGTGTGTAGTAGAGATAAAGAGATTGAACGACTGAGGAAAACCTGAAACAAAAACATATGTCAGAAAATATAGTATCTGCCTTGAGTCGGGCATTCCCATGCTCAGTAGCTTAAACAACATGATTTCTCTAGAATAAAGATATGAAGAATCTGTCCACCGATAAGAACAATGTGAAAGTGTCTGTCATAACAGGATCAGGCTGAAGAAGTTGTCTCCATAAACAATATCGCAACTTGGGGAAGGGAACACAACTTTAATGATGTAACCTTTTCCCCAAGGTCTTGACCGTCGATTCACTTAAACTGCATATTTCTCAACATATGAATGAAGGAGCTGTCGTCGAACATGTGAGAAATCGTCTAATTACCAGTCGATGATGGAAACTGTTAACAGATGCGAAGGTGGCCACCGATAATGATGATGGTACCTAAGATGCACAGTACAATCTAGCGAGTGTGAATAAAATGAGTTGAAGTCGAACACTCATAGAATCATTCAACCAGGAGCCAATGATGAAGAATCCTGATAAAACATAAGACTACCTGCCACTGATGTCTGCAAGTATCCAGGTACTGATGGGTTTCTGGATCAACTTCCTAGATAAGATGTTGAAGTCGATAGGAAGAGATCTGTTGAAAGGTAGGCACTG
Organism: Pinus albicaulis; assembly: GCA_034641835.2. Classification (NCBI taxonomy): domain Eukaryota; kingdom Viridiplantae; phylum Streptophyta; class Pinopsida; order Pinales; family Pinaceae; genus Pinus; species Pinus albicaulis. The sequence goes on along the minus strand of CM076578.1, from coordinate 852,495,290 downwards.
AGGCGTCCTACATCAGTCAACACGAAACGAAAACCAACTGATTTTTTTTATGACTAAGATAATGAAGAGTAAATGGGGACATCGGACGACAAATAATTTCTGGCATAATGAGCGGTTTGGTTGATAAGAGGAGCAGTAGATAGTGAGATCTTCTTGAACAATAGAAGGCACTGTAACAGGGTACTAGGCAGCTAAGACTTAATGAACACCAAAGAGTGTGTTAGGATTTGACCGGTGTAGGGACACTGGGAGATGAAGGCTAATACTCATAGATGGTAGGGTTCGGCTAACTGTGAAAGAGTTTTCTGGGAAGTGCCATGGTCAAGATTTTTGCTACCAAATCGACCTTTCTAAAATTTAACAGAGGTAGTATCCATTTTGTCCAAATTTTTCCCCGTCTGATTAAGTTTAACGAGTCCAGACGAGTAAACTCGGAGAATTTTTCATGTTTAGAGAGTCTGAAACATATCATAAAAGAGAACTCCGTGCCCCTTCTGATTAGGTTTAATGAGTCAAAATGAGTAAACTCGGTGAATTTTTCATGTTTAGAGAGTCTGAAAAATATCGTAAAAGAAAACTCTGTTGGGGTACCTTTGTCATGTCTTGATAACTGGGCACGACAAAGAGAGAATAGTAAGCCCGAAACAGTTCATTTTTCGTGAGTTAGTCCATCGAAGCCGGAAAAGTGAGAAATCTATGTTCGATGGGCGTCTGCCTCATTTTTTATGAGTACGAGGAGATAGAGTAAACTCATTACTCTTTGTGAAATTTTAACGAGTCCAACAAAGAAAAACTCGGTGCCCTCTGTGAAATTTAAATGAGTCACGCGGAGAAAACTCAGTTACTTTTTCAGTTTAAAGAGCTTTGAAAAAGAGGAAAAGAATGGCTCCTTACTCTCTTTCATGGTAGTTTAGCGAGCCCGACAAAGTCAACTTAGCGTTTTTTCAGTTTTATGAGCGAGAAAAAGGTCCCTAAAAAGAAAGCTCAGTGCTTCTTCATATTAGTTTTAACGAGTCTGAAGAAGAGGACTCTAGGTTTTTCGGATTAACGAGCAAGAAAAAGACCATAAAAAGAATGCTCGATATCAACTTCGTATAAGTTTAACGAGTCCGAAGAAGGGAACTCGAGGTTTTCTGGATTAACGTGTAAGAAAAATACTGTAAAAAGAATGCTCGTAGCTTCTTCATGTAAGTTTAACGAGCCCGAAGAAGAGGACTCGAGGTTTTTTGGATTAACGAGCAAGAAAAATACCATAAAAATAATGCTCGGAATTTCTTGATCTCTTTCTCATCAATAGAAGGATCTATGTCATGAATTTTCTTGTAAGACCAAGCAAACATATCACGGAATTCCTTGAAAAGGGATGTGAAGCATGCAATTTCCTCAGGATTGCAATCTGCTCCAATCTGAATATTTTCCATGATACCCATTTTGACCGAGATATCAATGAGCATTGTCTTAGAAATATTACCCATGTTCCCTTCTGAATCAATAGTTTGAATAGTTGTGTAAGCGGAGGGAACCATATCAGGCGGGTCAAAGGATGGGATTTCAGTTTTTATCACGTCTGAGTTGATCATCGAAGCGTGATGGTGGAACTCTCCCCAAGGTCGTTCTTCTAGAGACATGATCTCTCGAATAGCTTCGTCTGTAGGCAAGACTTCATTGAGGAGATCCTTAGAGAGAACTGTGATGGGTGGGAGGTTTGAACCAAGTTTGGTCGAAACCATAGCAGTGGAGGGTTCAGATGTGATTTGGATGGCTTGGTAAGCCAACTCGGCCGGTGAGAGCGGCATCTAATCTCCGTAGGAATCAATGTCTGAAGGTGCCGGGATGATCCATGGGTCGATAGAGCCATCCAAAGTGGTGGATATCATTGCAACCATGTTTGGGATCAGTGGCAATGGGAGAGGAAAACAACCCATTAGGGAAGATGTCTTCAGAAGACCAATACCGATTCTGACGTAAGAGTCAGGAAAGCCTCCTATTAGGGGTACAGTGCTACTTGGTAACGTGGTATAATCAGGGGTGCAGAAGGCTAACTGATCCACTGTGACTATTTTCCCATCCAATGGAAATAGGATTAGTCAGAAGACCGAAGAAACAATGGCAGTCATGGCATAAGACAAATTGCGACCAAGAAATAGATTATAGTCGAGATGGCGCTCTACGACTTCAATGTCCACGGTTACCGTTTTCCCACTTAGAGTGATGGGAAAGCTAGCAAGGTATCCTTTTGGGAGGAACGTGTGGCCATCGAAAGCTTTGAGGGAATCGACAGTGGTGTTAAGGTAGGAGAACCTAAATTGAGCCAGCAAGCTTGTGACATAATGTAGGTCGAAGCACCTTCGTCTATGACAGTGCGATGGATTGGTATCCCTTTCGACACAACCTGCACCCGGAATTCGAGTTGGTGTGAGAGGCGAGGTTTAGATTTTTCCATATCAAAGATATCTAGCATGGAATCTTGGGGGTCTATTCCACCAATGGCCGAAAGCAAGGCTTTCCTTTGTGCTGGACAGGTTTGTAATACTTCGAGAGCAGACATAGCTAACGGTGCCTGTGCCAAATCTTCTACAATGTTGTAGTTTTGGGCTGCAAGTGCAGAGGTGTTATGAGTCATGCATCGAAGTGTCCCTTTGGGGAGACGAATCACGGGGTCAATAGTAGGCCGTTAGATATGTAAATCGTTGGGCAGCGGTGGATTTGAACTAGTACCAGGTTCTTGAGCATCTATGGTAGGATTTCCATAAAGCTTGGCTCATGTTTGAAGTTCAACACTCTCAATGCCATAAATGGCAGATGGTCCTTCACCGGAAGGATGTGAACCACCATTGCCCCGTTGATGGGGTTGTGGCGGATTTTCAACCATGTGTTGATGTTGCTACTGTTGATTAGGGAATGGATTATGAAGAACGACAGGTGTTCACCCAGAATCCTTGTTTGTAATAAAATCAGTGCATTCCTGCAGCCAAGGACATTTGTATGTCAAGTGGTCCTCCGCACAGATCTTGCAAGGAAATTTCATGGGTTTATCCTTCCCTTTTTTATTTTTGGCAGCGTTTTTCTGATTAGGGTTATTCTAATTGTCCGAATTATCTTCCGAAGAAGATGTCTTTTTCTTGTTCTTCTTATTTTTCCCACTAGGTTTTTGTGAAGTTTGCACAAAATTCACCTCAGCAGCAGGAAGAGTAGTCGTTTGGTGAGGGTCGGTGGCAGCCAAATATGGCTAGGAGGCTTGCCCCCGAAACTGTTTTGTGGCTACACTAGAGATTGTGCCACCGAGACCGTCGGCATGAGCTCCGATTTTCTGAGTAGCCGGAGGATTTGGGTTACCAGGGGCATTGGGGAGAAAATCATATAGCATGCCAGATTGTGAATAAATTAAATCCAAATGTTGGGCATGATGAATGCATTGATCTTCTATAACCACACCGAAAAGGCCAATGTCTTTAGAGATGTGGGGTAAGAGAGACTTACAAAACCAATTAGCTAAGAGATGATCTGGGATTGGTGCTTTGACTAGCCTCCTCCTACGTCTCCATTCATGAATGTGATCGGAGATATGGGTGGTGGTGTCTTGGCACAATGAGGTTAACAATTCTGTTCCGGTTTCAAATCTAATTGGTAATTGGAAGTTCTTTAGAAACTCCGTCGCTAAAGTGCCAAAAGTGTTGACGGCAGCGCGTGGAAATTCAATATACCACTTGGCAGCATTGCCTGTAAGGGTGCAGGGAAACAGTCGAAGCCAGACACTATCATCCACCATGGAATTGGATATAGACCATAGATGAAAGGTAGTGATGTGTGCAGCTGGGTCGTCCCCTTGTTTCCCATCAAACTTTGGGATGTCAAGGAATCTTGTGCGGTATTGGAGGCCAGAGTGGGTTGTGATTGATGGGATCATTAGTCAGTTTATGGATATCAGGGATGTCCAGAGCTGCCAAAAATGGCAATTGTGGATTTTCCCCCGAATCTAACCAAGGAAGTATGGGCTGACTATTTAGACCATAGGGTCCACCCATCAATGTGTTACCAGGAGGATAAGTAGGACTTTGATAAAAAATTCCTATAGGTGGAGGGGTAGGGACATATGGTTGCTGTCCATAGGGAATATTGTATTGTGGGGCGAACAATTGGTTGCCCCTAGTATAAAATTTCCCTCCCATTCCAGATGGAGGTTGGGGTGGGTTAGTCCATATGGATGCAATAGAGTTTCCCAGAGGCATGCTACTACTTGCATAGTTCGGCAATGACATAGACCCTACACCTATCTTTGAACCACTTAAGGGAATAGTATTAACAATAGGTTGTCCCGTTTGTCCTAAGGATTGCAGGGGAAGTGAAATGTTCCATGTTACCTGCGTGCTGGTGACACTACCCCCTAGTATAGTGGCCAAGGGGTTTGAACTCAGCAAAGGGTTCCAACCGAAGGGGTTGCTAAAAGGAACCGAAGTAGTCACACTCGTGGGAGGAGCAACCGTGGGTCACAACATGGTAACGGTAGGAGTAGGTCCCGAAGGATTCGGCGAGCTACTGACAGTTGTGATGACCATAGGGTTGGGATTAGGTATATGTTGATTATTGGGGTTACCTAGTGATGGCATAGAACTGAAAAATGGCGAGGAGGATGGTGGCGAACCTGGGATGGTTGCCATTGGCATCGACCCTATGGATGCCGGTGGTGAAATGGATGTTTGTGCGGCTGAAGACATATCTTGGCGTGGTGGAATCTGAACTATCACAGGCCCCAACGGATCAGTGAGTGGAGGATTGTAATGAGGTACAACCCCTTCCGTGAAAGGGTCCTCCAGAAATTCTGTATGATACGAGGCTATGTGTAAATGAGTGTTTGTCAATAGAGAATACTCTTCCGTAGAAGGCATGGGTTCACCAAGGTTTAGTTTTTCCTCAAGAGGCAGAGGAGGTAGACCTTGTTGTCGTCGAGACAAACGGCATGGGTCGGACGACGCCACGATGACCTGTTTATTTTTAATAACTTTTAATAAATTGTGATGTATTATAAAGTCTCAATGATAGTAACCACACACCTAAAAAAGAAAAAAGGACTCTCTAAAATCAATCAGCAAGTAGCCAGAAAAGGGTGCCCTATCTGAGTACTACTGTTTGTTGGTGATGAAATCCAGTATCACAATAGTATATAGAGAGGGTTGGTCGAAAGTATAGTTACGGTCACTCTAGAGCTTCGCCCGAACCTCAGACGATAGGTGTAAGAACTCTCATGAAGACGAGTACCATCCTAAAGACCGAAGACAGAGTGGGTCCGTCTATTTCAGGTATGAGAACAGCCCGTCCCAGTCACCTTGTGTAAGTCCCTAAAAATTATGGTCACTAAAGATACCTCAAATCACAGACATCTTCAAGGGGGTCCACGGTCAAGGATAGCATGCTATATGGGTAGAATACCTAGATCCCCGATCCAGTTTCGACATCCTCGAAGGGAACCCCAATATATAACACACCCACCGGATACAGTCGAAGGGGGGCTACCTTCTTGTGCACCCAAGTGTTGTCTCACACTGAGCTCCAGTAAAGGAACGGTCACGATAATATGAGTGCAGTAGGATTTCGCTTGTTAATGACTCTAGTTTCAAGTTTTGAGATCTTGGGTGATTTTCTCTCTTTTCCTAACCCAAGATCCTAGCCTGAACTACTGTTGGTGTGAGCTTAAAAAGAGTAATGTGTTTGATTTTATTATCACTTGATTCTTAGTGTACTTGATTATTATTCTTGCGGAGGGGGAGTGGACGTATGAAATGTAATGAGACTTTGAATCAAGAAACCATGCAAAATATGCTCTAAATATTCAATTTGATGAAGAGTATTTCTACAAGGAGAGGTTTCTTTTCAACATCCATGCACTAACATTCAAATAGCACAGTTCAACTTTAAATATTCAGACTTCTATCTACCTCTTCTTAACAGTCTATGAACTGCAATTTTCAGAATTAACTCAGCTAGATGAAGAAAAACAAAAAAAAAAAATTATTCTCTAAAAAGTAAATGCTTTCGACACTAACTTTTCAAACAAGAGCAAAAAACTAGAAATTCCAGCTTAGTAAACAAGCACAAGGATTCAGTCAAGGAGAGATACTGATGGCCAAAAAAATCTGCAACCAAAACACAATCACAGCAGTGAACAACAAATTTTGGCTGAGTAACGCGCTGTCTCTGAGTAAAGACAACGTTAATCCAGAGAATAACGCACTGTATTTAAGCAGAGCCAGCGTTATAACGCACTGGAAAACCCACAGAGGTAGCGTTAGCCAGGGAAAAGTTCTTCAGATGGTCAAACAGAAATAGGATTGAACTCTGTGAGCTTTTAAAATGTTTACTGGGCATAAATACTGGTTGGAAGGGTTTATGAACAAAGGAAAGAAGAGAGGAGGAAAGAAATAGTCTAGAAACTATGGGGAAACTCCCCAGCGGAGTCGCCAATTTTGCTATAGGGTAAAATTCTTGGGTTGTTGGTTATCGAATATCCCTCTCAGGGCTTTCCAGTGCCCGAGGCAGACAGTAATATTAGCTGTATAGTTCACAAAGATGGCACATACATATTCATATTAACTTAAAAAAACTTGATAGAACAAGATAAAAGATTACCTCTTTAATGATCTTGGAGTCCCTTGGAGAGCACTAGGCATCGAAGCAGGATTTCTCCTTCACCAGCTCCAAATATTGGCCCTGCAATCAATTAAAGCACCCATGTAATCTCTACCATAACATATATTTCCTATCAATTAAGTCAATATATAATGAACATTTAAACTATGCACATCTAAGCCATTCATCTCATGATATATAAGTGATTAAATAACAATGACAATATCAATTCATAGAATGGACAAAACAGATACAGTTCTATTGATTTATAAAAAAGGAGGATTACAACCATTGGTTGTAGCAATCCCTCCTCAGACTTCCAATCTCTCTATCTCTCAAATTGGTGATGTCTTGATCAACAAGTTCTCAATGAACCTCTTTGACCTTTGACCTTCACACTACAACAATGATCTCTACTTCACAAGTATGCAAAAACTTTGACAATCCTTCGACCTTGAACCAAGAGCCTTCAACTCCATTTTATAGGAGATGGAGAGAGAAATCATTGCCCTTCTCTTTCCACGAGTTCTGAATAGAAAAAACTAAGATTTTTCCTCAACCTCCATGCTTTTGCCTTCTTTGAGAGTTTATTTGTTTATGGCAAGGCCCAATAAGAGTTGGTGCTTTGCAGTTTACTTTTTGTACTGACTCTCTTATGAGAAAAAGTTGGAGATTCAAATCATTCTCCATGGGTTTTTCCTGTTTCAAACTTAAAATACGGGTAACGCTGCCCTCTAGTGTAAAAAAAGTGTTGCCCTAGCCACTAACGCGGCCCATTCACTGATTAGCTGCGTTATAACGCTCTTGCGTTGTTATAGTGAGGCGTTACCTTGGAAGAAATAGGTTTAGTTTAGGTCTTTGTATTCCTTCCATATTTATCTTCTCCTCTGAGCTGATGAGGAGGTATTTTGACCTGTAACATGCATCACTCCCTCTTCCCCGCTGATGTGATTTCTTTTTTTGACTTAGCCCCTCATCCCTCCACCAATCTTGACTATCGATCTTATCGATCTAACGGTCGTCGCATTCCCTCCTATCCTTTGATCGCCCAACCCAAATTTTTCCTCCACCCTCCACATCAAATCTCCGTCGTTGATCTGATTTCCCCCTCCAGATCCAGCGGTCCATAGGCCTTTTTGCATCGCTCTTCCATTGCTATCTAAAACTCGTTTTCAATGCAAAAGGGTAGTTTTTTCCTCCCGGAGCATGCATTAGCCCAACCCCACCACCTCCTTTCGTCGTGCTACTCTTATCCCTCCGCACTCATCCTCAGCTATAGATCTGTAACCCCCAGATCTAATAGCCCATATTCCATTTCGCGTCCATCTTTCCCCTCCTCCCCTTCGTGCACTTTGAATGCGAAATGGGCGGTTTTCAGGAGCATACGTGTCAGCCATTGGACCGTATCGCATTCAAAACACCCAAAACCACTAACCTCCTGAGCACTGCGTGAAAACCATTCGCGGTTTCACAAAACCGCCTGTCCCTTTTCCACACCAAATTAATTTTTTTGTGGATTTTGCATACTTTTGCGCCATGGAGACGTCCCTCGCTACATATTCCTGCCTCCTCACTACTCCATAACCTCCGCTAAAGCCCTCTGTTGCTGTTAAACCCCAGCCTATAGGATTTTATAACTAGTTGGTTTGTTTTGTAGGTTTTTATGGTGGCTAAGATGTTTAAAAGTCCTCCCACAGCTAGGGAAACAGTGTCAAAGGGCCGAGGGATCGAATTTCAAAGTTTAATCAGTGTTTTATGAGCATTTGGTTCCACAAAGAAACCCTCCAGCGCAGGCCATCTGTATAAAAAGAAAGCACTTTTCAGTGAAGAATTAAAGTTAAATGAAGAACAGTGAAGACCAATCAGACGATTAAAGATAAAGGGATTAAAGCGCAAAATTTGAAGATTAAAGGCTTATTCCACAGTTTATAGTTAAAACACAGTTTAAATACAGACAAGTAAAATAAAGATCAAACGGTCAACGAAAAGTGACAAAAAACCCAAAAGATGATTAAAGGAGGCCTAAAGCCAAATCAGAGGCCTAATTCAATGTTTAAAATATCTAAGAAACGCAGATCAACAAAGGACCGCTTCAAAAATGCCAAATCACTTTAGTTACTCCTCCAGAAAGCAAAAGTACACATGTAGCCTGTTTTTCACCTAAAAAGACACTCTGACAATTATCACATTGACATAACATCTTTTGACTGTCAAAATAGTTATTATAAAGGCATGGGTGGCCTTATAACCAAATGTTTCACCTAACTTATCACAGAAGCTAAGGCAGTTATTACACAGTTGGAAGATATTATAAGTTGTCAGGAAGTTATTGTAAAGGACAGGAAAATGCCTCAAAGTCAATATTTTCAACTATTTCATCCTCAGGAAGTAAAGACAGATTTATTACACAAAGGAGTAGTTGAGAGACATTCCTACCTTATGCCTTGCATGGTTTTTAAGGCTAGGAATGCATTTAATATGTCATTAAATAACATTTTTTGAACTCTAGATAGTTCCACCTCCTCAATTACAAAATAAATACTACCGTGGAACTCATTTGTAATTGTACATAGTCTGGCTGAATTTTAAGAAGAAATTGAAGTTCTGGAAGATTGATGATGTTCTAACATGTTTTGTTAATGAGAAGGCTCTATCACTAGATCCCTGAGCATGGATGTTGGTGATGTATTCTGATTTGTTATTGTTATTTCCTGTTTTCCATTTTTTTCCATTATTCTTTGCTTACAGTAGAGTAAAATTTTTAGGCTAATAAATGTCTCCTAGAAGCACCTTAGACCTGTTTACTCTTCACTGTCTTCAGGTTTTCATCTGTTGAAGGTTTTATTAAGTAGTTTGACTGATTTTCAACCCTCATGCTTGTTTATTTCTTAAATAGTTCAATACAGTGGCCTCAAGAATGATTTATGGTTCTCCTTTATTTCTTGCTTCCACTTAAAAATTGTTTTTGAAGTCTCCCTTTAAAGTACCATTGTCCAAAGTCTGCCAAAGAGTTATGTTTTGATCATACCCTTTGTACTTGCTCAAATAATTGTTTTGAAGGTCTTTATAATTGTAGTCCTTATATGTTTAGGCGTTTCCTCTTCTATGATGCAGTTATTTGTGAATCTTATATGTTTTCTTATCCATGAAAGTGAAATATTTTGATGAAATAGGGTGTTCCCCGACTCCTAGATTTTGTTTGAAATAGTTTGTCTTGGATTTGTTATTTTCTGAAGTGTGGTCCCTAGAATTTATGGTTAGCCCTGTCTATGGAATGCCTCTTCATGTTCTGATAATGTTTTAAGTCCCTTTGTTCTCCTTCTAAATCATTAATTTCCATTTCATTTTATCCACCAAACCCAAGATCCACTGGCCAAGTTAGATTTTCCCTTTGATATCCCACATCCATTGATTGAGATTTTTATAACTTCTTCTTAACTCCATTTCCCAATGGCTCTGATATTTCCCCTTTCTATCTATTTTTCCTAGATTATTCATGTCCAACCAACCAAACAAAAAAAAACAAACTCATGCTTAATAACTAGCCTAAAATCAACCTTTTTACAAGCAAAAAAGTCATATCTTTGTAAACATATTGAGAGATCCCTCTCTAAGACTAGGAGGGCTAGATCCTAGAGCTCTAAAGACTGGTTTATATGTTGCCTTGTCATTTGGTTTGCTAATCGGTCAAATCATAGGACCTCGACAAGAGGCATATTTTTGGAGGTGGATATGTCATACTTGGTTACAAAATATTGGAATGTGGCTTATATCCTGGTTCATCTTGTTCCTCGAGAAGAGTTGGTTGAGAAAATTAACTTACACCTTGACGGACACTCTTTCTTTCAGATTATAGACTATGAGCACATCCCATGTTGGTGCCATATATGCCACAAGTATGGTCACTTTTCGAGAGACTTCCCTCTAGGTATCAGCAAGAGGCATCGTCATAGGGAGCTCACATGATTTTTTTCAAGGCTTAGGTCAAACGGCCAAAAGGTGATGAACAGATTCAGATGGAAGAGGTGGTTTATCAACAGGATGAGGGGTCGATACCGATGGAATGGATGGAGGATCATTTTAGAATTTAGAGATTCCCCCTGTCAGTGTATTGAATCAAGTAACTGACCGCCAGACTATAGAGGAACTCACAGCGGTCTTGGCGGGTACTATCACTCAATCTTCTCCTTATATTCTTGGTACTCTTGATTGTTTATTGCATGTCATAAAATTGTCTGGTCCTTCCAAGTCTCAAGTAAATGAGCCACAATGATTAAACAATATTTATATGGCCATGGAAAACATTATCACTACCATTCCAAAATTAACCATTGACACCTTTCCCTACAACCTTCGTTGAGGGAGAAAAAACTCTTGTCTTTTGAGGCTTTTGGGGGTTTGGTATTCCTACATGTTTTTGACAAGCCCAGAAAAACAAGGGGTTGGAAAATAGATATTTCAAAGGCACAATTAAAATATATGATAGTTATAGCTAATGGGAAACAAATATCTCTCCAATGGGCACTTAGAGAAGCGCTTTTCCCTGTTCAAGTTACAAAATGATTCTATTTTCCTTCAACTCTAGAGGGTTAGCTAGCACCCAGAAGAAACTAGGTTTAAAAGCTATTTTTTTTAAGTATAGACCTGATATGATTTTTCTTCAAGAGGATTTGGGTTAGGGAGATCTTCTTATGGAATCCATTTTAAAAATTCTCCCGGGTTGGTCCTCTGTAAACATTGATGCCAAAGGAAGATATGGTGGATTAGCTCTGGGATTTAGGGACAACATCATAAAAGTGAAAAACTCATGGGGCTCTGAACTAGTCATTGGAGCAGAGGTATTTTCAACTGAACTGGTTGTAGATCTCACATTTTTAAATATCTATGGCCCTTTCTAGGAGAGGATAGGGTTTTTTAACAACCTTCTCTCAAATTATTTTATTCTTGCTTCCAATTTAATGGTGGGCAGAGATCTCAAATTCCCCCATGGTCTATCTGAAACTTGGGGCCCTCTAGCCCAAGTTGATCCCCTTGCAAAATTATTTACAAACTGAAATAAGGGTGACTGATTGAATCAAATTTAATAAAAATCACCCCCACATGGAGGAATAGGAGAGTGGGGGTTGCTCGTGTGGCAAAGAGGCTATATCGTTTCCTCTTGAATGAAGAATTAGAAAATATGTTGTCCCGTTTTAGGAAATGGGTTGGGTATGGAGGGGAATCAAACCATTCTCTAATACTACTTGAGATGTCTAGATCTAACATTAAACTCGGTTCACCCTTCAGGTTTAATTCAGGTTGGCTGAAGGACCCTGATTATATTAGTCTTGTTTACGAAACATGGAGTCATATGGAGAGATTTGGATCTAGATCCTTCACACTGTCCCTTATGACTAAGTCTAGAAGCTGATGGTTTTGAGAATGAGGAAAAGAGGGATAGAATAAATGTACTTGAGACTAGGAGGAGAAATATTTTATCTGATAAAGAAGAACAATGGCGATTTAAAATATGAGAAATTTGGATCTTAACAAGGGACAAAAATAGAAATTTTTTCGAGAATTATGCCAAAGGGAGAAAAAATTTCAATACCATTTGGGAACTGGATAAGCCAGGTGGAGGTAAGGAAAAATCCTTCAATGAGCTAGAAAAAATGGGGAAAGACCATTTTAAATCACTTTTTAGGCCCCTGAGGGCACTACTATTGTTGAGGTGATTAGGTTTTCTCAACTCTTTCCTAGATATGTTGAATAAGAAGACAAAAAGAGGTTAATGGATCCTGTTACGAGGCTGGAAGTTGAAAATTTACTTAATTCAATGCAAAAGATAAGAGTCTAGGCCATGATGGCTGTACAATGGAATTTTTTCCACATTTCTTTGATTTCCTTGGGGAGGAGATTGTGGAGTGGAGGAGGAATCCAGAGTCAAGGGAATTGTTCATGAACCCTTAAACTTGACCTTTCTAGCACTTATTCCAAAATTTGATTCCCCTTTCTCTTTTGATGAATTCATACCTATTTCCTTGTGCAATTGTATTTACAAAATCATTGCAAAAATCATTGCCACTAGATTGAAACCAATTCTTTCTAGCAACATATATAAAGAAAAAATTGGTTTTCTGAATCGCAGGCAGATTCATAAAGTAATTGGGGTGGCCCAGGAAATAATGCATATCATAAAGCAATCTAGGAAAAAATGGATAATTGTTAAAATTGATCTTTCAAAACCATATGATAGGATCAAGTGGATTTACCTAAGATTTCTGCTAACTCACCTGGGTTTTGGTATTGATTTTGTTAACTGGATAATGGAGTGTATCACAAATGTGTCTTTTGTTAACCTTATAAATGGTGTTGCTTCTCCTTTCTTCCACAATCAGAGAGGGATTAGGTAAGGATGTCCTCTATCCCCACTTATGTTTCTTCTAGATGCCAAAGGTCTTAGTCAACTTCTTATTTTGGCTAATAGAAGAGGAGACATGAAAGGTATAGAAGTTTCTACAATTTTTTTTGCTACACATATACTCTTTGTGGACGAAATCCTCCTTTTTAGCAATGGGAAGAGGGAGGAAGTTGCCCAAATAAAACTTATGTTGGATGTGTTTCTGAAGGCTACATGTATGATCGTAAATTCTTAGAAATATTCTATTGTTTATGCTGTTATTTTAGGGTCTAGCCTTGAAAGGATTACAACTCTCTTCCCTTTTGACTGCCACTCTATGGGGGATTATTCAAATACCTAGGTTTCTATCTAAAACTAGACTCATATAGAAAACATGATTGGTTATGGCTTGTGTCAAAAATTGAGAATCGTATAAACCTATGGAGCTACAAGTGGCTCTCTAGAGTAGGATGATTGGTACTCATTAAGTCTGTTTTAATGGCCATTATGATGTATTGGATCTCCCTGTCTTGGGTTCCAAATGGAATCCTTCTTACGATCGAGAAAATATGTAGTATTTTCTTATAGGCTGGGGAAAATCAGGAAGTTGTTATCCCATGGGTGGTGTGGGATAAAATTTCTAGGCCAAATTGAATGGGGAGGATGGGGTATAAAGGACCTTAAACTTTTTTCTTTCTCCCTAGCAGAAAAATAAAGGTGAAGGATATTGTTTGAATATAGTTTATGGAAATCTATAGTAAAAAGGAAATACATTGATCCAACTTCCTTGGATTATTTTATTTGCATGCCAGGGAAACCCTCCTCTACAAATTCTTTCATCTGGAAGGCAACTATTGCTTCCATTAATATTGTGGAGGAAGGTTTGGCCTGGAAGATTGGCAATGGGGAAAAATGTAGAATAGGCTTGGACTCGTCGGTGGGATGTAATGAGAATTTTGTGCACTCAAGAGGAATGCTAGAGGTTTTAAATTTGAAAGGGATTTATTTTTAAATTAGATTGCGAAGTTGGAGTCCACTACTATTTGGCAGAAGGGGTGGAAATTGGCAAGGGAGATTTAGATTGAGCGCAAATGGTGGCAGGAATGGAATATATATTTACAGTAGCTTCATCGTTCAAAGGTTTGGATAAAATAATTTCAAGATACTCTTCGTTGGGTTCATGCTCCGTTGGGATTTTACACTCCAAAGCTCGGTTATAATTACTATATGAAGAGAAGGGGTTGGGGTGAACATGCTTGGTGGAACAAAACTTTCTAGAAGTTGAGTAGTCCGACCACAATAATATTATTCTATTGGTGCATCTTAAGAACCAAAGTACCAACATGGAACATTTTACAAAAAAGAAACACATAGGCCATGGTGGTGTATCCTTTCCAAGGATGTAGAAGAATTTGCTGCACATTTATTCCTCAATTTTCATTTCTCTCAAAAAAATTGGGATCATAATCTATCCCTATTAGGCATTAGCTCAAGATGTAATGGGGTTAGTTGTGTGGATTCTTGGCAGGGATGGTGGCTTTCTACTTCAGATGAAAGTGTAAGAAATATTCCTTTGATCATTTCATGGGGTGTTTAGCTCACACAAAACAAGGGTATTTTTAAGGAAACCTCTACTTCACCTTCTGTGATCACATTTGAATGTGCTTTAATTTTTTCTATGCTCCCAAATACTAAACATATCAATCATATCCAAAATATCAACACGGAACAAATTAATTTTGGCATTCCATGGGTCTTCTTTGATGGGGCTTCTTTAATTATGGCATTCCATGGCCCATTTACCTAAATAACAACAGATCCATTAAAGCATCAATGGGCATTGGTACAAGCATAAACAATTTTGCAAAAATTCTTACATTAAAACTACTCTTATGCTAGTTCATTCAAATGGGAATTGGATCTATTCAAATATTTGGAGACTTTATGAATGTCATAAATTGGTTCAACAATACAATGAGATGTCAAAATTATATTTTGGTTCCCATCCTTGAAGAAATACATACTTTAAAGTTATATTTTGACCTTATTACTATATTCCACATTTATAGGGAACATAAATCCTTGGATGACTTGCTATCTAAGGCAAGATCTCAACAAGATTTGGATACATGGAGCATAACTGAAACTATGGATGAAATTGTATGTGTGTAAAACACTCAGCCTTATTAATAGAGGCCTCTGGATTTTCTTCTATTATATCTATCTTTTCAGCAACACCGGATGTACATAGTGGATGCGTCGGTGAGCATTCTTTGACAAATCAGATCTGAAGGTAGAAGTCTGAAGATATCCGATGATATCACTGTACAAAGGATCGAGGGTGCTAATCAGAAAAAGTGTATCATTTGGAATGCATTCCTTAGAACCAGACGGAGTTGAGTCAGAGGGGAGTGTAATATTCCTAATTAGTCCTAAGCTAGTTGGAATATCCACTTTTGTTTTTATTTCTTTTCTTAAAGAATAAATGTATAAAGGAGGTTCATCAAAATCCTAATAAAGAATAAATCAAGGCCAAATGTGAAAAAGGCTAAGTCTTGGCTATCTAAGCAAAGCACCCTTAGGTGTGAAAGGGGATGGATACGTTGACTGGGTCAACCTTAACCAAATCTACAACGTTGTCTTGGAGGAGTGTCCATCAATGTGGCACAACGCAGTTCTAAAAGGAGATGGATTGTGTGAAGGAGAAGATTTCATTTAAGGTGGTTTAGGGTTTACAAGCTCTTAATCTATATAAGGAAGGGGGATGGCAGCATGGAGAGGTTGTTGAAGATATGATATTTTGAGATATTGTCTGTTTAGACCATATAGATTTCTTTGGTTGTTTAGCCTAGATTGAAAATGTTGTTTAGCATTGGGATCTCATGTTTAGGAATTCCACCTCTTCCCATTGAGTAGCTCTTGGGAGAGTCTTGTATTTCATAGTCCACTATCTGGCTTGAGGCCAAGCTTCTCCTTTCAACTACAAATCTGATCCTGTTGAGGGTTTGGTTGTCTTTGCAAGCTGCAGCAAGTGGAGGCTAGATCTATTCAGATCTAGGACATTGCAGTGCTATTTTTTAGTGGAGGGGTGTTCTACTCCATTAGGAGGAGTGTATTGGAGTGATTGGGCATCATTTTATGATCTTGGCATGTGGCCAACTATTGTCTATACCCTACAGTGTAGTTTCTCTTCCAAATCTGCGTTATTCCTGTAGGTGTTGTTGCAAGGAGTTTGGGTGCACCATTTGGAGAGTTGGTTTCTGAGTGTTGGGGATATGCCCTTCACTTTGAGATCCATTGGAGGAGATCTACACATTGTATATTTCATATCTGATCTGCATAATTCTGAATACTTCATAATTTCTAAATATTTCTATAGATCTGCATTATTAGATCTCAGATCTACTGCTTATACTTGGTGTAATGCTCAAAACCCCAAGGGTATCTGAAAGAGGAGCCTTTCTAGTGCATGGATATGTTATGGATCTGAATTTTTATGCATAGATATTCTCTAGATCTGACATGTAATCAATAACAATTTTCAGCCTAATAAAATAGCATTGTCAAGGCAGTTTCAGTCCATACATGTGGTTGTAGCACCTCTTTTGAGGGATTTTCTTCTGCTTATGTCTTGTATTTCCAGCTATGCATCTTATGGGCCTCATTATACATCTATATTGTTGTTGTAAATACTATTTAAGAACAATTTTATTGGCCTCCTGCTATGTCTTAGATGAAATATGTTATTTTAATGCATGACTGTTTAGTATTGCTGCATGTTTCCCATTTGAGATATTATAGTGGTATTAGAGCATCATCTTGGCACCACCTATGCTTATTGAGAAGACAATATATCTTTTCAAGAGAAGAAAATACAAAAGAAGAATATTGATTACACTGAAGACAAAGAAGACAAGGGTAAATTATCTAGAAGAATGAAAGGGAAAGAGCTCTAAAAAACTCAGTTCCAAACTCTGTAAGAGCTTAAAGGAGAACTCAAAGAAATGAAGAGGGCAAGACATGAAGGTCCCTCAAAAATATCTTTACATGAAGAAAGCCCCAGTTATTCATCTTATGTGTGCAAGCACTCAGCTACATATTCAGATCTACAACTTTATTCTATGCCTAGATTTAATGCAAGAGAAATGAAGGAAGAAGATGCACCAAAGGAGGAGACTTTGAGTGATTATCTTCAGGAGTATGAATCTAAATCTTGGAGGATCAAGCAGCACTTGAGTTTCCAAGAGTTCTTCCATCTTAGGGAGGAAAGGAGATCTAGTAAGTACAATAGAAGGATAATAGGAAGTTTCTTTCTGCCAAATTTTGATGGATCCTCCACATGCAAAGCCAAAGAATGGATAGATCAGCTAGACTCATATTTGGATCTACATCAAGTTTCAGAAAAGGAAGCCCTTAAAGTAGCAGCGCTGCATCTTAAAGGTAAAGCATATGCTTGGTGGTTATTTGAATCCTTTTCATTGAAGAATGAAAATATATCTACTTATGCGAGATTCACTAGGAGATTAGTGAAGAGATTTGATGTGAAACAAACTGAAACATCTTTGATTGAGCTAACAAAGCATGAGCATGAAAAACCCTTGCATGAGTTGGAAAGATCTACTATGACAGCTCCACTTTATATTTTTGTTGAAGGGGATAAAAACTTATGTGATACCTTGCCAAGGGCAAGATCCCCATTGCATGAAGATATTTCTTCTCAAAGGGAAGTCATGGAGATCCCTCTTTCAAGGTGTTACACTGAAATTTGTCACCATGACATTGAGATGTATATATGGGTTCATCATTACCTATTTATTGCTCCATTAGAGGTATAAAAACATAAAGTTCCCAAATCAAGTCTTGGAACTTGAAAAAAGCTCTTAAACATCCTAAAAAGCCTAACTCCGCACTTTTCCTAGTCATTCCCTGTGGTACCGCATCCAATTGCTATAAAAACTGCGGCATATCCCGCACATAAAACTCATTAAAACTATGGACCCCCATAAAAGGTAAAATAAAGAGAAAATTAAGTTCTAGAAGCCCAGCTAGTCGAATATTCTCCCAGCTGGGGCCTTCTAGAAGTGCTATTTGGTCGAGCTTCGCCCCTTCCATTCATGAACCTTTATCCCTTCATAAATGGAGTAATCCCTTGGTTTTTGGAGCTGAAATCCCATGATGAGAGGGATTTATCCCTCCCTTTTTGGAGCTGAAACTACCTCTCTTCTGTTATAAATTGAGACCAAGTTTCAGTCTCAAGGGTACTTAGTACTTGGTGGTTAGTTCTGAGTGCTTGCTTCTTACTTTAGAGAGAGTACTTAGAACTTAAAAGTTTTGAGAGGAATTGCTAAATGAATATACTCTCCATATTCTGCATCATTAGCATGAGAAAGATTACAAACTCATAGCCATAGCCTTATGCTGATAAAGAGAGTCAGAGTCTTGTCAAACTGAGGGAAACGACTGTTCGGGACCCCGGAAGAACCTGTACAAACATCAAGGAGTCACTATTGTAAGGTTTATTCTTTTATATTCAAAGATAATACAAATGGATTCTATTTTTCTCATTGAGTTGTTCATTTATCTTTTGAATGATTTAATTCTTAGACTCCTTGATCACTACGATAGATTATTTCTTTCGAATTATCACATTTTGCAGATGCTTTTGATATTGTTTGCCTATATTTGATTGCAGATATCATTCGTTGGATCGATACTTTCTGGAATGACCGGATTGAAGACCAAGCAAGCATTAGACCTCAGGTAGGAGCATCTATCCGTAGTTAATAAGTAATTCTTAAGCCAGATAGTCTAGAGAAAATGGTCTACATCTGTTTGTTTGTTTCTAGATATCCCTAGAATACTAGGGAGATCGCTCTTGTTTGCAAGAGGGATTCGTCCCTCTAACAAATTGGCGACTCCACTGCAGAACATAAAATTTGAACTTAGTTTTCTTGTTTATTTTCAGTTTGATTTTTGATATTTCTTTGATTTTTATTAGTTTGAAACTGGGTTGGGTACAAAACACAGTAGTATTTTGGACTGGAAATTTGTATTTTTTGTTTTTTCTATACTTTTCAGCCTTCCACACTTTTTGTATATAAATAGAGTAGTAGAATCTGATTTTTTTAGTAGAATAAAGTGTGGTACTGCACCTTGTTTCATTCGAAACTTCAGACCTCTGGAAAATTTTGAAAAAGTAAAAATTCTGCTTTTTGAAACCCATTTTCTTGATTTTTCTGATTATCCCAATATTTTTTTATTGTCAGAGATCTCTGTCAAGGTTTCTTTCAACAATTTATGTGATTAAGTGATCTATTCAGTTAGTTTTCATTTTATGAGTAAAATTTTTTCCAAGTCCTCCCATTGCTCTGAATCAGAAACTTTTGTATACCTCAGCTACTTGGTATTTCATTGCTTTTCTATTGAGCCATTGAACTTGATGCAATTGTTATTCTTATGAAAATTTGATTTTATTTTCATTTGCAAACTTATAAAACCTTTATATTGATAAGGTATGAATTTAATTTTAAAACTATTTTTGGATGCTTTGATTTCTTGCTGGAATAAGCAAAAAATTCTTGGTTAGATTACAAACCATGCTTAATCATCCTCCAAATTTTAGATAGAATTTGAGATTAGAGTTTTCGTTAAGTTTTGAATTTTATAATTTTATGACTTTTAGTTTTCTTTTGGAAGAAGTTTGTTTTTGTTTCTGATCTAAATGATATAGGGAATTTTATTTTGAACAACAGATCTTTTGAAATTGAGTTCTCTAAATTGTCTTCTTTTCAAATTTTCTCATATAGGAAAGAAAAACGATGTTTTGAAAGTTATTGAAATTTCTCAACTATTTCCTCTGGTTAGATTTCATTGAAAAGAAATGAGTTATTATCATATAGATGCATTGTAGCGTATTTTGATTCAGGTCATTAAAACATCATCAAGTTTCATTTCCATACCCATTGTCCTAAGAAACTGCCAATTAAAAGTAACGCTTAATTAAAATCAATCTAGAAATTTTATATTTTCTAGGGCTCTTTTCACCAATATAGCTCAGGCGAGTGTCTTGGAATAGGTTTTAGTTAACTCTCCAAGATAGTAAAAACAAAAAAGTAGTTGATCTTGTGGTAGGAAAATCCAATTGTAGCATGTATGCTCTGGGAAGCTCCTCCTAAAGGAGTCAAGCACGAGATCATATTCGAACCAGTGAGGTAATCATACCTATCTCATTGGGAATGATAGAAGATGTGCATGTATTAAAAATGGTAAACCTCGGATAGACCATTTTTTAGGAGCCTGGGGTCACTTTTCGGTAAAACTTGGATTATGTCAAGGAGCCTTCAAGGGGATTGAGCTTGTTACTCTGCCCTTGCATGTATATCAGATCTTAGACTGTTCCCACAGGTATATTTGTTCCCGTTGGTGACCTTAGTGGCCATAAACTTTAGGATTATTTCCCAGGGTGACGGTGCAGGGGAGGTCCCATTATACCTGGAGTAGACGTTGGCTAGACTCACTTGGAATCTCCAGAGGGTTATCTTCACTCAAGATGGTTTAAGTGGAGAAAATTGCACTGGTATGTTTCATTAAACAGGTTTTCGGAGTAACTGTTGCAACTGCCATTTCTACATTAAAATTCTACGATGTTGGATTTTGTCACCAACTAGTGTTTTTAGTGTGGGGATCTACTGTTTGTGTGTAGATTGATCTCTTATATTTTTATGGGTGTGTGATTAATTTGATTGTTTCCTTAGAAAATTTAGGGTTTGTTTGAATTTTTTCTTTGTTTGCGTGTGTTAAAAGTTTTAATCGTGGCTGAATTACCAAGATGATCACGTAGAACTTAGGGGAAACCCCATGAGTACACACCAAGCCAACTAGAAAGAATTAAATCTCTGATACCAAATGTTATCAGTAGAAATGGATTAACGGAACAATGAGAATAATCCATAATTATTCATCCTGATTCGAAAGTAGATCAACCGAAAATAGCAGAACATACTCCACAGACAATTTCAATTTCCGAATTAACCGAAGTTGCTTCTGCAACAAGTGAATTATCACCTGAAGAGCCTGAAAATTTTGAACCAGAAACTGAATCTGCTACATCAGAACCTACTTTAGAATTCACTACTCCAACTCCCAATTATCCTGATTCACCCAGAGTGAGGAATCAGATTACAGAAGGTCTTCCTCCTCGTCTCATTAGCATTGAAGAAATCACTGATATAAAGGAAGATATTGTTCTTCCTTCAACTCAGGAAACTTTAGAACTTAGAGAACGTGAATCAATTTTTTATAGTCCTTTTAGACAAGATGCTTGGTATTCTTCATTGACATATTTTCTACAAAACTTAGGTCTTCAGTACTTGCCACCCTGAATTCCTTTTTACCCTATGCCAGTAGGTTATAGACCTTCGTTAAACATGTCAGGTGAGTCATCTATGTTTACTGAATCTCCAGAAAATTTTTTCAATGGTGGTCCATATGTTCCTGTAGGTTATCAGTCACTCTCTGGTACATTCTCAGGAGCATCTCCTTTCCCTAACAAAACAATGTCATCATCTGGTCCGAATGACTCAAATACTAGAACTATGAACAATGAACAAGTTTATATGATGTCTGGAAATATTCAAAACCCTGGACCTCAAAGTAGTAATGTACAACCTGGGGGGCAACCTCAAAGTAGTCAAATACAGCCTGGGGGGAAACCCCAAGGACAACACATACCTTGGGGTCAATATCAACCCCAAGGACAGTACATACCTCAAAGTCAATATCAACCTCAGGGACAGTATTTGCCTCAAAGTCAGTACATTCCTCAAGGTCAATATCAACCTCAAGGGTAGTATCCAGCTCAAGGATTACAACCTTATTTGGCACAACAATTCTATCCAGAACAACAAATGTTACAAAAAGGTGGAAATTATCTAGCTAATTACCAGCCATATGTTCAACCTAGTTACTGGTCATCTTATGTACAATCTTCATTAGGACCTTCATATCCCGGAATGGTATGGGATCCATCTCAAGTCCAACAGAATTTACAACCAAATATGCAAGTACCTTATTATCAGGCTAGACAACCTGTTGGTTATAATCAACCTCAAAAACCAGTCCAACCTTCAATTCCAACACCTACATCTAGTCCTGTTTAGCAACATGGTCCTAGTACACCTAGCACTCCACCATAAACAACTACTTAGACTTATGTTCAACCTATCACACCTATTCCTGCAGTGTCTACAACTCCTATCACATCTGCCCCTCAAACATTAGTATAGATTCCTCAAGTTTCTATTCCATAGTCTGGACCTACAATTCAGACTACTATTTAGATACTCGCAGGACAACCTGGTACAAGTACAATTATAACAAGTCAACCTCAGTTTACTTATCAACCGTATCAGGGGCCGTACCAATATGGATCTCTTCCACAAACTCCAGTCTACCCGCAACAACCGTACCCTGGATATACATATTAGACACCTGTTCAACCCCAGTATGGTCCTTTTATTCCTGGTTATCCAGGGGGTACTCTGATTCCAAATGCACAACTTATTCCAGGTTATGCTGGATATCCTCCTCCTGGGACTGGTTTAGTTTCACAAGGTTATCCACAAGACCCTACCTGTTGATTGCCATTCATAACAAATTTGGATTTACCGGATTTATCCCACCTTACAAATGATCCCATCTACTATCATTCGTATTGGCCACCAATGCCTCATAAGTTTCCAAGTGATATCCAAAAGTTTGAAGGAAAATCAGGAGAGGATCCTTCTAACCATGTTATGACCTACCACCTTTGGTGAGCATCTAACTCATTAATCGACGATTCCATTCAACTTAGACTTTTTTAGAGAACGTTAATAGGATTAGCTGCTAAGTGGTACATTGAACTGCCATGAGGCTCATTTAACAATTTCAATGCCCTAGAAAATGCTTTCTTAACTCATTTTCAGTTGCCAGTTAGATATGACAATGGTACGGAATTATTAACTTCACTAGAAAAATATACGTCTACATACATATAAGATCATATACATGAATGGAGACGTAGAAGATGTTTGGTAAAAGTTTTTATCCCGGATCAAATATTGGCAGAATGGTTTGTCAAATCATTGCTACCAAAAATCACTGAAGATGTAGCCAAAGCAGGAGTTTTCACCGAAGAACAAGTTATTTCTCAAGCTCAGTATCTAAACTTGGTACATACCTAGTCTGGAACTTTGTACGAGAAAATTCTCGATTTACCGCGTCTCAGGGTCTCATACCACTGATGGTGTAATCGGTTCAGTTAGTACAACTAAGAGTAAGAAGAAATATTCGAATATTACTTCCCCTATTATAACTTTACCCGATTCACCAAAAGGAGAATCTTTCTTGGAAAATTCTATCGATATTCACATTGTAGATTCATATACTACAAAATCAAAATCCGGCAACAAGAAGAAAGGGAAGAAAAATAATAAACAGACTTCATCTCCTAAAGAAAAAACTGATAAAACTAAATCAACTTATGATAAACTGAAACCTCGTTATCCTTTTCTTATCTGTGATGAGGATCATTTCACCAAGGAATGTCCACATAGGACTGAGGTATCTAAGTTCGTCAAAGGTTCACCCACTCCCACTATCTTGAAGGATACATTTCCGGTTCAAGATAGTAAAATGATTGGATCTTATTCTAATACATCAGCAGATATTTTGATGATATCTCAAGTAATGGTTGCAACTCGATCGCAAGATTATGGTAGTAAAAATCCTGTTACTGGTAAAGAAGTAGAAAATTCTAATTCTGCACCAGTTACATCTCCTTCGGTTTCCAATCCGCTTCATATTGAGAAACCAAATCCTGATTTAGTAATCACACCACCTCCTAAAGGCGTACTTCGTAAATCAGCTTTCAATTCACATGCGAGAGCTGCTCAGAATTACAACATTGTCAAGGATTTAGCAATATCTCCTTCAGTAATGTCGACTTTGGAAGTGCTGCAATCATGCCCAGCACAAAGAAAATTACTCTTATCAACAATTAGAGCTGTAGATCTTCAGGATTCAAACCTTATAGTCTTTGATTTAGAAAATTTTACATTATAGCTCCCTCATCAAATGTCTTTTCAGATTCCAGTACTGGTCAAAAACAAACATTTCTTTCGTACTATTATTGATGAAGGAGATTCTACATGTATTATGTCATTAAAATGTTGGAAATAACTTGGTTCTCCGACACTTAACCAATCACCGACAATCCTCAAATATTTTGACAGAAGAGGATTCCATCCATTCGGAAGTTTACAGGATCTACCTATAGAGGTCGAAGGTAAAACCGTTAATTTAGATGTGGAAGTAGTTGATACCCCTCTAGATTACAAACTTCTTCTGGGTCGAAGTTGGTCCTATGCTATGACTGTTGTCTTATCTTCCGTCTTTCAATTAATCATGTTTCCTCATCAAGGAAAGATTGTGAAAGTCAATCAACTCTCATATTATTCGTCTGACCCATCTTCTACGGATAGTATTAAACATGTTGGAAAAAAAACTATCCCTTATGAGGATGTAGGAGTAGGTTTAATCAAAGATTCCAATTTGATGGGAACTTTTCCTATGCCTCCACCTAACATACCGCATACTATTGCTAATATCGATATGATTACATCAGCACTATTCCATTTGATGATCCTTGGATAGTGCCTTCAAAATCAAAACTGGATTCATTTGATGGCGTGATGCCTTTGAGTCCATCTAAATTAGCATATCAAGCAGTACAACAATTTTCCAATTCACCATCAACTGATTCTGACCCAATGAATGTGGTCAATGAAGAAAAATTTTCACCTTCAAACTCAACTGTAACATAAAATTCTGGATCCTTTTAAAGAAGTTTGTTATACTGACGAAAGCATTCGTGAATTCCTGTCGATAGATGATTTACAATGGGATGATCTCCATCATAGGTCATCATTTTCATTTGAGCTTGATAAATTCGAAAATAAATTTTCCTCTATTTTTACAGCTGACTATGTCAAGGAACCTCAAAGTCCAATCTCGATCACAAATTTGGATTCTGAAGTAAATTTGGGGAATATTTCTTCTACCATTCCTGTTTACATATCAGTGAAGCCCATAATTATTGAAAACATTCATATAAGTGCTTCGTGTACGTCAGATGAAATTTCTACATATAAAGCCCTATTTCAAGAATTTCGTGACATATTTTCCTGGTCTTATGAAGAAATGCCAGGAATCGATCCCAACATTGTCATTCATGAAATCAAGACTTACCCAGATGCTAAACCTGTCAGACAACAATTACATTCGATACATCCATAAAAGGCTGCCGCTATCAAAGCCGAAGTTGAGAAACTACTGAAAGCAGGTTTTATTTATCCTATTTCGTTAACTTATTGGGTATCTAACATTGTTCCTGTTACTAAAAAACAAGGAACAATACGAGTATGTATCGATTATAGGGATATTAACAAAGCTTGTCATAAAGACAATTATCCAACCCCTTATATCGACCAAAACATTGATGATTGTACTGGAAATGAAATGTATTCATTTATGGATGGATTTTCTGGATACAATCAAATAAACATACTCCCTCTCGGTCAACCAAAAACAACGTTCATTTGTCCTTTGGGGAACATTTTCTTATTGTAAACTACCTTTTGGATTAAAGAATTTCAGGGAAACTTTTCAAAGGGCTATTTCCTATGCTTTTCATGACATTAAACACATTGTGCAACCTTATCTCGATGATTTACCTGCTCATTCATTCCACAGAGAAGATCATCCAACTCACTTATGAGCGATTTTTATGAGATGTAGGTTTTATAAGATTCGCTTGAATCCAGACAAGTGTGTTTTCTGTGTACAATCTGGTAGATTACTAGGATTTGTCGTATCAAAACAAGGCATTCGTGTCGACCCTTCAAAGGTTGAGGCTATTATTAATTTACCTCCTCCTTCCACACTTTGCCAACTCCAAAGTTTGCAAGGGAAAGAAAACTTTCTACGTAGATTCATCTAGAACTATGCCGAGTTAACCAAAGTTTTTACCAGGCTTTAGAAACAAAATGTTCCTTTCGTTTGGGATGAGATCACTGATCGATCTTTTGATGCTCTAAAATCCTGTTGACCCATGCACCGTTATTTCATCCACCAAATTACAGCCAAGATTACTTTTTATACGTAGCAGCATCTGAGTCCACTATTGGAATGGTATTAGTTCAGGAAGATGAATTCCACAACGAACATGTGATTTAATATCTTAGTCGAAATCTCAATCTGACAAAGATCAAATACTCACATGTGGAGAAATTGGCCTTGGAAGTAGTTCAAGCTGTCCAACGATTTCGTCATCAAATTTTGTTACGAAAAACAACGGTGATTTCTAATTGCAACCCAATGATGTATATTCTGACTAAGCAATTGCTCGAGGGAAAATACTCTAAATGGATAGTTATCCTTCAGGAGTTTGATTTAGAATTTGAAAAATCCAAGTCAAAGAAATCACTAGTGTTCGCCGAACTTATGTGTGATTTCCCAAATACTAAGACAGAAACTATGGTAGAACATCCAATCGCTGATGAATCTTTGTTTCTTATTAGTACATTAGATCCTTGGTATGGATATATAATCATTTATCTCCAAACCCAAACTTTTCAGCCTAAACTTTCATGTTCACATCGACAAAAGATCCATTACCAGTCTCAGCAGTACAATATTGTTGGAGACACGCTTTATCGTCGCGGTGTGGATTTTGTATTTCGAAGATGTCTAACCCATGACGAGGCTAAAAGAGTTTTAAATGACTTTCATTCTAGATCATGTGGTGGTCATATGTCTGGGTATGCCACAGTCCAAAATATTATCATGCGCACTTGTTATTTTTGGCCTTCGTTATTTAAAGATTACATTCCTGCGGTCTGAAAATTCCACAACTATCAGATTTTTGATTGAAAGATGCGTGCCCCACCAGCTCCTCTTCACCCCATAATTTCCGTCAGTCCTTTTGAAAAATGGGGCATTGATTTCATTACATGTAACCCTCACTCATTCGAGGGGCATGGGTATATTATTCTCGCAGTAGATTATTTTACCAAATGGGCCGAGGCGATGCCTACATTTGCGGCGGACGGCAAAACTGCAACTAATTTTGTATTCAATCACGTGATTTCTCGATTTGGTGTACCCCAAGCTATCATTACTGATCATGGGAGCCATTTTTGAAACATTATGATGACTGAACTTTCCGACCAACTTGGCTTGTGCCATGATAGTTATACCCCATATTACCCATAAGCTAATGGTTAGGTTGAAGCTGTCAATAAAGTTTTAACCACTATGATTAAAAGGATAATCAGAATTCATAAATCAAATTGGCATACTATGCTTTTCTCAGCACTTTGGGCCTATTGAACCTCAACAAAAACCACAATGTGGGTCACTCCTTTTCAATTGGTCTACGGTTTAGAAGCTATGTTACCGATTGAATGCGAAATACCGTCACTCCAATTAGCCATAGAGTTACTACTAGCTACCTCTGAGGAGGAAAAACGCTTTTTGTACTTATCACAATTATAAGAGACTTGGCGCACCACTGCATTGGCAACCGAAGCTCATAAAAAATGCGTTAAATCTTAGTACGATCGAAGTGTTACACCTCGTGTTTTTTCAGAGGGTGAACTAGTATTGGTATATGACCAAGCTAATGATGAACTAGGAGCTGCGAAATTTGAACCTATGTGGCATGGTCCTTATATTGTCAAGCGAGTTCTTGCAAAAGGGGCTTACGAATTGATTGATTACGATGGGGTCTCTTTAGATAAACCCATAAATGGACTTTATCTGAAGAGATATTATGCTTCATTTTGTGTGAAGATATCACCTGTAGATTAGTTAGTTTTTCTAGATTAGCTGCTTTAGATTAGATGAGTGTGTCTAGTTTAAGTTTGCGTTGACTACTATCCCTGCTTATCTTGATTAATCTTGGTATTGCAGATGTCGACGTCCCTTCAAGCCTACATTGGTTTTGCTAATGGTGTTTTTCGTAATACACGGAATATCTCTTCCGGAGCCTGGGTTATCTATTCACCCACCGATGAGTTAGTTTCTATGCATGGGGTAAGCCTTGGTCAAACAACGAATAATGTTGAAGAATATAGCGTAGTGATTGAGTTATTATCTGATGCCATTTCATTTGGAATTCAACGTTTTATCATAAGATTAGATTCAGAACTCATTGTATTGCACTTAAACAAATTATACGTAATTAAAAATCCAGTGTTACTGAGATTATTCTTGAAGGTTCGTCTCTTGGAAAGGCAGTTTGATTACATTTAATATCAACACATTCCGAGAAATTTAAATACATTGGCTGATGCATTAGCTAATAATGTTATAAATAGACATTTTCAACTTTAAAATGGTAAGTTAAAACAACATTCGATAAGTTTTGAACAAGATAGCTATCGAAAGTAGTCATATCATAGATAGAGTTTGTGTTCAAAAAATATTACATCCTCTAGGATCATAGGTTTAAAACACCTTATGATCCGAAAGGTAGTGATACAAAAATAAAAAATACAATGGTCTGTGATAATCATCCACTATCCATGGTGATGATCATGATAATACACTATCGCTTGTGCCACTCTACGCAGATATCTCTGAAACTGGCCAGGAACTCCATCAACATGCGTCTGGAGGCATAGAGGAATATCGTCCATACTAGTCTCTGGTATGTATCTGGTCAACCTCTCCAGGTTATTCTCTAAATCAGTGAGAATCTCTGCTGCCTTGTTCTCTGGCGGTGCAATAGCATCTGTTCATTTCCTCTCGAAGCGACGGAGATTGGCTAATCTTTGTGGACCAATATCTGCATTTAAATTTTTTTCATCAGTACTATATGATTGAAAACAAAACAAAACAAAAAAATTAGAGTTAAAAACGCATCAAAATGATTCATTTACCTGACTCATCCCATTGTGTTCCTAGAGAAAGTGGCATATCAGGGTCACCGCGGAAATCTATCCCGGCATATGGAAAATATTCAATGGCGAAGATCTGGTTCTGTAGCCAATGAAAGTATGTGGGTGTAAATCGAACTATCTCAAAGCCCTCTCCATGAAGGGCCATCACTTGTACCCAGTGGACCATTTGAGGCTCTCTGATTCCACCAGCATCAACCGAAATAAGCTGAGGGCAAGAGATGGACTCCTCTCCAGAGAAAAATAAACTATGATAGCTCCATATCCAAAGTTTTTTAACTTTGCGTTCTTAGCTCTGGTCAATTAGCCTTTTACATTAGCCAATGATTCTTCACACCAGTTGAAGATGATGCCTCTATAGCATTCAAACGTGGTTTGCATCAGGGCTTTAGTAGCCACGTGTGGAGTTGCACTCCCACACAATTTGGTCACTATGAACTCAACCACTTTGAGTTCAAGACTGATAATGGTTTTTATATCGATGCAGTTGTCTTCTGGATAAGCTTCTTCGTTACAAAATTCTTGTTTATAACTAGCGATAGGTTGGCCACCTGGTCTAGCTCTGAACAAGGAAATAGCTTCTCCTCTTTTGGACAAACCTGTAAGGAAGTATATATCCTCCAACTCTATTTCGAGACGATGATCACCGATAATGAAACACTATTCTTGAACATCCCACCTGTTCACTAACCATCCCAATAACTCTACTTGAGCCCTCATGCCTTGCATTTCCCAATATTTGTATAATCCACAGTTTTTTAACACGGGAAATGTGGGTAAAATTCCCATAGCTGCCTCATCTACTGCCTCATGTTCACGTTCTCTCCATTCAAGCATTGTGGATACTCTGCAATAGACACATTGAAAGATTAGATCCAATTAGAATGAAAAAAAATGGCTTAATTTGAGAGAAATCATATTTTTGTTTTTTTCACGGTGCCTCCACACCTTTTGCACTAAGACAATGCGAGCTACCGCATGCGTTATACACGAAAAGTGTGGGACCACGATAATTTTCCTTTGGAAAATTATCGAGGTCCACGGGTACTGTGTGTATTACTTGCAGTACCCCAAGAGCGATTTTTTAAACATATTTTTCTCTTAAAAATGATTTTAAAGACTAAAAAGAGAATGTAAACAGATAAAAATTAAGAGAAATGTGTTGTGGATTACCTAGATTCGACATTTTTGGATTCGAATGGTCGGTTTTTCTGATATCTCCTTCGGAACTTTTTCTACCAAAATCTCTCAACTTTCACTCTCAATGCAAATGGTAAAAATGAATTGGTTGAACTACTTTTTATAAGATTTTTTGAATAAATAAAATAATATTTTATTTATTTTCCACTTTGAAATGTTGTTTTTCAAATAATTTTTACTTATCTAAAACAAGTATGTTTAATATTTTTGGTTTTTGTGTAGAATACAGGATTTTCAGGTGAAATAATCATTTTGGCAATGAGTATGATTTTTGTCACTTTTTCGAACTCGTTAAAACTTATAGAAAAAGCGACACCATATGAGTACATTTTTATCACTTCTTCGAACTCGTTAAAAATTATAGAAAAAACGAAACCATGGAGTTCTCTTTTAAGCCCTTTTCAGACTCTCTAAGCATGAAAATATTGCTGAGTACTTGACTATTCGAACTTGTTAAAGGAAATGAATAGTCGCCCCTTCAGTATAAGTTTACTCCTTTTCTGGACTGAAATGGACTATTTACGAAAAAGGTATATGTTGACTAATCATGGTCAATAGAGTTCTCTCCTGCATTATTTTATCCTTTTTCTGGCTTGAGAGACTAAATTTATGAAAAAGTACACCCACGAAGTTTTCTTAAGTTTTTCTTCTGACTCCCTAAAATTGAAAATCACAAGTTTCACCTATATTGGACTCGTTAAAACTTAACAGTAAAGGACCTGTCAAATTATAAACAGGAACGAACCACTCCTTCTTAGGGTTCGATTTTAATACTAAGTTGGACTCATCCGAAGGATGAGCTTACATTACAAGCAAATGTTATCCTCCTCAAGCTTGTCTGTAATGTTCCAAATTTTATGGAACATTAATTTTTGTTGAGGAGATGAATAAAATGGGTAGGGGACCCATTCTTTGCATGGTTAGAGAATAAAAATCCTCTAAATGTGAAAGGGGATCATATTGGAGCTAGATATCACACCTCCATGTGTGAAAGGAAGTTTTTTCATAGAGGTTTGGCCAAGGTTGACCAAGTCAAACTGCATTGGCATGAGTTGGAAAGCACTATGTGGGACAACGTAGGAGGGAAGATTCTAGAGAGAGGAAACCATAATTTGAAGTAGGGCCCATGGAGGGAAGGCTCACTTGTTTAAAAGAGGAGAAAGGTAGCCATTGAGATTATCTTTGATCATTTTTACATCCAAGTCTTCGAGACTTGTTGCTGCCTCTTGTTGTTCAGCAGAGCTGTAGTGCCTTCGGGCCCGAGGGAGTCCTGTTGAGGATTTCCTCTCCTTCTTGAGTAGCTCATGAAGGATTTCACTCCATTCCCAATATTCAGGCATTCATGCCATAGCTTCAGCCATCTACATCAGTGCAGTTTCTGCAGCAGATATTGTGCAGTGTTGCTGGGTGTTGCTGGGGAGGTTTCCACACACCATCCGGAGCTAGTTTTTCAGTGGAGAGAGGTTCCATCCATTGGGAGATCAGAAAAGGGGGTTTATGAGCAGATCCCATCATCTTTGGCATCAGACCAACCACTTTCCATCATTGGCAGTGCAATCCCTCTCTTAGACAGCGTTCTCCTTGGTGAATATTTGCTGTGAGGGATTAGCAGATTTTGGAGGGGAAGTCTTGGGTGAAAGGATCAGCCTATCACTTTAGATTTTCATTGGATAAGGGCTCTTCATCTACAACAGCTATTTCTACCTTCTCCATCCATTTCCAGCTCTTGAGTTGCAGTAGCTACTACAACTCCAACATTTTTGTATTATAATGTTTTCGCATAGATTTCAGCCAATCCTCTTAAAGGATTGATGTTATGTATTTTCAGGGGTTGAGATCTTGCTCCCCCTTCTTTATTTGAGCCTAAATTGCTATATCATTGTACTTTCATTATTTATGCAGCAGTTCCTCTCTATAACTATGTAGTCATGGCCTAGGGAATTATATATTTAGCAGTGTTCTTCATATTTGTATGTACATATTTCTTGAGGCTTCTAGTGCCTATCTTGAGTGATCATTCCCTCAAGGATTTGTATTCTTATTTTCTGCTATGTATTAATTTGATGGCCATTGCATTCTCCAGCATTTTATGTGTTCATGAGTCACTGCTATTTCCATTTGATGTATTTGTTATTGTTGTAGCTACAATGTTGGGGTTATCTTAAGAGATTCCCAATCTTGTTGTGTTTCCCTCTTGGGGATATTTTCCCTTGAAAATCACTCTGTAGACAGAGTCTGCTAGTGGGCTAGGTAGACTCTGGAGCTCATCCTTTGTTTAAAGGTGAAAAATCCAGTAAATTCCCCTGTAGTCTATCTCTGGAATAGATTTTCTTTTTCGATTGACAATGTTTCTGAAAAAGGAACATTACAATGGTATCAGAGCATCAAACTGGCATAGCCTGTGAGTTCGATTTCAGAGGAGAATGATGAAGAAGATGAGACTGATCTCATATATTTTTGGAATAAATAAGAGCCTCCTTGAGGAGGAGGAGAAGAAAAGAGGAGAAGAGGAAGGTCCATGAAATTCCTATTCTCTTGAAGACCAGCATGGAAGATGCTTGGATTTCCAGATATTATGCAAGTACCTGGGTGATTATAAACCCCATTCTGTAGCATTCAGGAGAGCTACAACATTCTCACAGTCTATTCAGTAGATGGAGGAGAGAAGGCCCTATGGAAAAGGAGAAATCAGAGGCAATAGGCTTCTATTGTCCACATTTTATGGGGTTACTTCAGTTAGAGCTTGGGAGAAGAAGCTGGAGGCATTTTTATTGGTGCATCCAGTGGCAGAGAAAGAAGCAGTGGAGATGGAAGCACTGCACATGGAAGATAAAACCTATGTTTGGTGGTTCAAACCCTTGTTCCATTCAAGGGTGAGTTATTTTGGATACTTTTCTCAAGGGTTGATCCAAACCTTTGAAGGAGGGAGGATAAAGGAAGAGAAATCCATTCCACCATGGGAGGAGAATTGCACCAACACTGCTACAGCTTTGGAGGAGCAGCCTTCTACATCTATGGATGAGGAAGCCATTGGAGGAAAAGCCATTGAAGCCACACAAGAAGGTCCTAAGAACCACCAAGGTATGAGTAAAGTTCCACTTTCTATTTTAGAAAATAATCTTAAGGATGGTGGAATTTCATATGAGAAGGTCCCAGGATCAAATCACATGGCCACTTTAGGGCCTCATGATTGCACTACGCTGTGCAAGGGGTTCAAGGAGGAGATGAAACATCATCCTCATGCACTATTGATGAGTATCATTCAGCCCTTGAGGTTGGGATGTGGACCATTGGAGGATGAATTAAACCATGACACCTCCATGGAGAATCATGAAGCAAATTGTAAAACTAGAGGAAGAGACAGTTGTTACATCATTGGAGGAATCAGCAACACTGTTGAACATGGGTGGAGAGGAGACATCACCTCCATCACATTTGGATCCTCATAGATCCAACATAGTCATGGGATATAGGCCTTTCCTAAGAGGTCTCCAAGAAGCTGCATTTCAAACTCTCATGAAATGTAAGGAACAAGAATTGGTTTGGGAGGATGGTAGCCCTCATGGGAGGAGTACCCAAATGATGGAAGAGATGGCAGGATGTTTACATCATTGGGAAGCAAGGAGAAGGGATACATATTTCTGATATGACATATATATTAGTCATGATACCTTCATCACATGAGTCATATGATGTGAGCATGAGGAGGCATCAAGCACTTGAGTTGCTTGGGATTGATGGGAGAGAGCACAAGTAGATTTTCTCTCATCTGATTGATGGTGTTGCAGGAGTAGAGGAGGAAACTATCATAGTGCAAGGGGATCACTCCTTAGCTGGGTTTGATTGTGAGGAATTTTCCCTCTTGGGAGAAGCTTCATATTTGTAGCAGCATCACTAGAGTTGTTCTTGACAAGGAGCATGTCAAGGAACAAAGTTTGGCATGGGCAAGAGCCTTTTGCATGAGTTCACAGCACTGTCATTCGGGAGAAGGATCACATGCATAGATCCATCTATCAGCTCACTTATAGCCTATGGTAAGATTCTTGTGTGTACCTTTGCTGATTTACATACTCTTATCATTATGATGCAGTGCGGGGTTTTTCAAAGGAGCATTTTTTTCATGTTGCTCCATGAGAAAAATTGGGCCAAACAAGGTGATGGAGACAACCATCTTTTATATGGCCTTGGGAAAGTTTTACCTTCCATGTATGTTTAGAATTTATGATTCAGCCACTTACCATGCATTATCAGATGTAATAACATACATTGTTATTCCTGAGATGAAAAACAATTTTCCATATCATTTCTCAAAGCAGCAGTTTGGGAAACTGCGCTGTGACTACTTGGGAGACTGTTGGTAAAAATTTGCACAACATGAAACCTTCAATAATTGCCTCATTTTATTTCTGAGTATGGTCTCCTTGGATAATATTACTGTTATCTTAATGGAGGACATGATCAGAGGAGAGACATATGGGATGAATGTGTCCTTGATGAGGAAAGACTCCCATATTTTTTGCATTGCATGTTGTAATGGGAACATGAGAGGAGACATGGCCACCATAGCCATATATTTTATTTCTCTTGAGGAGGGCCATGAGTATGATGATGAAATCCATCCATTGCTTATATTTGGGTATGTATTTGATTTTGTATTGCTGGTTCACTTATCTATTTACTGTTCAGTAGTAGAGGTGATATTTTTGTACGGTACTTGCCATGCTATTTTCTGCAAGTACAGTGGGTGAGATTGCATTGTAACCATATGAGACATTATTTGTACCTTGCTGCACATTGTATAACCTACAAAAAACATTTAATGGGGGAATTCTATGGTGATATTGTCCTATTCATCATAGATGACATGTCTTGGGCCAGCTGGATTATCATTGATGGAGGGGAGATTCTTGGAGAATTACTCTTCATTTCGACATTTGAGGGCAATATATTTGCAGCCCAGGATCAGCATACACTCCACACTTGTCATAAGTGGGGGAGAGGACAGCATGGGGAAAGTTATAGTGCTTTCCATGATCATATTTTCAGCCCACCTTCATTTCCGGAGCTCAAGGTGGAGGGAGATTTTCCATGAGTTTTCTTGTTGGGAGGAAACTTATTTCTATGATTGATGGCTTGGGGATGAGAGATTCATATGGGGGACGATAAGTCCCATTATATATCAGATATCATGCCTCAATTAGGCCCTTAGACAGCTCTTTTTTCCTTCATGGATAATTACTTCTACCTGATAGTTGTTTGGGAATGTTCACCCAAAGGCTAGATTGCATATGTTCGAGGGACAGTTTGAAGACTTGATTGCTGATATGGCATCCTTTTCTTGAGGAGATCATCACATAAGGATGCTACAGGAGGAAGGGCAGACATAAAATCAGTTCATCCTTGCAATTTCTTGAGGGCAAGCAATATTTTTAGAGGGGAGGACTGTAATGTTTCAAATTTTATGGAACATTAATTTTTGTTGAGGAGATGAATAAAATGGGTAGGGGACCCATTATTTGCATGGTTAGAGAATAAAAATCCTCTAAATGTGAAAGGGGATCATATTAGAGCTGGATTTCACACCTCCATGTGTGAAAGGAGGTTTTTGCATAAAGGCTTGGCCAGGGTTGACCAAGTCAAACTGCATTGGCATGAGTTGGAAATCACTATGTGGGACAACATAGGAGGGAAGATTCTAGAGAGAGGAAACCCTAATTCGAAGTAGGGACCATGGAGGGAAGGCTCACTTGTTTAAAAGAGAAGCAAGGAATCCATTGATATTATCTTTGATCATTTTTACATCCAAGTCTTGGAGACTTGTTGCTGCCTCTTGCTGTTCAGTAGAGCTGCAGTGCCTTCAGGCACGAGGGAGTCCTATTAAGGATTTCCTCTCCTTCTTGAGTAGCTCATGAAGGATTGTAATCCATTCCCCATATTTATGCATTCAGGCCATAGCATCAACCATCTACATCAGCGCAATTTCTGCAGCAGATATTGTGCAGTGTTGCTGGGGAGGTTTCCACACACCATCCGGAGCTAGTTTTTCAGTGGAGAGAGGTTCCATCCATTGGGAGATCAGAAAAGGGGGTTTATAAGCATATCCCATCATATTTGGCATTAGGCCAACCAATTTCCATCATTGGCAGCTCAGTCCCTCTCTTAGACAACGTTCTCCTTGGTGAATATTTGCTGTGAGGGATTAGCAGATTTTGGAGGGGAAGTCTTGGGTGAAAGGATCAGCCTTTCACTTTATATTTTCATTGGAGAAGGGATATTTATCTACAACAGCTATTTCAGCCTTCTCCATCCATTTCTAGCTCTTGAGTTGTAGTAGC
This sequence comes from Pinus albicaulis, assembly GCA_034641835.2. Classification (NCBI taxonomy): domain Eukaryota; kingdom Viridiplantae; phylum Streptophyta; class Pinopsida; order Pinales; family Pinaceae; genus Pinus; species Pinus albicaulis. The sequence continues at coordinate 852,458,751 of CM076578.1, read as the reverse complement.
TATTGCAACTCCGACATTTTTTTATTAAAGTGTTTCCGCATAGATTTCAGCCAATCCTCTTAAAGGATTGATGTTATGTATTTTCAGGGGTTGAGATCTTGCTCCCCCTTCTTTATTTGAGCCTACATTGCTATATCGTTGTACTTTAATTATTTATGTAGAAATTCCTCTCTATAAATGCACAGTCATGGCCTAGGGCATTATATATTCAACAGTGTTCTTCATATTTGTATGTACAGATTCCTTGAGGCTTCTGGTGCCTATCTTGAGTGATCATTCCCTCAAGGATTTGTATTCTTATTTGCTGCTATGTATTAATGTGATGGCCATTATATTCTCCGGCATTTTATGTGTTCATGAGTCACTACTATTTCCATTTGATTTATTTCTTATTGTTGTAGCTACAATGTTGGGGTTATCTTAAGAGATTCCCAATTTTGTTGTGTTTCCCTCTTGGGGATATTGTCCCTTGACAATAACTCTACAGACAGTGTCTGCTAGTGGGCCAGGTAGCCTCTAGAGCTCATCCTTTGTTTAAAGGTGAAAAATCCAGTAAATTCCCCTGCAGTCTATCTCTGGAATAGATTTTCTTTGTCGATTGACAATGTTTCTGAAAAAGGAACATTACATTGTCAAAAATAAAGAGGTACTTGCCAGAAATGGTGGGGGAAAAGAGATAAAATGAATCCACTTGTTACACTTTTTTTTAAAAATTCGTATACCACTCTTGAACACGACACTTTTGTCACATTCATATTTGGTTCGGGAAAATCCTTTGGCCAATAGCTAATCAAACCACATTGAAAATGTTTAGCTAGGTTCTGGGTATTAGCTTTAGGTCAATCGTCACTAAACTATCTGCAGGGTCATTATGTGTTCAAGAGATCAATTAAATAAACCATTCATTGCAAACATTTGTCTCCACTCGCGTTGACCATCCCTGAGTCAGTCCTTGCAAATATTTCTTCAAAACTTGATCTAATGGTTTCGTGTCGTGGGCTTTCCTACAATAGGTCACTTTATATCGACAAAAACTCATCATCTAAAAAGTTGATCTAGAATCCTATCAATACATTGGGATCTACATGCCCTAATGGCAGGTTTCTCACCTTCGACGACAGGTTGCATCATTGACCTTCGATCGAATTATTCTGTGAAATGTTTGACTTTAGATCACAAATTCACATTTCATAGATTGTACTGAGTACTTTGAGAGCCATTGTCATTATTGGTGGTTTCTCTCACACTTGTTAACAGTTCACATCATTGACTGGTAATCAAGTGGCTTCTACCATGTTCAACTTCGACACAATAAATCACATGGATAAAATCGTACTAGTTTTAGAAGCATAAATCAAGTCCCTGGATCTAGTTTCCACCATCTAGGCTGCGAGGAGTTTTATTATTCATCATTTAGTAGACTACTCATAACAGATGGCTGCATCCATGCTGTGTCTACTACTTCATGTAATTCTAAAATCATTTTTGTATCAGAACATGTAGTTAGTTTTGATCTGAGTATGGGAATGCCTACCTCAGCGATGATATATATATATATATATATATATATATATATATATATATATATATATATATATATATATGCTTGCATTGATAAAGCACTTCACTCTTCAAAATTCTTCAAAAAATTCTTCAGACTTCGCACTTTAGGGGGAAATCTGTTACACTGAAATTTGTCACCATGAAATTGAGTTGTATATATGGGTTCATCATTACCTATTTATTTCTCCCTTAGAGGTATAAAAACATAAATTTCCCAAATCAAGTCTTGGATCTGGAAAAAATCTCTTAAAAATCCTAAAAAGCCTAACTCTGCACTTTCCCTAGTCATTCCCTACAGTACCGCAGCTAATTTCTATAAAAACTACAACACATCGCACACATAAAGCTCATTAAAACTGTGGACCCCCGTAAAAGGTAAAATAAAGAGAAAAGTAACTTATAGAAGCCCATCTAGTCGAATATGCTCCCAGTTAGGGCCTTCTAGAAGCACTATCTGGTCGAGCTTCACCCCTTCCATTCATGAACCTTTATCCCTTCATAAATGGAGTAATCCCTTGGTTTTTGGAGTTTAAATCCCATGATGGGAGGGCTTTATCCCTTCCTTTTTGGAGTTGAAACTACCTCTCTTCTGTTATAAAGTGAGACTAAGTTTCAGTCTCAAGGGTACTTACTACTTGGTGGTTAGTTCAGAGTACTTGCTTCTTTCTTTGGAGAGAGTACTTAGAACTTAATAGTTTTGAGAGGAATTGCTGAGTGAATATACTCTCCATATTTTGCATCATTGGCATGAGAAAGATTACAAAATCATATCCATAGCCTTATGCTGATAAAGAGAGTCAGAGTCTTGTCAAACTGAGGGAAACGGCTGTTCGGGACCCTGGAAGATCTTGTACAAAACATCAAGGCATCACGGTTGTAAGTGTTGCACCATTTTTTGGTCATCTAACCTATTATCATTAGATGAACCCAAGTACACCATGTAAGACCAATTTTACCCTAAGTAAAATTGCTTTCACTATGTGAAATAACTTAGTAAAACACCTTTATTGAGTTGCTTATGGTCTAAATAAGAAACCCCAAAAGGAAATAATAAAAAAATCTATATTTGTTTATATTTCCTAGTCATATTTAACCCAAAACAAGGAAATCAATTAAATAAATCCTTATTTATTTGATTATTTCCTAGGAATAAGTTATTTAAATCATATTTAAATAATATTCCTAGTTAAATTTGACTAAATCATTTATAAATAATTAAATAAATAATTATTTTTTTAATTATATTCCTACCATTTCCTTAAAATAGTAAATAAATCATTTATTTATTTATTATTTATAAATAAAGGAATTGACCCAAGTAAAAAATCATTTTCCCTCCAACAAATATAATAAAATATTCCTAAAGGGTGGTTCTAGAATTTGATTAATAATATTTTATTCATGCACCAAGTTCTAGATCGCCCTAATATTTTGTTATAAATAGAAGGGTTTTCCCCATTCATTAGTCACCTTCCATTGCATTAGATCACTTTGGATCTATACTTGGTCACATTTTCCATTTTTTCCTTGGGAGCTCCCATTGAGTTCTTTGTTTGTCTGGGTTTTCTACACCAACAAGAGAGAGAGATTTTAGATCTGAAATGCTGAGGACTGTCAAGAACCCATCCCATTGAGGAGAACCGAAAAACACCTTTCTTTTTTTCCTCTCAGGTGCCCCTTTTCAATATAATATAAAAATTCTTTTCAAATACATCGTTCTTGTCTTGTCTGTTGGATGCATGGAGCCACATTTTACTTTATCTTCTTAATGTCTTTTATGCTTAGATATGGATTTGTGAAGCATTATTTGGATCACCTGATTGCAGATTTAAAGATATTTGGTAGCCATAATTAATGTTAGGGCTATTTTTTATGCGTAGATAAAGTGGTCTTTTACGACGAAAGATTCATACTAACAGTAAGGTTTCTTCTTTTATATTCAAAGATAATATAAAATGATTCTATTTTCTCATTGAGTTGTTCATTTATCTTTTGAATGATTTCATTCTCAGACTCCTTGATCACTAAGATAGATTATTTCTTTCGAATTATCATATTTTGCAGATGCTTTTGATCTTGTTTTCCTGGCTTTGATTGCAGATCTCATTCGTTGGATCGATACTTTTTGTAACGACTGGATTGAAGACCTAGCAAGCGTTGGACCTCAGATAGGAGCATCTATTCGTAGTTAATAAGTAATTCTTAAGCAATATATTCTAGAGAAAATGGTCTACATCTGTTTGTTTGTTTCTATATATCCTTAGGATATTAGGGAGCTCGCTCTTATCTACAAGAGGGATTCATCCGTCTAACACAAGGGAAGACCAAGATCTAAGTTCTCTCGTTGATAATAGGGTATTCTCAAATATTGATGAGGAGAAAGAATAAGAGGGCAGTAACAGCGTTGTCACTTCAGAAGAAGAACCATCACCACATGGGGATGGACATGAAGTTATTGCTTCAAGGGGAAGAGCTTTTTCATCTTTGCAAATGGTTCCCAAGGAGCATCATGTGACAGTAGTATTGGGAAATAACACCTTGCTCCAAGAAGGAGGAGGAAGGATGGATCAACATCCAATTATGAGGAGCATGCACCCTTGTTTATTTCAAGGGGTTTCTATTAATGAGAAGTAGACTAAACTATGTAGCAAAGGGAGGGACACATCAGTCCACTCATTCATATAGTCTACTTCAGATCTTGATGTCTCTTTACATGGAGGCATTCCACCATGGAGAACCCTTGATTGGAAGAAGAATAATTTTTTCTCTCAACTTAATGCACCAGTGACATAATTTTCTAAGGAAGGAACCTTGGGAGAAGCTAGCACAGCGCTGAGAACCATTGATGGGTTCCAAGGAGAGATGATCAACTCTATGAGTTGGAAAATACCATGTCCTACTCAGTTATCTGCACTGGAAAATGATTCAGAGATCTATGATGACATGAATACGGTATCAAGAGGCCACTCCATAGTTTTGGGGTAGCAAATGATATCTCTACATACAAATAAGATTTCTGAATATGGCAAGAGGGTACCAACACTCTTGTATGCATGGGCCAAACTATGAAATTTTTAGAAGAAAAGGACCTTTCAAAAGGAGGTTGACTTCCATGAACTTCAATCTTGTCTTGAGCAAGATTAGCTGCAAAAGAGGTAAAAAAGATGGATCTACAATGCTCCAACATGTGACTTTGGAATTGAGCATTTCAAAGTGGAGAATGATGATGTGACAACTACTATATTTCAGAATTTTACAGCGTTGTTATTGTTGGGAAGCCTGGATCCATATTTGGAGTCCCAACTCTTGGTAGAATATTCCAAGAACCTCTTCACATGTAAGGTTATTGATGGGAAAATAGAAGATAGGAGGTATAGAGTGGTTAATGGAGACATTTACTTTCATGATCAGATACATTTGACTAAAGAATCAAGACTCAAAGATAAAATACTATGTGCAGCCTATGAGATCTTGCTTTCTACCCCCACCGTTTTCATTAGAACACACCATATTATCTTGAATGGATTCATGTGGGAAGGCTTTGAAGAAGATTTACATCAGCATTACCAAAGATTCATGTACCATATGGAGATGGAGCAACAACATAACTCTATGGAAGAGTTAATTCAGCTCTCTCTTTCTCTTTTTGAGGAAGGAGATAGATCTATGCACCACTCCATTTGTTTGAGGAGGACTATTTGTGAAGAGCATACTTATGTAAATCATATTTTATTTTCTGATTGTATGCATTATTTCACTATGTATATGCAGGACATGACTCCTAAGAGGAGTGTTATACCTTATAAACTTCATGGCCAACTTTGGGCCAAAACTATTTCTGGTTGTGGTCACTCCCTTGGTGAACAAAGGGATATTTTGCAGCATGATGGGTGCTTTCCTAAGGCACCAAATATATCTCCCACTTTCAGCCATGGTGAGATGTTGTGGGAAGCAACTAAGTGGTGGGAAAACCACTTACCATATCAGTATATGATGTAGTCAGGGGATCTACTGTACTGGTTCCACTTGTGGGAATATGATCCACCTCCATCATTGTGTTTAAATATTTACGTATTGCTGATTTTGATCCCACATGATGATGATGCTCTGATCTTTGTTGGGAACATTATAGGAGGGATGACACATTGGTTGGGTTTGTCCATGGGAAATGAAAATTCCCATGTTTATTCATACTTCAAGAGGAGGAAGAGACATTATATGACAACTACACTTTATATTTTGTTTCTCTATGCAAAAGGCCATATGTGTGACTTATGTCTTTGGGAGAAGCCTCTCACATGGGAGAATTGGTGGCAAGACATGTGTTTCTTGAATCATATTCAGCTAACACCTCTTACCCTATACTATTTTCAAGCTTTGGAGAAGTTTATGGCAGCAAGAAGGTGGTTGGATGGCCACTTATTGTACCATGTTTTGAGGCAACAAGAAGGAGAGAAGCGCTGGTCTCAATGGAGGGACTATTTTCACCATCCAATATATCATATGAAACTTAGTTCATGTTTCTTTTGGAGCACATATGGTGATGATACTTTATTCACTATATGCATGGAAGATTGGGCAAGGAGGCTCCCTAGAATCAATGAAGGGAATCATGAGGTTCCAAGTATCTTTTGTCTTCATGAGGAATATATTGTTGCAGCCCAGGATTAATAGCTCCAAATCTATCATAAATGGAGGGAGAGAAAGCGTAAGTTGAACATTCATACCTCTCATTTCTATCCATGCAGCCCTTATAAATTTCATAAGGAGGGGATTGGTGGCTATTTCTATGAGCTACCAAGGATGGCTCACTTTGTTTGGATAATAGCATGGAGATTGGAGTATCTCATGGGGGTTGAAGCACCCAATATTTACCATCTCTCATGCCTTAAGAAGACCAATGGACAACATATGATTCCTTCTATGTATCTCCCACTTCTTCATGATGACAACTATTTGGGTTATTCACCAAAGGCAAACTTTTATACTTGGGAGGAGACAAATCCATTGGATATTTTGAAATTTCCTTGTGAGTTGCTTGAGGACAAGCAACATTTTGGAGGGGAGGACTATAATATTCCTAATTACTCCTAAGATAGTTGGAATATCCACCTTTTTTTTTTTTTCCTTTTCTTAAAGAATAAATGTATAAAGGAGGTTCATCAAACTCCTAATAAATAATAAATCAAGGCCAAATGTGAAAAAGGCTAAGTCTTGGCTATGTAAGCAAAGCACCCTTAGGTGTGAAAGGGGCTGGATACTTTGAATGGGTCAACCTTGACCAAATCTACAGTGTTGTCTTGGAGGAGTGGCCATCAATGTGGCACAACACAGTTCTAAAAGGAGATGGATTGTGTGAAAGAGAAGATTTCATTAAAGGTGGTTTAGGGTTTACAAGCTCTTAATCTATATAAGGAAGGGGGATGACAGCATGGAGAGGTTGTAAAAGATATGATATTTTGATATATTGTCTATTTAGACCATATAGCTTTCTTTGGTTTTTTAGCCTAGATTGCAAATGTTGTTTAGCATTGGGATATCCTTTTTAGGAATTCCACCTCTTCCCATTGAGTAGCTCTTGGGAGAGTCTTGTATTGCATATTCCACTATCTGGATTGAGGCCAAGCTTCTCCTTTCAACTACAACTCAGATCCTGTTGAGGGTTTGGTTGTCTTTGCAAGCTGTAGCAAGTGGAGGCTAGATCTATTCAGATCTAGGACATTTCGGTGCCCTTTTTCAGTGGAGGAGTGTTCTACTCCATTGGGAGGAGTGTATTGGAGTGATTGGGCATCATTTTCTGATCCTGGCATGTGGCCAACTATTATCTATACACTACAGTGCAATTTCTCTTCCAGATCTGCGTTATTCCTGTAGCTGTTGTTGCAAGGAGTTTGGATGCACCATTTCGAGAGCTGGTTTCTAACTGTTGGGGATCTACCCTTCACTTTGAGATCCATTGGAGGAGATCTACACATTGTATATTTCAGATCTAATCTACATAATTCTGAATACTTCAGAATTTCTGAATATTTCTGTAGATCTTCATTCTTAGATCTCATATCTACTACTTATAATTGGTGTAATTCTCAAAACCCCAAGAGGATCTGAAAGAGGAGTCTTTCTAGTGCATGGATCTGAATTTTTATGCACATATATGCTATAGATCTGACATGTAATCAATATTAGTTTGCAACCTAATAAAATAATGTTGTTAAGGTAGTTTCAGTCCATACATGTGATTTTAACACCTCTTTTGAGGGATTTTCTTCTGTTTATGTCTTGTATTTCTAGCTATGCATCTTATGGGCCTCATTATACATCTATATTACTACTGTAAATACTATTGAAGAACATTTTTATTGGCCTCCTACTATGTATTAGATGAACTGCGTTATTTTAATGCATGACTTTTTAGTATTGCTGCATGTTTCCCATTTGGGATATTACACGGAGGGAGCAGATAAGATCGACGAAGACTAATGATTTCTCCAAATTTTAGTAGAAAATTCCAAATCGAACTCTTGGAGGATGAAAATCCACTTTGAATAATTGGCCCCCAGCAATTGTCGAGACAATATATAGGTCATAGGGTTGCAATCAGAAATCACAGTCACCGTATGCAACAGAATGTAATGACGGAAATGTTGAACTGCTTGAACGACAACCAACGCCAACTTCTCAACATGTGCATAGTGCGTTTCAGTATCGAGAAGGTTGTGAGAGAGATAGTAAATAACATTCTTGTCAGTGTCATCATCGTCTTGTACTAGAACCATGGCGATCATACTTAAATACAGGGAAAAATCACGAATATAGTTCGAAGGATGCAACACAGGAGCGTTGAAAAACAACATCTTTAGCGCATCAAATGACTTATGGGCGGTCCCATCCCAAAGGAATGGGACACCCTGTTTTAGTTATCGCGTGAATCCTTTAGCCACTTTGGCATAGTTAGGTATAAAATGGCGTAAAAATTTATCCTTCACCTGCAGACTCTGCAGCTAATGTAATGAGGATGGAGAGGGGAGATTAGTGATAGCCTCAACTTTGAGCGGGTCGAGGCGAATTCTATCTTTGGAGATGATAAACCCTAATATTCTACTGGAATCGATGAAAAAGACGCACTTATGTGGATTCAGCCGGATGTTATAGCATCGACAGCGAAGAAAAATCTGAGGGAGATGGTCAGGGTGGTCCTTACGTTTAGTTGAATGAGCCAGAAGATCATCTAGATAAGGTTGAACAATGTGCTTAATATCGTGAAAATAATATGACATTTCTCATTGAAATGTAGCCCCAACATTCTTCAAGCCGAAAGGGAGCTTCTTATATGCGAAAGTACCTTAGGGATAGATAAAGGTAGTCTTATGTTGATCGGTTGAGAGAATGTTAATCTAGTTATAGCCAGAAAATCCATCCATAAGGGAAAATATCTCACTCCCCGCACATTCATTAATGATTTTATCAATAAAGGGAGTAGGATAATTATCCTTAGGACAAGCCTGGTTTATGTCACAATAATCAACACAGACCCGAATGGTACCCTGTTTCTTATCTACAGGGACAATTTTGGATACCCATTCTGTCAAGGGAATCAGATAGATAAATCTAGTTTTGAGAAGTTTTTCAACTTTACCCTTAATGGCGGCAGCCTTTCTAGGATGCACAGGAAGAAGACGCTGAAGAAAAGGCTTCACACCAGGATATGTCGAAATATCATGCACCACTATACTAGGATCGATGCCAGGAATATCTTCGTAAGACCATGCAAAGACATTGCGGAACTCATGGAAAAGGCTAGTATAAACCTGAACTTCATCCAAAGAACAGGTGACCTCGATATGGATGTTCTTGAAAATTCCCAGTTTCACGGAAATGTCGATAGGCATTGTTTGAGTGATATTACTCAAGTTACCCTTCGTAAAAACTTCATGTGTCAAAATAGGCGTATGAAGTGGAGGAGAAGAAACCTGAGATGCGAACCTCTCAAGACACGTAGACATGGCCCCGAGGCCAGACATGAACGAGGAACAATGATTAGTATTGTCCCACAGAGGATCCTCGAGCGACATAGTTTCCATGATGGCTTCATCGGAGGGAAATATCTCTTTCAAGGGATCGGGCAAATCTGAATCGCCGAGCCACGAGGACTGAGAATAAGTGTCAAGAGACATGCCCAATGGAGCATGATCAGGAGGTGGAGGCTCCGAAGCCGAGATAAGTTCACAATAGTCGATCTCGATTGGACTCAATGGAATCGAATCTCCAAAGGAATCAATCTGTTTAGGTGAAGGGATGATCCACGGGTCGTCAAACTGAGAGATCATGTTGATCTGAAAAGTGTTGGGAGGAGGAAGAGAAAAAAATACCCATGAGGGCAGGATCTTTGAAGAGACCCGGCCCTACGCTCTCGTAGGAGTAGGAATTTGATCCACATATGAAATGTTGTTCTCGGAAGAAGAAGTGAAGAATGACAACTGATCAACAGTAACGATATTTCCTTCGTTCATAAATTTCAACACACGAAAGAGAGTGGATGACACACATAACGTGGCATGATTCCAACTGTGACCAAGGAGAATATTGTAATTGAGCTTGGCATAAACTAATTCAACCTCAACATTTATTGTCTTCCCCTCTAGATTAATCGATAAACTAGCAAGAACACCAAGAGGTTTAGGTTCCCTTCCATCAAATGCTTCAAGAGCATTTGGCGATGAATTCAGAGCTGGAGAAATAATGGCTTTCCAGAAGGAAAATGACATGATGCACGTAGATGCACCCTCTTCCACCACTGCACAATGGTTATTCAGTCCATTAATACCAACTTGTATGATGAGCGCAAGCTGGTGCGGAAGAAGTGGGACGAAATTCTCTAAGTTGATAGCGATAAGGCTTGAATCAGCAGGATCAACCCCGCCGATCGCAGATAACAAAGCCTTCCATTGAGATGGACAAATCTGAAGTAATTCTAATGCAAACATTGCAGATGGTACCTGAGCCAAATCCTCAAAAATATTGTAATGTTGAGCAGCACGAGCGTTAGGATTGCAAGAAGACTTACGGAGTACACATTTGGAAGGTGATCATACAACGGGCTCAGTATTGGGCCTTTTAATCTGAAGAGGGCCAGAAGCAGGCGGAGGAGGATGACCATCAACGATATCTTTCCCCGCTACCTTATGCGATTAAGTATAATCTTTCGACCGGGTAGCAATAGAAACTAATGCAGAACCGTTCATCATGAAGATCTGAGAGCCAAATGGGGCAGAGGACTAAGGTTTCTCTACCATCTGGGTCTGCTGTGATGGAAAAGGTTCTTTGAGAAAATTCATGGTTCCCTGGGTGCCTTTGAGAAATCTACTCACTTCGGCCCATCGGGGATAGTCCTTGGTGTAGTGCTCTTCATCACAAATCAAACAAGGGTACTTTGACTTATGCTATGAACCATCATCAGCATGAGGTTTTTGAGAATCCTGTTTCGAGGTATCCGCTTTAGCCTTACCTTTACCCTTCTTTTTTTCTTTGGAAGTTTTATTCGCTGGATTGGACTGAGTGGCATTGACTTTCGCAGTTGTACCAGAATTCGCGGTAGGCTGAGAAGCAATAACATTGGAAGGATTATAATTTTTCTTCCCAGGGTTTGAAGGAGAAGACTTCCGAGAAGTCTGAGACACGGAACCGATGATACCATCGACGGATGGTGTCGCTGGTGCTTTGGAACTTCCAGGTCGAGGAGAATCAGGAAAGATACCATACAACATGCTAGACTAAGAGTACACAAGATCAAGGTACTGGGCACGAGCAATGGCCTGTTCTTCGGTTACACATGCCCCCGTGGCTATTTTTTTAGCAATTTGATTGACAAATGAGGTATTGAACCAATCAGTTAGAAGCTGATTAGGAATATAAAACTTGATCAAGCGACGAAGACACCTCCATTCATGAATATGATCTGAGATATGAGAAGCTCAGTCCTGTTTCAAGGATGTGAGGAGGTGTGTCCCGGTCTCATACGAAACCGGTAACTGAAAATATGTGAGAAACGCCATGGCTAAAGAGTTGAAATCTTGAAAAATTCCATGAGATAATTCAATGTACCACTTTGCAGTGGCACCAATAAGATTCCTTTGGAAAAGACAGAATCTGATGGAATTGTTAACCCAAGAGTTATAGGAACACCAAATCGTATGTCATAACATGTGCTTGGGGGTCTTTTCCGGACTTTCCCTCAAACTTAGGACAATCACCAAGAATTTTGGTTGGAATTGGAGGCCAAAACGGATTATGAAGAATTGGATCATTAGTCAATTTTGACACATCAGGCAGTTCCAACGTTGCGAGAAATGGAAAATGAGGATTAAAAGGAATTGGAGGTCGTTGATAAGGACCAGTGTTAACAGTCCACCTAGGCCGAGAGAAATTATGCCCCCATATGTATTTTCCCGGAGGATTATGTCCATAGGGGTTATAAGCTAGATAATTTTTCCCATATTTGGGTTGAGGACTAGGATACTGATTCTGGGCATACCATTGAGGTCCTTGTTGAGTAACATATGGATTCTACTGTGGAATGTAAGCGTTTCCTTGAGGTGGATTATACACCATCTGGGATTTATTTTGAGGGTAATAAGTGAAACCTTGGGGTGCACTATATACAACCTGAAGAGGATAAGTAGTGCCTTGGGGTTGAGCAGGTGGTACCTGCTAAGCAAGTTGAATGGGCCGTTAAGCTGGTTGAACAGGTTGAACTGGCTGCTGAGCAGGTTGAATAGGTTGAACCAGTTGCTGAGCGGGTTGAGCAAGTTGAATCGGCTGCTACGGCTGGGCAGGCTGTCCCTGCAGAGCAGGTTGGCCTAGATATTGAGGGCTATGAGGTTGCCCTTGTTGAAGAGGTTGGCCCGATGGTTGCGATGGACCAGGTTATCCCTGATAACCAAGTTGACTCGGAGCAAGACCGTAGGGTTTTCCTTGCTGTACAAAATCTTAGCCTTGTTGAACGTAAGGTTGTTGTTGTTGCACAAAAGGTTATCCCTATGGTGGATACATTCCCCCCCCAAGAACAAAATACGCTCCTGGTTGATATTGAGGTTGACCGAAAGGACCATAGGGTTGTTGGACCGAAGGTTGACCCTGTAAGGGTTTTCCTTGTGGACCATAAGGTTGTCCCTACTGGATCAAAGGTTGTCCCTGTAAGGGTTGTCCTTGTAGTCTGGAGGGTTGTCCTTTTATCAATGGCCCTCAATGAGGAACGGTCTGATAGGGATCAGTCGGAGGTAGATAAACAACCTGATTTGGATTGATAGGAGGCAAATAAATAGGGTTACCATAGACATCATAGTGATGGGGAGGATTGACAGGAGCTTGGAGCTATTGAGAACCCAAAGAGTTTTGTTGTTGAAAAACCAATAGATACTCATCAAAAGTAAGGCCGCCAGGAATAGAGGTGGAAGTCATAGCCATGCTAGAAGCATGTGTGGTTTCCACAGTGCAAGCTTGTGATCTACTCACGCTGGGATTGACAGGACACGTGGGATTAAGAAAGATAGACCTGTGAGTGTGGAAAGATCTTGACGATTGATGCATAACAACCGACACAGATGAAGCCACACAGACGGTAGGTTGGACCGAGACAAATGTAACAGTGACCAACAAGCTAGGTGTCGAAGGCAATAGTCCTAACGAAGGAAGGACCAAACTCCTTGGCGGAGTCGAGGTACTGGATTGTGCTATGGATGCAACACTAGAAATAATCTAACTCAAAGTCCGATAACCGGGTGGAAGTGAAATTGATTGAGGAGAAGGTTGACTAGAAACATGTAAGAGATTTTCTAGAAAAATCTGATATTCTCCTGTAGAAACATACATTTATTCATTTCTGACAGGACTTGAGGAATCCATGTTTGACGAAGCCATAAGATCATAGAAAAGATGAAGAGGACTGGGAGGTAAATTAGCGGCTAAAAACGGAGATCCCGAAGTAAGAGGAGGGAATTCTTCCTCGCTCCCAAAACCATACCAAGTACCCTAAGGAGGCCAATTTAACTCAACCGATTCTTCAGGAGGAGATCGGGTAGCAAGAGGCAAGACAGTCGGAAGGATAGGCTATGAAAACTCGACAAACCTAGTGGACTGAGGGGTTTCAAAAGAAACATTAGGAAAATAACTACCACTAGGAGGTAGTGAAGAAGACAACGAAACTGGAGGTTCCACCATTGTGACAATATTTCAACACAGGAAGGAATACAAGATAGCCAATCCAAGGCTTCAAGATCAAAATCTAAGGAATTACAAAGACAAGCCAAGTAAAGAAATTTTAACGGGCATGTGATCGTGGGTAATTAATTTCACGTCACTGGAACAAAACTTTGTTGTTTCATGTTTTAAGAGTTGAGAAACATACAAAAGATGAATCTAGTCATTTTTAATTTTAAATGAGCATGAAAGGACAAGTGCTCAATGATCTATTCTCTTTTTAAGGAGTCACAAAAAGATCGAAATGACTACTCAAGTAATCTAAGCAAGAGGGTGTACCAAGTTTCCGTGAACTTCCATATACACCTTGGTGATCAAATGAAAAATAAATGACCAAGGACTTAACATACATGCAGGTAGTCTCCCCAAATGTTGTGTTCGGTGTATCATGATCACAGGGCGGTAGACTCGACTTCCTATGGATCAAGGATTTGAACCTATGAGGGTCTCCCGTTATATACACGACAGTATGGGGAGCAAAAGTCCATACTAGTGTTGTCTAAAGCCAAGCAGCGAACGGTAGCTACTAGGTTTAACGATGCCGGAACACGTTACTAGCCTAGACCTCTAAAAATGTTTGTGTTAGGTTCCAATGCTTGCTTAGATTGATTGAATAAATTTTAAATTTGATCTTGAATTAATGTTTTAGTTTCAAGGCCCTACTGAATTTGATCTCAAATTTCCTAAATGCACACTATATGTAAAAGAACACCATTTTCCATTCGATGAATGCTAACTAAGAGCAGGATAGAGATATTTCGGAAAGCAGCAAAAAATGAAATCACATGAAGAAATCCCTTAATGCATCTAATACAACCAAATGAAAAATGAAAAACTCTTTCCTAGTTCATCAAATGCTAGTTATGCAAAAGAACTTCTCATTTCCGATGCAAACGAAAGAATTCATTGTTTTTTTATTTTCCAATGAATGAAGCACACAATGCACTAATTACATTAAAAAACAAAGAAAACACTAGTTTTGAGTACTGCGAATGTAGAGATCTCAAAATAAATGTTTTGAAAGCAATACAGACATAAAAATGCACTAAAACCAATGATGCACTCTTTCAAACCAATAGAAAGCTTTCAAAATGACCCGAACGAGCAATGTGATATATGCTTGAAGTGACAAACTAGAGAGTAAAAAAAAACGAACGTAATCATTCAACAAACCAAAAAAATCAAAGGATCAAGAAAGACTAATACAACTGATTAGGGAACTGAACTGACCAAAATAGAAAAGACTCAAACTTAAATCAGAAAGCTCAGTGAGCGAAAGACACCTAGAAACCTTAGGGTTGTGAACTGCACCGATGGGAAAATAGAAAAACAACTGAGAAGAGAAAGCCTACAATAGTCAAAACAACTCCAAGAACCAATTGCAAATCAAGAAAAAATCTATAATCAAGCACAACTGACCAAAAAATCAGCAAAAGGGTCAAACCAAATCCTATAGGATTCGGCGCGACTGTGAGGCGGTAATCTGTGCCAAACAGGGGTTGGCGCTGCTGCAACAAAAGTAACAAGCGCCAATTGGCATGAGTGTTCAAGGAAAACTCGCGCCAATCTGGATAATTATGGGAGGAGGGAAGAACCAGTGAGAAGAGGTTAATCTTGACACTCTGGAGCTGAACAAGATAATTCTAAACAATCAAGCAATCCAAAAAAGACAGACAAGCAATCAAACGACTGAAGTCGACTTGACAAGGCTAATTCCAAATAGGAAATGAGACGACAAAACTCACACTGATCCCTAGTGAAGTTGCCAAATTGTTGGAAAGGTAAATCCCCTCTGCGGACAGAGGTGATTCCTCTAGCCCTAGAGTGGGTCTAGCAACATGGGAACAAGCTAAGGTGTAGGTTTCTAGCTAATGAATGAAATAGGTTGGGGTAGATTGACCTACCTGGAGTCCAACGCAATTGTCATAAGTTGTAGTAGTGGAGGCCTCTTGATCTCTGTCTCGACAAGTCACTTCCTTCAACAACGTTACTCATATTCTTGCACAAAGATCAAATACAAGAGCAATATACAAGATAATAATTTCATTCGTAGCTAACTAGTTAGTCAAGGAGGACTAAACACATTGCGTAAAATAAACCATATAAACACAAGATGGGAACTAGACAATAGTCATGTATATATAAATATAAGAAAGATATTACAACCAGAGCCTTGACATCGCATCCTCTTTCAGCAGGTTTAGTCAAAGAGTGTCTCGAAGGATCGTCGGGAATTAGGACGGGGCGAGTACACAAGACTAAGCTCTCTCTCGACAAAGGTCTCTTTATGATCTATCTCTTTAGCAAAATGTTCAACAGTTCTCTTCAGCCTTTCAACTATGATTGTTTAGCTAGTGTATCAATGGGAGATAGCTTTATTTAAAGAGTGAAAGGAGGAGGTTTGGATCCCTACAATGATGGAAGGGAGACCTTATCCTTTGGGAGGTTTCCCCAAAAGGTGGAAACAAGAGGCCAAAGGAGGGTGGTCGTAGTTATTAAGTCAAACCACTCACGCTGACTCTCCCATGAAGTTGTTAGGATAGAAAATTCACCTCTATATTTAAAAAATATTCAAAAAAAGCTTGGCATGGGTAGTTAACCAGGACAGAGAGCCAATGGGCACAGGGCCCAGTGTTAATCTTCCTCATTGGCGCAAGGGCATAACGGACTACCAACGCCATTGCAAAAACATGTGTTTTTGATGGTCTACTCAGGGAATTGTCAATAGAAGGAATGTTGTCCTCATGGAAAGGGATGCAATGATGGTATTTTCAAGGCATGAAACTTTTTATTAGTCACAGAAATGGTCCTCCAATGTGCGGGATAGGGATTGTAGAGACGGTGACAAAATGTTGTGTAACACTATGCTTAGAAATGGTGAATTTATTAGAGTTGCCTCAAAATTAGTTTCAAGCACAACCTCAATCACATAAAACCTTGTTTCAACATCCTCCTCCTGCAGGAATTCATGTCCCTCTACATACATCTTCCCCCTAATCAATCCAAATAATGATGGTTGGGAAAAAATTATCCTTGAAAAACCTCTACACTTAAGGCTAGGTTGGTAGGACAGTTTCCCACACATCAATCCCACTAATATTAATGCATCACATCTACAATTTTCTACTTATCATGTGGTACATAAGCCTCTTGTTTCACCTTAGCCACCTACTCCTCCTCAACATGCCTCCTCTTCACATCAAGCCTCCCAGCAACACAAAACATTGTCTAACTTTGTTGGTCAGGCCTCAAATCTCCATGTCATCTCCTTACATGTCACTAGTGAGCATGAAAAAAATTCTCAAGCTGCTTCTTCTAGTTCATCCAATGGATGATCGCATTTAGTTTCATCACAGCTACAATAAGAGGAGAAACAAGCATAATCATCTCCTTTTCACAGGAATGGGAATTAATTCTAGTTTTTACTTTGGGCATAGGTCATGTTTTTTATACCACTTTTTTACAGGTTTATAGCATGTTATAATTTTTCAGTTGATCTATTGGATGTTATGTTTATATTTTGATGATACTTAGGAAAAATATAAAAAAATATGGTGTATATATTTGTATATTTTTTATGCACATATGTATTTTGTGGCGCCACTTTGCATATAAATGATACATGGAGAAACAAGGTGGATTGGGGATACAAGGTTTTTTTTTATGGGATTATGTTTTGAAATCTTTATGTGATGATGATAGCTTATTTTATTGGTTGAATACATATGGATTTATGGTTGTGGTACAATATTTTATGTTCTATAGTGGTCAACATTTATGAAATAAACAAAGTTTTCAATTTAATTGATGCTTTTAAAGGAGATAAAAAAGGCTAACTGAATGGAAATGAGGGTCCCACCTATTAGAGTCTAACCTTTTTATTTATAAATTCCAAAACCAATATTTAGAAGTCCCTCCTCTTGAATCTAATCATCTTGATTAGGAATTTAACTAATCTAGTCTTTTAAAGTTGGAAACTACCAAAACTACTTGAGGCCTCTTTAAAAAGATGAGAGATCTATGAGGGAAAGGGAGAGAAAGCTATGAAGAGAGGTATGCTAAAAAAATACTAGGTTGTCTTTATTTTTCTCATTTTATTTTTTGTTAAATAGAGAGATGATATTAATGGTAACAACAATTTTATCTCTAAAGGAGAGACCAATTAAAGTGACTGCTCTCAATTATTCAAGTTTTTGTGAAGGTATATTGTGTTATTTTTTATCATTTACTTGTTTTTCTAAAGGTTTGATTTTTATTTTATCAGTGATAATAGTGATATTTATGTAGAAATTAAGTTTCCCATTCATGCAAAATTTCTTGAATGATCGATATGTTTCCATTTTAATTGGGTTCCCTTGACTGTTATATATGAGTTTGTACCTTGCAATAGTTTGAGTCTCATAATTGATGAATGGTTTTCACAAAGCCCTGTTGTTAATATGTGGCTATTATTTTAATAAAATCATCCTGTTCTCTTACACAATCTACATCTTTATATGCTTCTCGTATTTTGTTAAATTTATCCACTATCACAACTTATGCTCTATACAATTTTAAGGTTCTAGCCTAGGATCCTCACTATGTTGTTGTTAATTTAAAATATGATTTTTGAATATTTTTAACCGTTATTTATTTCTTATCACACTATGGATATAAGTTTTTAGACGTGTTTATAAGTTTATATTCCTTTCATTTGTTTCTACAATGTAAATATATTCAAAAACACCAAAATACTTTCCAATTACTTTGTACATTTCAAGAAATCTGTCTCATTATCTTGTTGTGATAACAATATTCGAGGAGTTGAATAGTTTAGTTTGTTCAACATAAAATAAAATAAAAAAAAAAAAAAAAAAAAACAAAAAAACAAAAAAACAAAAAAAAAAACTATCAACAACTTTTGGATACCATACTGGGGATTACGTTCTTCATTTTCCTTAGGATTATGGTATGTTTATCACTCATTGTTCCTTCCACTAGTCCAATCTATAATTTTTATCTTCCAATACTTCCTAAATCATTATCTCATAATTATTCCCATTTGATTCTAATTCATGACCATTCAGTCCAATATGCAACCTGGTATGATCCCTTAGTTAAATTATCAATGAATTATTTGTTCATTAATTGACTATATCCTTAAGAATGCTACAATATTCAATAATTGAATCACTATTGGTTAGTGATAGCCCATGAAATTGAGGAATTCAATCAGCATGAGGCTCTTATTAACCAAAAACATGAAGGTGAACGCCAACGTGTTCACGATCTTCATCATTAAACTTGCATGAGTAGTGAACCCTGAATTTCCTGACGTCTTAGAAGTTATAGTCCCGAATACACTCCTATTAACAAGATTCAACATCAAAGGATCATTTTATAGGTAGAAGCTCATTGAAATTTCCTCCAAAATCTCATTATATCTTCTTTTACCACTTCAACTTCCAAGAGAATCATGTGTAGAACAAAAATTCATCCTTCGAGTGGTTCCCAAGGATCCACTTCCTCGAGGCCATCTTCTTCCAGTTCTGGTTCATTTACAACTCCATCTATCTCTATCAGATCCATCTACTCTTCTTTTAATCCACATCCATCAAGCACTAACCCTAACAAAGGTCATGAAAAAATATAGGATTTTTCAGTTTGAGTAGGATGATAATACCACCCCTTGCATATTCAGTCTCCTTTAAACTTGCCCCTACAAATGCAACTCTTCCTAAGTTTAAAGATAATTTAATTAAATTTTTTGTTGATGGTACAATTACTGCTAATGACAACCTAATCACTTTCTCAAACACTTGCCAATATATTGTGGAAAATGATAACAATAATTATATGTGATTATTTGTTAATTCTATAGTTGGTAATGCTACCACCGATTTCTTCGAATTTCCTTCAAAATATTTTAGCTCCTGAGATGAGCTTTGTTATTGATTCAAGTCAACCTATGGGGAACCACAAAATATTATCAACTTGTTACATGATTATAATAATTTTTCTTTCCCAAAAGGAGAAAACGTTAAGAGTTTCAATCTACATTTTACCAAGATCTACAATCATATTCCTGAAATAATTCACCCTCAAAATCAAGCCGCCATGATGTATTATTACAAATCCTTACCCCTCTCTATTTTTAGCGTCTTGAAGAATAATATGCCACTAGTTTGGAATTTTCTTTTCAATTTTTTCTAGAATATGATGAGCCACTTAGGAGAATGGGCATTCCTCTTCAAACTCAAACTAGTCAAATTGGTATGGCCTCGATATTGCAACTTGTTGTACCCTCTATTTTTTTTCTTTTAAACTTCATATAAATAAGGAGTTGAGGTGAAAAACATATCAATTTTTGGAGCCATTTCAGGGGAAAAAAATAAGCTCAAAGACCATATCGGACCCACTCAGTCATAAATTATTCTAGAAAATCTTTCCAATGATATAGAGAAATATGAAATTGGCCACTTGTATCATAAGGTAAGGGTAGTCAAAGTTGGGCCCATAAAGGCCAAAATCCTGGAGACCATGCGACCATAGAATCTCATGACTCATTATAAAATCAATTTTGAGATGCTTCAGGAACTAGGAACTAGGGATTCTTCAACTATCGGTGTTAGGTTCATCTACTGACAAAACCTCATAATAAAATTTGGAGGCCTAGACCCAACGACCATGAAACCTCGTGACATTTTTCTACATTAAGTATTGAAGGGGTCAGTATTAAAAAAATTATAGAGGAATTTCTCGCACAAAAAAGGAGCCAAGGGGCCTTCTCTCTCTCCTTCGACTGGACAGTTGGCAATGTGTCATTGGGAAAAGGTGACATCAACAACCACGCATTAGGAGGTAGACACGTAACAGGTAGTTTTCAAGTTTTAAAGTACCCAAAAGACCCATATATGGATTCTATATTGATCAATCATAGGGTGGCATTTGGCTTGGTTAACATTGACATGACGTCACCCTGACAGTATACCCCAAAAGTTCAAATATTTGTATAAAATTATATTTTCATTTTAAAAGGAGTTAAGCTTCTAAGACATGGGGACTAGAGTGCCACAACATCCAGGTTCCTTATCTGTAGTAAGTGGTGCCATTCTCAGCATGAAGGAGTCACCAAGTGGTAGTTGGCCTTTCCCTTTTACTCAAATATAAATGATTAAGGAGCGGCCACTTGTGGAGAGAATTAGGGGAATTTTGAGGTCTAAAATGGGCCTCCTAAAGAAATTATAAAATAATAGTGGAAATAATAAAGTAAGATTTGATGACATCTTCAAATTTTAGAGGGAAAAAAGGAAAAAATACTTTTTCAACTCATATTTTCAACTTATCTCCAAAAATTTTTACTCAAATTTTGAGTGGGAGTACTCGTTGGATGTAAAATTTAATTCGTCATCCAAGGAGTACCCATGTTGCATACTTTTGATGGGTCCTGCTACATGAAAATTTAGAAATACATGAAAAACATGATTGTAATCACGTTTTTTATGTATTTCTAATTTTTCGTGTAGTAGGGTCCATCGAAAGTATGCAACATGGGTACTCCTTGGATGACGAATTAAATTTTGCATCCAACCATCTCCAAAAATATAATAAAAGAGATATCAATGCCTTAGAAATAAGCCACTTCGAGGGGGAAACCTATAATACATTACATGAATGAACAATTCTTGGATGATTCAAATGACAAAACCTCCTTTCTATATATAGGAGTCCATGGGGCCACAATGTAATCCTAGTGGGGCCACAATGTAATCCTAGCTGACCTAACAATAAAAATGTAAGGGCACAATAATAACAATATTGGGGTTAGAGGGGGCTACAATAATAACAATAAGGGGGCTACACTAATAACAATAAGGGGCTAAACTAGTAATATAGGGACCTAACATGCCCCTCTCCTTCAAAAAAGTGTTGTCCTCAACGCTTGAGTAGCTCTAGGTGCTTCTGTATAAAATTATCACCCTCCCATGTAGAATATTTAGTGGGTAAGTTCTTCCACTCGATGAGATACTCTGAAATTGATCGATTTCGTAGCTGTCGAGTTTTTTTTTATGTCACCGCTTCAGGTTCCAATATGATTTTTCCTTCCTCATCAAGTTCTGGCAATATTTGTTGAACTGGAAGATTTTCACCTATAACATTCTTTAAGCATGAAACATGGAAAATTCGATGCACTCGCGAAGAAGCAGGAAGCTCCAATTTTTATGCCATAGTACCAATATTTTGCAACACCTTGTATGGACCATAGTACTTTGGTGATATTTATTACCCTTCTTAGCTTGCTTGAGGGACATTTGTTTGTATGGTTGTAGCCGTAAAAATGCCCAGTCTCCTACATAAAAAATTATCGCGCTGCGATGTTGATCTGCCTGTTGTTTCATTCGATTTTGTGCCAAATTTAGGTTATCCTTTAAGAGTTGGAGAAATTCTTGTTGATGCTTGATGTGATCTTCCATTGCTTGAACCTTAGAATTTTCTCTTAAAGATGATGTGATGGACGACGGATGATATCCATAAAGTGCCATAAATGGGGTCATTTTTGCTGTAGTATGGAAGGAAGTGTTATACCACCATTTAGTGAGAGGTAACCACTTGACCCATTATGTTTGTTTATCAGATACAAAAGAACGAAGATATCCTTCCAAACATTTATTCACTATCTCAGTTTGACCATCAGATTGATGATGATAAGGTGAGTTATGAGCTAATTGAGTACCCAAACAAGAAAATAACTCCATCCAAAAATTTCCAGTAAAAATGGATCTTTGTCGCTCACAATAACCTTTGGGTTTCCATTTATCTTTTGAATTGTTTCCATAAATGTAGTAGCAATTGTACTTGATTTAAATGGATGAGATAATGCACAAAAGTGTGCATACTTGGTAAGTATATCAACTACCACCATGATGACACTCTTTCCTTCGGACTTAGGTAAACCTGTGATAAAATCCATTGAAATATCCTCCCAACATTGACTTGGAATGGATAAAGTTTGTAGAATACCCGGGGTCTTAATTGTCTCAACTCTATTTTGCTGGCAAACCAAACATTTCGCCACAAAATTTTGAATATCAGATTTAAGGCCGTCCCAAAAAAAATATATTTCTTCACCCTGTGGTAAGTTTTTAAAAATCCTGAGTGTCCTCCTAAAGGAGAAGTGTGCAATTCCAAAATAATCTTTTGTTTTAGTTGGGAATTATTACAAAGATATAAGCGATCTTTGTACCATAAGGAATCATTTTTCCAAATAAATGTATCAGATGTAATAGGATCTTGCTGCAACTTTTGAATGAGTGTCCACACTTCTTCGTCCCTCTTCCATTCACCCCTTGCTTCAGTTATCCAATCTGGTTGGATAATAGAAATGGCACAAAGAAATGCTTCCACTGCTTCAATTTTTCTTGAGAGTGCATATGCAACAACATTTAGCTTCCCTTTTTTGTAGATTATTTCAAAGTCATAACCCAACATCTTTGTGACCCATTTTTTCTTCTTTTCTAAAGATAGTATTTGTTCCAAAAAGTGTTTAATACTATCATGATCAGTTTTTACCTTGAAGTGTCTTCCCATTAGGTAAGGTCACCATTTCTTTAGTGCATGTAGTATTGCTAACATTTCCTTCTCATAAATAGCTTTCTGTAAATAATTTCATTTGATTGGACGACTTTCAAAAGCAATGGGTCTTCCTTGTTGCATTAAAACAACACCAATTCCATTTCCTGAGGCATCACATTCCACAATAAAGGTTTTTGTGAAGTCTGGCATAGCTAAGACCGGTGCTAGGGACATTGCCTCTTTAAGATGTTCAAAGGCCTTAGTTGCTTTAGGAGTCCATGAAAATGCATCTTTCTTCAATAATGTTGTTATAGGTGTTGATATTCTCCCATAATTCTTAACAAACTTGTGATAATACCCTATTAAACCGAAAAATCCTCGCAATTGATTTATAGTTGTGGGGACTTTCCATTCCTTAATGGCTTTAATTTTGTTAGGGTCTACCTTAACACCCTCGTGAGATACAATATGACCCAGATATTCCACCTCTTGTACTCCAAAGAAACATTTGGATGATTTTGCATATAATTGTTTCTCCTGCAATAGTTTGAGCACCCTGTCAACATGTTGAACATGATCCTTCCAAGACCTGTTGTAGATTAGTATATCATCAAAAAATACTAGCACAAATTTTCTAAGAAGGGTTTGAAAATGGAATTCATCAACCCTTGAAATGTAGAAGGTGCATTGGTAAGGCCAAAAGGCATGACCAAAAATTCATAATGACCCTCATGAGTTCGAAATGTTGTTTTCAGAATATCTTCAGTCTTCATTCTAATTTGATGATATCCTGAACGAAGATCCAACTTGGTAAAATAAATTGCTCCATGTAATTCATCCAATAATTCATCAATCAAAGGAATGGGAAATTTATCTTTAATGGTGAGCTTATTGAGCTCCCTATAATCCGGACACATGCGCCATGATCCATCCTTCTTGTGTACCAATACTACAGGAGCAGAGAAAGAACTTTGGCTAGTTTGAATTATACCCGCCTCTAACATTTCTGCAATCATACGTTCAATTTGTCTCTTTTGAACATAAGGATATCTATAAGGCCTGATGTTTGGAGGAACACTTCCTGGAATCAAATGAATAACATGATCATGATCACGAATAGGTGGGAGTCCTTTGGGAGTTTCAAACACCTTGGAATGATTGTCCAAGACTTGTTGGAGATCTGCAGAAATAGATGATTTTGATGTTGGAACTTCTAGTGAGCATAATTATGCAATTACGCCTCGTTGTTCTTTCTTTAGAAGCTTTGTCATGACATTAGAGCTTATTATCCTTCCCGGCTTCCCTTCAATACCCCGTAATTCGACTTCCTTTCCTTCTGAAAAAAATTTCAAGAAAAGTTCTTGAAAATTAAAAGCTACGGTCCCCAAAGATTGTAACCATTGTACTCCTAGTACAACATCAACACCTCCCATAGGAATGGAAAGCATTGGACTATTCAATACATATTCCCCCATGGTTAGCTTGATATTATGACATTTTCCATAGCAATTTATAGTTCCTCCATTTGCAACCATCACTTGAAATTCTGGTGTTGGGTATAGGAAACAATTCAATTCCTTAGCTACCTTACAATGAATAAAATTATGGGTGCTGCCTGAATCAATCAACACTATTACCTTTTTTTTCTTGATATGTCCTTCTATCTTGAGAGTTGAGGAGTGGTAATTCCTGCCAATGCATTACACGATATGTTCGGACTCATTTCTTCCTCTTCTAGGGTTGGTTCCTGGTGTATATCCTCTTCTTTTTCATTTTCTTCTTCCTCTTCACAATCTATGTAAAACAATTTCTTCTCAGCACACTTATGACCTTTAGTGTATTTGCTATCACAACTGTAGCAAAGCCCTTTTGCTCTTTTTTCTTCCAATTGTTGTGGTGTCAACCTTGTAGGTTGTGGAAATCTAGGAGTAGCAACACCTCCCTCTTTATAGAAGTGAGTGGTAGGCTTCCTTGTCGCCATAATTTTACATTCAATTTTTCTTGCCAACCTGAATGCCTTCTCCAATGAATCAGGTTCCAAAACGCGAACTTCATGTTGGATGTTATCCTTTAAAGTAACTATGAAGAGATCAATCCTGTGTTCCTCTGGAATATCAGTTACCCTTATATTCAATTTTTGGAAGTCCTCAATGTGCTCCCCCACTAAACCCTTTTGTTTGAGATTTATCAATTGGCTAAAGAAGGTGTTGCTCTTTGTATCCTCATAATGTGCTATCATTTCCTCCGTAAAAATTGACCAAGTGACAATTTTTTTACGGGAGAAAATACATCGATACCATACAAATGTATTTTTTTCTAAATGTAAAGTTGCAATGTGTACCTTTTGTGTGTTTTGCAAATTATTCATATCAAAATATTGCTCCATTTGTAGTATCCATGTTACGGGATCCTTGCCATCAAGCTTACTCATATCCATATTTGGAATATGGTGGTTCTTCCATCCAACATTAAATTTTATGAAATCATGATTAACATTTATTTTGTTCTCATCATGAGTTTCCTCTACTATCTTTTCGCCATTAGGAAACATTTCTTGTATCAACTTTGCCAAACCTTCGATGTCTACTTTTATGTTTTCCATTTTTTCATCGATCTTAGCTTCCATGCCATCCATCTTAGCTTCCATACCCACTTCCATGCCTTCCATATTAGCTTCCAAACCATTCATCTTAGCTTCCACGCCTTTCTTCAAACCATCCATCTTAGTTTCCACGCCTTTCTTCAAAACTTCCATTTCATTTTTTGTTGCTCTTTGCGGTAGCAAAATTTGGTGCACTTTCTCTTGTAATTTTGAGATCTCATGTTGTGTTTCTTCGTCTTCATGAGTCATAGTAGAGCCTTCTGAAGGCTTAATGAATGTTGAATTATTTTTAGGGGCCATTTTAGAACCCAATACTGATATCTATTCTT
This sequence comes from Pinus albicaulis, assembly GCA_034641835.2. Classification (NCBI taxonomy): domain Eukaryota; kingdom Viridiplantae; phylum Streptophyta; class Pinopsida; order Pinales; family Pinaceae; genus Pinus; species Pinus albicaulis. Next base: position 852,432,450 of record CM076578.1, on the reverse strand, counting down.
CAATATGCCCTTGGAATAAATTCCAACTATTTTTTTTCAAATGAGACTTATGTAATTCGAAAAAAATACACACCTTTTTCTTGCTTTTGAGGAGTGCGATATTGAAACTAAATTATCTCTATGATTTCATATCTTCAATATCTAAAATTTGGTACTGAGGTAGCCCTCTAAATCCTCTTTTGAATGCCACAAGTCTGACCTGATTTGGATTCTTGAAGACAAAGTTGTGCCCAATCTCCTACGATGACCTAATTATGGACTGGTTCAGTAGAGAAAACTTGTATGAATTGCCACGTGTCACTACTTCCTCCTTCAGCTCTGAAATTGATAGATAGGAGACTAAATTTCTTATGCTTGCGTCCACTTTTTACAGAATTCCAATCCGATGCTCAGAGAGAGTTATGAAGGTTTTCCCACGATCACCTCTTTAAGATGAAATTCAGGAGCCTGAAAAAGTCCTAACTTCCACAGACCATATCTTTGACAATATTGCGAACCAGGATCTAAAATTTTGCGACGTTGTTCCTTAGGAGTTCCACTTCGTGCTCTAAAAATTTCAGATTATGAGCCTTCGTAGAAAATTTTTAATAGCAAAAATGTCGTGATGACCTGTTTAGGTTAAATTGAGGAGCCTGTAAAAAGACCTGACTTCCGCAGATCATATATCCGAAAATATTGTGGACCAAGCTCTGAAATTTTTCGACAACGTTCTTTAGGATTTCACCTTCGTACTCTAAAAATTTCAGCTTATTAACCTTCATAGAAAAAAAATTATAGCGAAAATTCCACGATGACCTATTTGGAGCAGCGAAACCCTAGAATCCAAAGCTCTAATACCAAATGTTGTGAAACCAGCTCCAAAAATAGAAGAAAAGAGATATCAATGCCTTAGAAATAAGCCACTTCGAGGGGGCAACCTCCAATACATTGCATGAATGAATAATTCTTGGATGATTCAAATGACAAAACCTCCTTTCTATATATAGGAGTCCATGGGGCCACAATGTAATCCTAGTGGGGCCACGATGTAATCCTAGCCGACCTAACAATAACAATGTAAGGGAAAAATAATAACAATATTGGGGTTAGAGGGAGCTACAATAATAACAATAAGGGGGCTACACTAATAAAAATAAGGGGCTAAACTAGTAATATAGGGACCTAACATGTTGCATACTTTCGATGGGTCCTGCTACATGAAAAATGAGAAATACATGAAAAATGTGATTGTAATCACGTTTTTTTATGTATTTATAATTTTTTGTGTAGTAGGGTCCACCAAAAGTATGCAACATGGGTACTCCTTGGATGAGGAATTAAATTTTTCATCCAACAAGTATGCTCGCTCGAAAATTGAGTAAAAAATTCTAGATATAAGTTGAAAATATGAGTTGAAAAAAGTAGTTTTATTATTTTATTATTTTTTAATCTTTGTACCCTTTTAATTAAAACATGGTGAATCATACCCCATGGTTGACATCATCATCTTGAATCCTATTGGTTCTTATAAAGTTTATTTTTTATGTACATTTTTTTTAGGAGGCCCATTTTAGACCTCAAAATTCCCCTAACGGATCACTGCCCATCTTGGAGCAACCTCACCCGAGAGGAGCTCCGACGGCTGGACAAATGCAGCAGTTAATCCATCGATTTCTCCTTGGAATGTCAGAGTCAATAAAGAAACATTCATAAATTGAGGGTGGAGATTGATTATAGGGGGTTGAGCCTTTCCTCCAACTATTCTCAAGCACCACATTGGGGAAGATAAAATGGGCCAAGCTTTTATCAGGTCAGCGTGACAACCATGTCAACCACTGGGAATGTTATCAAGTGAATGTGTAAAATGAGCACAAGATTGAATTTATATATCACCCTCCTCCCTTGTTCTCTTCCAAATCAAACTTTGCCACGTGTCCTCCTCTCCACACCATCTCCTCACTTTCCTGCCTGAAATCCCAGTGAATCGGCCATTTCACCCTGCACGTCGACCATTGCACTTCAAATTGTTTACTTAAAACCATTATGTGTCAAGTAATTCCATCTATTTTCATCTACCTCTAATAAACAACTAACCAAAGTCAAGTCTTTTTTTCACTTACAGTGTTCCATTCTCTCATCTTACCAAGAACTTCTCCACCACCCTCACTGGAGGAAGACATGAAGAAAGCTAAGGGGAATTTGAAAGCACATGTGAAGTAACCTACCGACCCATTTAAAGAAACGATCGATGAAAATTTTCCCAAGGCATGACTATTTTCAGACATAGTATGCACCATGGATTCAGTGCATTCCTCGTGGAAGGAAATTTAAAGGTATTTTGAAGAGGAAGCTCCTAGGATGACTATGAGGATAGTCATCATCAACGATCAAGCTCCCACCTCATAGGTAACCCCACAATATACATCCAATTATTTCTTGCACAAAATTGTATCGAGGCTTCGCATTCTTTTCTACATGGACATGGTAAGATGAGTTAATGAAACAGTGGATATTAAAGAGAGGAAGTTCCACACACAAAAGGGAACCACAATTGGTTTCTTTTCAGCACATGCCTTTTAGGAGATGTACCACTTACCATACCCTCAATCCATCTACGTAAATGATTATGTGGATGAATTATGTAAAACACACAAACATCCAGCTGATTCAATTAAAGACTAGAGGAGTGATAAGGAAAAGAACAAAAAGGAGAAAAATGATAAGTACTCCATAGACTCACTAGATTTTCCTTTCAGTCAGGTAGTCACCATGCTATGTAGGTTACATGCACTGCAAAATGTCTCGAAATTCCCTAAATATTGGGACCCTATGATTGATGGGGATTTTGAGGGGTATGTATTCGACTTGGATACTATGTTATCTAATAATCTGGCTAACCATATTTTAGCCTTTCTCTCTTCCTATAGTGTCTCAGATAATAAAACCACTTCATTCTATATGTCAGCCTATGTCATGGACTACCTATGTTATTCAATTGATTTTATAGCCATGGGATGGAAGTGGGGACTATATTTTCTCCCACACCAATCCACATTTACAATGATGTACTCTTGGAGACCAATCATTTTGGTCATTTCTATCAAATTTGTCACAATGTTATTATTTCAATTTATGAGATTATATTTGAAACCAAGCACCCTAGAATGTATTAACAAGCTACGAAATAACTTAGGAGGATTGGGAATTGGTATCGTGAATATTATTTCACCTATTTCAGAATCTTAGGAATCCATGTACCCCCATATGCCTTACCACTCTACCTTCCAGACAAGATGCTATGCAGGGAGGTGGCATACTAAAAAATTGGTCATGGAATTACCAGAGCATTGAAAGAATCCAATAATAAGATCTAGCCTCAATTCCCGCGTCATTTTCATATTTTATCTTTGGCTAATTATGGACATGCTAAGAAGGAGATCCATCCTATTTAGATATTAAATTTACCCACCATTCCGACTAGGTTATATGATCTAGATGGAGTATAAAAGAAACTGGCCCTAAACTCTGGTGTCACGAGATTCCTCCATGAAGAAAAGAAGTTTGATGAATTTTTTGTTGAGGAAAATTATTATGGGTCAATTAAGAAAAGGGTGAATGAGGAGTTATCTTTCCAAGAGCGAGAGAAGTTCCTCATGTTCAGGGACGCAAGGTTGGATCCTCTACCACTAAATTTGTTGCAACTACCTCTTCAAGGTCAAATATCTTTATAGGACACCTCAACATCTACTCATCAAGGGAGTTCCTACCAACTGGTAGTCCCTCCTCTACAAAAAATATTGGTTCTTCATATCTTGGAGGATAGGCACATATGGTATACAGAAACATGGAGCAGTAATGGGACTAGTTTGTCCAGGACCTGAAGTAATATAAGCAAAGGGAAAGAGGTCTTAGAGGGAGAAACTATTTTCCAACAACAGACTCCATTCCATAGTTCACATTATTAGTATCACATTAGGCTATATCAATCCACAAATTAGAATATACTAGCAGTCACGTAGCCTGAAGTAGATATTATCCCAATTAATCCACTTCAGATATCTTCCATGACTTTGAAGAGATTTCCCCACTAAAATTTTTTTACAGCCCTGCGCACAAGGCAGTGGTGAAGATATGGGGGGAGAAGAGAAAGATACATGATTCCTAGGCCTTAGTTTCAGGGAACACCTCACCAGATGCTCCCCTTGAAATCCTCTAGAAATGTACTTTAGATTCCCCTAGCGAGGAACTTGGAAAATTAACTCAGTTCATAGGTGCATATGCTTTGTCCACCATGGAAAAAGCCATGGAATTTCAAGAATTGATGAGGGAAAGGGATGAGAAGATTTCCTCCCTAGAACAAGATCTCATCGACAAGGAGGATAAATTGGGAGCACAATGGCAAGACCAACTAGATCAAAGGGATATTTCACTTACAGATCTAAAAGAAAAGTTCAATTCCCTTCAAATTCAGCTTGCAGAGGAAATTAAGGCTAAGGATAAATGGCTTCAAGATTCCCAACATAAGATAAAACAATTTTAGGGAGGAACCCTTCAATTGAAGGATTTCAATCAGAAGGATCGTGACTTAAATGAACAGCTACAAAGGCAGCAATGATTTTTCTGTGAGAAGTTGAATTTGGTTAAGGAACAATGCAGACTAGGAAATCATATGACCAATGAGATAGTGGAGATGATTTCATATTTTGATGAAGCTAAGAAGGACTTGAATGAAATTTTGGAATGGAAAGACAATGTTGAGGGGAGGAAATATGACTTTCCAAAAATTGGCACAATGCATAAATCAATTATCCTTAAAGGATGGAAATCTCGGATACAATCACTTAAAAATATCATCAGTGATGCACAAGAGATGTCAAGTGCCCTAGTGGAATCCATTAATGATTCCTTACTTGAATCGAATCTCGTATCCATATATCCTGAAGATTCCTTACCATATGTGGAGAGCCTACTTAGGAATTGACTTGAAAAGGGAGATGAGTTCATATAGGGGCTTAACCAACTAAGAAAAATTGATCTCGAAGCCAATTGGAACTTTCTAGTCAAACCACATGCCAATTGGTTGGTTTTAAAATCAGTTACCAATATTTTCACTTAGATGTTGCGACTGTTATGGGATACTATATTTAGTAGTAAGAAATAAATCAAACCTCATTCCCCTCCCGAGTTGGGGATACTCCTCAAAATTCAAAAATCATGGCAAAGATGGATAGTGGATCATGGGTCCACTTCGAAGGATCAAGCGAGAAACATTGAGGATATTTTCTGACTTGGAATCATAACATATCTCTGCCATTTCAACAATTTTGTATATATTTTATTTTCAAGAAAGAATCTAGTTGTTATGTGATGATTATAATAGTTAGGCCTTCGACACGCTCACACAACTGATTAGTTTAAATAGTTGTCCCACTAGGATATATTTAGTAACTGTTTTTGTTAGGCCTATCCCTATAAAAGGGAAGAGGAACTCATTTGTAGGGGTTCAATTTTGTATTCAAGAAGTTGTTATATCTTTGCAAGTTTTGCAAGTTATGAGGCTTAATGACATGTATGTTGTTATGAAACAATAATGAAGAAGTTTTTGGCGATTATATGTGAAGTATGCATTCCTATCTTTTTTATCATTTTCATGTGTTTCTTTACTCGTAGAAATTGTGTAATTGTAGTTGATGGAACTCAATCTTGTATGTCATGTTATGGCAGATGGTACCTGTAAATGTAAGATCGAAAGCCTTAAAATGCAATCCATGGCTTCTAATTTCATTTCCTATTTCTATACATTATTCTGCTAAATTTCAGTGCACATGATTCTATTTCTAACCCTCTGCATCATATTTCTTTCTTTATCCCTTCCCTCACCTATACTATAATATTTAAGGAAGCTTCATTATTTATGTGTAGGCCACCATGGTTGAACTTTACTTCCTTAGAATAAAGTGTTGTCAATTTGTGTAATGTACTTGATCTCTGAGTATGATTATTGAACCAGATTCAAATCCATTTATATTTTTAACTCTTGGACAATAATGATTGATCTATAAGAGACTGTAAGATTTCCTAGGAACTAACCCTTCTCCTCAACCCAGGAGATGTCTCTAGGAGCCATAACATCTTATGGCATCATTGTCAGGGGACCAATTATAATATATCCTCATGGGTATGATTTTTGAACATTCCTTTTATATGATGAGAAAAGAAAGTGTGGGTTTATATCTCTTACCTATCATAGTCTTAGACTATAACCCTAGATTTTAGAAGGCCTCATACCCATTCAGATACATCGCAATAGAAAACCCCTCTTATACTTGACCCAGAAATAACTTCCTCTAGGAGAATTTGGTGAGAAATAACCCCAAGAAATCCATATCTTGTTGTGTTTACCTTAGAGGCCTCAACTTCCAACTCTCAGAAAGCTGAGATGAAATATCCTAAAACATCATCCAAAGTTTTAGAGTTTTTAGAAGAATGTTTTCCTCCACCTGTATTTCACTTCTTGGGACCTAAGTCTAAAGAAACCTCTATAATTTTTTATATTTTTTCATCTCACACCTTCCCAAAAGTTTTAGTCAAAGATATTCTCATTACTATTCCATCTCCCTGTGCCAAATATTATCCAGTCTGGTTCACCCAACCTCTCAGTCAGGACCTATAGCAAATCGTTTTTAGCCTCCTTTGAAAAATATGGTTGTCCCTAGTTTCCTAATTAACACATATTCCCCACTTAATCTATAGCATCCTTTGAATTGAATGCCCCAAGACTATCTTAAGATCATGCCTATATTCTTTGGGGAAGATGATGTCATAACCCAAAACCACATTGAGGTCTTATGTGCATTTGCTGAAAAATTGAATGTAGAGCACTTGGAAGTAGTATTCAGACTATTTTTTCAGTACTTAGATGGGGAGGCTAGAAAATGGTTTAATACCTTACCAAATAACTCAATAAAAAATTAGGAGGAATTGGAAAACAATTTTATGCAGAAATGGGGAGATAATAAATACCGTGGGTATTTCCTCACTGATTTTAATGCAATAAAGAAAAGACACGATGAAGGTGCCTGAGAGTTCATAAAAATATTTAATAATTTGTATAAAAACTTGGCTGATGAGATTAAACCCCCCACAGGCAGTAGCTAATGTGGTGTTAGCTGGAGCTTTTGAGTTGTATTATGGGTTTACCCTCAAAGAGAGGAAATACCGTGCATTGTACCAAATCCAAACTGATGCTCTAAAAGTTGAAGTAAAAATTACATCTGCATGGAGGCGGAAAGGAAAGGGAGAAAATGGTGATAGGATAAGGGGAAAATAAGAATCCAACTACTTTTCCCAAGCAAGGGATGCCCAAGAGCAACATTTGGATGAAATGAATAAGTTGATTATGAACCTTTCAAATAAATTGGTGAATCTAGAGTTGGAGAACAAAATTCCTCCTGAACAGATCCAACATGGTCCCAACAGAAAATTCAATCCCCAATATAGGAGACCTCCTTTGCATCTATCTCAAAGAGAAATAAAGGACCAAAAATACCAAAAAAAACCTCCCCTATATTTATAATATGATCTTGAAGAAAATATTGAAAATGATTTTGATGTTCAGGAGAACCAATCCTCCACACTCTCAGAAGAAGAAAATGAAATAAAATCACACAGAGGAGAGGAGTATGATCACAATATCTCTTTGTATTAAGAAGATATAGATTCTTATTGTAGGAAGTTTGTTGATTTCATGCAAGCCCAATTTCATAGGAAATATTATTTTATATCCATGAAAAGATCTCGGACACAAGATCAAAATGAAGAAATTGTCCAACTTACACCCAGAAAACCAACTGATAAAGGGAAAAACTTGTCAACCTTGATCCACCAACCAAAGGAGAAACCTCCTACCCCACCAATTCCAATTCCGAAGCTCCAAATGCAAATCAAACACTAATGAAAACAAAGACAATACATCAAGAAAATAAAGAGCCAATTGAGTTGATAAAATTGGATACAAATCCCTTCGTTTTCAATTTTCAAAAGTAGTATGAGAAGTTCAAGATATCCATTCCCTTGAATGAATTACTAAAACAACCTAGATATAATAAACAAGTCTGTGAGTTCATGGATGTATCTTGTTATCACTCTGGTAGATCTCTAAGGTTGAAGAATAAATCCCAACGGAGGTAACCACGGACCAATATTTTATCTTGGTAGCTAGTCGTACCAATCCAGAGAGGTATCTCCCCAAAAATCATAGCAAGAGGGCTAGATGAATTAATTTTTTAGGCTAGGTATGAGTACATGGGCTTGTTTGTTTGAATTGGGTTGCTAGATGAGGATTAGGTCAAAGAGGCTAGGTCAGGGAAGATAGGATTAGGGTTGTAGATATTCAATGGGGAAAGGTAGGTAGAAAACCTAACACATTAGGGTTTCTTGAGTGGGATGGATCAGACAGGCGAGGAGCTAGAAAGAGCAAGGATAAGCATGAATTATTTCTAAATTGAAGAAGATGGAAAAAATATGAAGGTTTTCCCAAAACAGAGCATGAAATATGTATTTTTTTATCAACTTAAAAACTAGCATATCATAGAAATTAAATGGATCATGAAAAATAATGCTAAATTTCCATACCACGGGTATACCAAAGAAATAACTACAACCTTTTCATTAATTTCCTGCCAAATAGATTACACTAGAGTCTCTGATCAATACAAAAACATCCAACCTATGAAATGAGTCAAAATTACATTATATAGACCTCAAACAACCTCTCCCAACCTCAGGGGTCGAATCCATGAGAGGAGGAGTAGTTCCACCAAAAACTGAGCTGAATACCTAGAGTGTAGGGGGGTCAAACTGACTCATCCCTCACTTTTTGCAAACTGATTCATTACATGTCATAAAAACTTTTCACCTAATGTATTTACCCTAGGTAAGTGTAAAAACACCATAATTACATTTAATTCCATCAATTACACAAGTAAAAACATGATTTCTCAAGGTGAAAATAAAAATTGCAGAGAAAACTCAAAAAAATTAGACACTGGTGAGGAGTGCAGCGCCCGTGTCAGGTGCACAGTGCTAGTGTCAAGAGCTCCCTCCATTTTGCAACTGATTTTTGGATGGGTTGCAAGTGTCCAAATTGAGCTCAGGATATCTCATTGGAAATATTATCTAGTCTAATTTCCATATATGTTCTTGGTTTTCAAATTTGACTTTATTTGACCTCCCAAAAAGTGATTCTCCTAAGACTGCTTAGAAGCGTAGCGCCAAGGTGAAAAATGAGGCAAAACTGTGATTTTTCTGAGTGTTTTTTAACTTTTTCACCTGCCAGTTTGACCAAAAAAGACTGGAAAAGTGGTTGGCCTGCATGTTTTCTTTGCTCTGAATCCATTTGTGGTCTCATTTTGACCAAAAGCTGACAGTCCAACCATCACATGACTGTCCAGGAATGCAAAAAAACTTCAAAAATTTGCAAAAATGTATCAAAAATTGCCAAATTTTTCTGAATGGTGGCTGGTGACGAGGGTTAGGGATAGAGTGAGGCTTCAACAAGGATATCAAGCCTTATTTTCTCTTCTTGCATGGTTAGGGTTTCAATTTTTGCATTGGCTTTATTAAGTTTTGACCTTGCAATTTTGTTTCTCTTAGCATAGTGCTTTGCTATCTTTCTTTGAATATCATTTTCTTTCTTGGCCCTTTTCAACATCTTCTCAAGGTTTTCATTTATTACCTGAAGCCAACCTTCTTTATTCTCATTGACTACAATTGAAACTTTCTCATTAAGTGTGACCTCATCTGCTAGTTCTCTTTCTTTCTGCCTTTCTAGTTCTAGGGCTCTTTTCAAACCTTTGGTCCTTCACCTTATTCTTGGCACTTCTTCTTCTGGTTCATATAGCACACCATATTTTTCTAGTGTCTCTTCAAGAAATACTTTATCTTTTTCTACCTCCCTTTGAGCTTTGATGAATTTCACTTCATCAATGGAGTGTTTGGTCTTTAGCTGTTGGTTCTGCTCAAGAAAGGTAATGACAAATTTAGATCTATCAAGATTAATTTGTAGCTCTATAATCTTGGCTTCTTTTTCCTTGATGACTGTGCTTATGATCTCATAATCATCTTTCTGATTCAAGTCAACAAGGTCAAACTCTATTTCTATCTCATGAATATTTCCCTCCTCATGCCTAATCTCTTACTGAATATATGCCTGTGACATATTTTTCTTTCCTTTGGAAATCTCACTCGATTTTGCTTCCCATATGCACAATGTTCACAGAAATCGAAATCCAGAGAGCTATTAGACATACCTTCTACCATACCATTTCCATGCAATATCCGAAGGCCCTTCTCTCCAATATGTCCAAGCCTTAGATGGCATAGCATGGTCTTTTCTCTAGAGACTGCTAGGCTTTCCGGTCCACCTTTGGGAACCACAAAACTATTGCACCCATCAATAACAATTCTACCTTGAAGCTTGTATAGAGTTCCAATCCAAACTCCCTGCATTAATACCAGTGCTCCCGGAACCATCTTACAGGTATATTTCTTGAACACCATTTTTACACCTACATCATCCATCTTGCTTACAGAAATCAGATTTTTGGCCAATGCAGGAATGTGCAGAACACCAGGAAGTGTTCTAATCCTTCCACCTTGCAGCTTCAACTTGAATTTTCCACATCCAACGATTTTGGCCTTCCTATCATCACCTAAGAAGACATCACCACCATCATATTTTTTGTACTCGCAGAACCACTCCCTATGGGGAGTGAAGTGAAAAGATGCACCCGAGTTAATCAACCATGACTCATGATTTACATGTGTATTTGATGAAGAAGCCAAATACACATCACCACCTTCATCCGGGGTGGTTTTTTCCTCTGCAGAAGGAGCATCATCAGATCCATTTCCTTTCTCAGGAGCTTTAGATCTGTAGTCCTTTTTGCAGTGCCCTTCCTTTCTGCATTTCCAACACACCTTTACAAACTTTCCAGGAGATTTAGATCTCCCTCTAGATTTATATTTTCCACTCAAAACCTTATTCTTGTTTCTGTTCTGGGACTTTCCTCATATAGATAAGGCATCTCCATTCTGACCCTCCATATTTCTCCATCTCATTTCCTCCGACAACAAGGTTGAGACAATGTCATCAAAGTTCAATGTAGTTGTATTGCTACCTATTGCAATAACCAGACTATCCCATGAGTCTGGTAGAGAACATAACAAATTGATTCACTTATCTTCATCTGAGATTTTAATATCAATAGATGATAGCTAACTTACCACAGTATTGAAGGCGTTCAGATGCTACATCATTGAGTCTCCATCCTTCATCCTCAGGTTATACAACTTTTTCCGTAGGAACTATTTATTCACCAAAGACTTATATTGGTACAAAGTCCCAAGTTTGTCCCACAAATTCTTCATCATAGCTTCCCCAGATACATTCAACAATACCGAATCTAAGACACACAACCGTATTGTGCTCTACACCTCCAATCCAAATTTTTCCAGTCTTCATCTGACATTGTCATTGGTTTATTACCTGGATCTACCACGATCCATTGGTCTTTATCCACCGACAGATCCTCCATCTTGAGATTCCACAACTCAAAAATATGACCATTAAATTTCTCAATCTCTATCTTTCCACTACTTGTCATCTTCTTTCACTGCAAGAATCGATCCCGCATATTTCCCACTAAACAGGGTATACCACAGGCCCGAGCAAAAACCCCCTTAGCAACAAAGGTGTCCCCTTGAAGCCGAAACTACTTCGATACCAAATGTAGGTTTTAACCCTGTACAGAAATTATCTGCAAACGAATCTTAAAAACAGAAAATAAACAATAGTGAGAGCATGAAACATAAAACATATATACACAGAGATTTTCCCCTGGATCTCAAATCGAGACGACCAACTTGATTTTTCATTATATTCCTTTTAGTGTTACAGCACATGTATATACATGCTGAAGCATACATAAACCCCAATCCATTAACCCTCGATTAGAAAATAACCGTAGTTCCCTTGACCGGATCTACAAAATACCAGATGCCGAAAAACATGATGCCCCAAAACCATGTGCAAACTCATGCACAAAACCATGGGTGGGTGCGTGCACTGAAAAATAGGGTCCAAAATTTTTTTCCTGGGGCGCTGCCCTAGACCCTGAACAGGGGGGGCTACCGTCCCCCCTGCTACACATGACTAGTCATGAAAGGAATATAACACATACCCAACATGCAGCGCCAAGGTGAAAAATGAGGCAAAACTGTGATTTTTCTGAGTGTTTTTTGACTTTTTCACCTGCCATTTTGACCAAAAAAGACTAGAAAAGTGGTTGGCCTGCATGTTTTCTTTGCTTTGAATCCATTGGTGGTCTCCTTTTGACCAAAATTTGACAGTCCAACTGTCACATGGCTGTGTAGGAATGCACAAAAAATTCAAAAATTTGCAAACATGTATCAAAACTTGCCAAAATTTGCTGAATTGTGGCTGGTGACAAGGGTTAGGCATGGAGTGAGGCTTCAACAAGGATATCAAGCCTTCTTTTCTCTTCTTGCATGGTTAGGGTTTCAATTTTTGCATTGGATTTTATAAGTTTTGACCTTGCAATTTTTTTTCTCTTAGCATAGTGCTTTTATATCTTTCTTTGAATATCATTTCCTTTCTTGGCCCTTTTCAATAGCTTCTCAAGGTTTTCATTTATTACCTAAAGCCAACCTTCTTTATTCTCATTGATTACAATTGAAAATTTCTCATTAAGTGTGACCTCATCTGCTAGTTCTCTTTCTTTCTGCCTTTCTAGTTCTAGGAATCTTTTCAAACCTCTAGTCCTTCGCCTTATTCTTGGCACTTGTTCTTCTGGTTCATCTAGCACACTTTATTTTTCTAGTGTCTCTTCAAGCAAGACTTTATCTTTTTCTACCTCCCTTTGAGCTTTGATGAATTTCACTTCATCAATGAAGTGTTTGGTCTTTAGCTGTTGGTTCTGCTCAAGAAAGGTAATGACAAATTTAGATCTATCAAGATTAATTTGTAGCTCTCTAATCTTGGATTCTTTTTCCTTGATGACTATGCTAGTGATCTCATAATCATCTTGCTGATTCAAGTCAACAAGGTTAAACTCCATTTCTATCTCATGAATATTCCCTCCTTATGCCTAATCTCTTACTGGATATCTGCCTTTGACATAGTTTTATTTCCTTTGTCTACCTACTTTTCTGATGAAGAAGGCAAGGCCCCTTCCAAAATCTGTGGAGCAAACACTTGCCTATGACCTCTCTAATATGTTTTTTCCAATGTCTCTACCTCATCCACTTTGGTATTTTGAAGCACACTAATCTTATCCATGCTGGATGACCCAATCTAAGTGTGAAATGGTGATGATGGTGGTGAAATGTGTGAAGTAGTTTGACCTTATGAAGAAGTAGATATTGTGTGATGATATAGAGGAATGGATGTGGAAGGATGAGAGGCATGGATTGATCATGTTGAATTGGTGGAGCAGTAAAGATGTCATTAGCTATTGAAGTGTCCCATGAGATGTTCAATTGATCGAGATGATGGAGGAAAATGATCTTGATGAGAGAGTTGTGAAAAATAATTTTCATATGGTGGTCATAATCTCTCTTTTGAATAATGTATGCCATTTTTTCAATGTTCCTAAAGAGATAATAAGGTTTGTTGAGCATTTTGACCCTTGTGAAGTGCATCAATAACCAGATATGGTAGGTGTAGAGTCTATATAACCTTCCTTCACAAGAAATGTACTTCATGATGATTTTCATCTTGGGGGCATACCTATCCAGGAGTTAAGAGAAAGGAAAGACCCTCTTTCCTTCATTCTTGTACCTTGGCTTGATGTATGGCTCATAGTAATGATTCTCCAAGTCTTTTTCCTTGTACCACTTTTCACCAAAATTTGGAATTCCAGTGGCAGCTACTATGATGGATGTGGATACTATGAAAGTGACACTAGCAAGAGTTACCTGGTTATCATGAAGAGTAGAGATGAAAAGCCTTCTCAAAACAGGGTGATGTTGGACCCTTTGTATTCTTTCACAAAGTCGAAGCATCCTACATACTTGAAACATGTCACAGCCATGGGAGAGACCATGATTTATTTGGTTTTTTTAGGTTCAAGTTTAAGGATCCTCCCTCCTTTATGTGGCCTCCTCTCTTCCCTTTCTTCTTCCTCATTTAATTCTTTGTTTTCTTCTTCCATAGTGTATTGCCTAGAAACCCTAGGGAGATTAATTTGGAGTGAACTGTAGGTTTATGGAGTGAGAAATGGGATGGAAAAAATTAGGGAGATGGGGGAAGGGATTATTAAATTAAGGGAGGTGGCAGGGAGTAGAAACATTGTGGGATTTGGGAATAATAATTTTATTATAGGTATGGGGATTTGGGAGCCTAGGAAATTGAAATACCTAGGTCTTAGGGTTTAGGGGATAAAGGGATTTGGGGAAATGGATATGGTGATATAGGGGTTGGGAAAGGTTAATTGTAATGTGGGAAGGGTAGTGGAAGTCTTAGGAAGTTTACTTGAAAATTTGGAATGGAACTAGGGTTTAAAACAAAGAAGACATTTTTATCATTCCGCCATATTCCTAAGGCTGAAGAAGGAATCCCAATAGAAGTAACCACAGACCAAGCTTTTGACTTGGTAGCTAGCCCTACCAAGTCAAATATGGATCTCTCCATAGGGTCACATCCAAAAGGGCTGGATGAATTATGGTTTTTAGGCTAGGTATAAGTCCAGGGGTTGTTTTGATTTGATTGGGTTGGGTTTCACTGGATGAAGATATTAGGTCAAGGGAGCTAGGTCAGGGAAAATGAGATAGGGTTGCAGAGATTCAATGGGGAAAGGTAGGAATAAGGCTTACCACTTTAAATATGATTGTGATTAGATGGTTTTAATACTGATGAGAAGCTAGGAAGAGCATGGGAGATGTATTCTTCTTGAACAGAGGAAAATGGACAAATTATGATATCTTTCCCTAAACAGAGCATGAGAAAGCATGTGTTCTGCCTATAAACTTGAAAGAAATCATACAATAGAGATGTAATGAAAATGAAGACAACACATTCTAACATATGAAACTAAATGAAAAATAATGATAAACATCATACCACATGTATCCCAAAAAAAGTTGCAACTCTTCTTTATTAACTAGCCAAAACTAAGTAAAATAGTTCCTTGATCAATAAGCTATCATCCAAACTTATTCCAACCTTTGAAAATGAGTCAAAAATTACATGATATAGGCCTAAAAAACCTCTCCCAACCTCAAGAGTAGAATCCCTAAGTTGAGGAGCTAATCCACAATAATCTGAATTGATACCTAGAGTGTAGGGAGCTCTAAGTGACTCCTCCCTAAATACATTCAAAATAATTCATTTGACTTAATGACAACTTTTACATGATGAATCTACCCCTAGGTAACTTATCCATAACAAAATTAAATTTATCGTCTTCAATTATGTTAGCCACCAATAAAATTTGTCATATCAAATGGTGGTTAAAACATTTTGGGAGCCTTCAAGGAACAAGTTTTATTGCAAAAAAATGTTATCTCTTGAAGACTCATGAAGACATCATGCCTTTGGTTCAATCTTAACTGTTGTTTCCTTTTCCAACTTAGAAATTCTACTGTTTTCCATGAAAATAGAACCGCTGCAAACACCATTTTTCCCCTTCCCCCACCTCAAAACTAACCTTCATTTTATTCCCTTTTTTCCCCATCAATTTCCTTTATTTTTCATCCATTCCCCTTTTTTCTTCATAAAATCCCCTTACAGAGTTTAAAACTCCTTTTTGAACTCTGCTGAAACCCCCAAATCCATCAAAAAATCTGAAAATTTCATAAAAAATACACTTTTTTGTATTAAGGGTTTAAACCCCTTTGGGCTAAGTCCAAACCACTTCCCCACATGTGCCCGTGCACTAGAACTAGGCGCTAAGCCCTTTCGGCGCTTATTGCATCGGAAAAAAAAGAGCGCACAAGTCTTTTGTTGAGTTGAGAACTGCGATTGCGATTGGCCCTTTATTGCATAACCCTCGATCATATTATCACTCCATATAACCCTTATGCCCGCAATCAGGCGCCAAAACATTCAAATAATCCATTCTCGATTGCCCTTTTCCTTTGTAAATGAAAAAACCCTTTTATCCTAAGTTTTGGTCTAGACCCGCCCAAACAATGTTTTTTAACGTGAAATGGGTAGATTGAAAAGCCCACATCAAAATTTCCGATGCAATTGAGCCCCCGCTATATAAACTCCGCTCCCCCCACTTCACTCCATATAACTCACGCCTGGGACCAAGATTTTAAGTCCTGAAGCATTGATCGCATCGCAAAAATCCAAATGGGTAGATTGAAAGACCAAGCCCGACTTTCCGATGCGATTAGCCCTTATATACATAAGCCTTGGGCCTATCGCATTCCATATAATCCAAAGGCCCCATAGACGGGCACTAGCCTTATATAGATAGCTCGCCCGATAGCCAAAAACCTTTGTGTTATATTAAATTTTTAGTTTTCATATTTATTGAAGGGTTTCCGCCGGTGCATGATTTCAAACAATCTCTACCGTTGATTTGAAACTGATCAACGGCCCGCGCATTATCGCATCGCATTTTTTGTTGCGTGCATTTGTTTCTCCCCTCCGATTGGAAATTCCCCGATCAGTCGTCAGCCGTTGATCTCCTCTCCTCCTTCCTTTGATCCAACGGCCCACATTCACTCTGATTATTAACCTTTCCCCATCTTTGAACCCCTCCGATTTAATCGCATCGGCGCTGTGCAAATTATTCCCCCCCACCGATCGAATGCTTCCGATTGTATCTGGACCATCCACATGTCCAGATCGCATCTCCCAAACTTTGGTTTAAAAATATGCATCCCCGCTCGTATTGTTTTTCGGCCAATCACAGCCATTGATATCTATATATCAACGGTCCCTATTAACCTTTTCTCCACCTGTATATTTTTCGTTTTAAACCCCAGATTTAATCCTGGCCGTCGATCTTCTACATCCAATGACCCAGATTAAAACCGCCCTTCTTCCTTGCACTCGTGCATCTATCCCATATCGCGCTCGTTCTCCACCATCAGATCTGAGGCCCCAGATCTGAAAACCGATATTCCATATCGCGCAAATTTCAGCACGTAAGTTAATTTCCCATAGGCCGCGTGATATTGATGGTTTTAAAAAGCCAAGTGTCGCGTGGGAATGCGTATCGCGTTTAAAAAGGCAAAATCACCTCCCTGCTCTTTCGCCATGCGAAAACAACTGTTTTACCTCCCGAAACCGCTTTCCCTCTTTTTCTTTGTAATTCATCACGCGCTTCCTCAGCCGTCGATCTTTATGAGCCAATCTCATATGACGGCTCACATTCCTCCCGGAACCCATTTGGTGTCAACAAAGCTCCTACCGAGCTTAATTCTTAAATGTAAATCAATTAATACAGTGAAAATATCTGTACTCTTCTCCATTGATCCCCTCAAAGGCCGAGAAGCATTATTCTGTGTTAATTGAACCTTGGAGATCTTTTATTAGATCCCACCTCCTCATTCCTTCTATAAATACTTCTGTAGAAGATGAGAAAATGTTGGTTGCAGAACTTTGAAATATACTTGAGCTCGAAACTTCTGATTGTAAATAGTGTTCAAAGGCTCTTGAAGCTCTTCTTGTGATAGAATAGTTAGGCTAAGAAGTGAAGATGATTTCTAACCTGAAACATTGGAATTAAAGCTGTAACTGGTTTGAAGCATCAATACAAGCTGATTTATGGGATCCTGGTCTATGTCGACGGTGATGTTTTTCTTATTGTAAATCATTATTTTATTTCTGTTTTCACTTTTTTCATATTCTCTTATAAAGAATAACAATCACAGAGTTAGGATTTACTGTATATCAGTACCCTTCTCTGACTAACAAGCTTTATCTAAATGTTTTCTTCCGAATTGTGTTGTTTAGGAATTATTTAATTCAGTTCAAGCAGTTAGGAATGCTGGCGTTCCCTCGTCCTATTGTCTTAGCTAATTGTTATTCTTGAAAGTTATTTTCAGTTTATGTTAAGTAGAGATGAACTAAGGAAGATATGGTGAGCCCTGGTCCTAGTTTTATCCCCAAAGACTATCTGAAAGTTTCTCTAAGAGTGTGTTGAAAGCTAGCTAGTTTCAAAGTACTTACCAGATCTTAGACCATTCTTTGTTATCATTTTTGTTTTCCTTTGTGTTTAAATGTTTTCTATTGAAAGTGTATCAAAGGCTGGATAGTTTCGAAGTACTTACCAGATCTTGGATTACTTTTATGTTTTTCTTAAGTGTATGTCAAAAGCTGGCTAGTTTCAAAGTACTTACCAGATCTTGGGCTGCTCTTTGTTATTCATTTGTTTAATTCCCCTTCTTTTTGTATCATTTCATTCCATAAATCAACTTTAAAGAGATCCTTAGACATAGATGACTTGCCCCATAGACCACTCTTGAACCTAATTGTTTCAATTAAAACCCTATTATGACTCCATAGCCCAATGGACTAAAACCAACAAAACATCCATCTTTTTGGCCAAAGCTTGTTCTATTTTCTTGCAACTTCACACCTTTGGAACTCTTTCCATTTATAACTTTCCACTCAAATAATAATCATGCTCAACCATCAAAAACAAACAAACACCCTCGGCCTTCATAACTAGCCTAATATCATTACCCAAAACCTTTAAATATAAATCCATCTTTGCACTTATTGGAGAGATCCCTCTCCGGATTCTGGAGGGCTAGATCCTAGAATCCCAAAGTGGTTGAAACAATGTTCTCCCTATGGTCGGACTTTGCCAATCTTGCTGATTACAGGGAGCTAACAAATTACATAGGTAAAAACATCAATTTCTAAGATAAAGTCAAAATTTACAGTGAAAAACCAAAACTATTAGCAAATGGTCATATGCACCATTTTTCTATCATATGTGCCCTCGCTATTCAAGGCTGATTTTGACTGACTTGTAGGTGTCCAAATTAGGCCCAAGATAGCTTGTTGTAAAACCCTTAAAGTCTAGTTTCCAGATCTGCCTTCAGTTTCCAAAATGAAGGTTATTTTACCCTTCAAAACTTCAATCTCCTAAGACTGTTCTGTGCACAGCGCATAGGGCCAAAATAGGGGCAGAAACATAATTTTTAGGGTGTTTTTTCCCTTTTCACCTATCAAATCTGTAATTCAAAGCTGGAAAAGTGGTTTTATGGAATTCATTTTCCCTTAGGAATTCATTGGTGGTCTAATTTTCCTCAAAACGTTCCCCAAAAATTTGCGCAGCGCCTAGGGTGTTGCGCATAGCACAGTCAAACTGTGTAAAAATTCTGAATTTTGTGGAAAGATTGGCATCAAAGATGGAGCTATATCTCACTAAAAATGAGTTTGTTTGCAAAAATGAGAGTTTTTTTTGTTATTGGGAAGGTTTTGAACAAAAAACGCCTCCAGTTTCTCAAAATTCATTTTTTTTTGGCCACAATCTTCTTTGCAAAAAGGTCTCTCAAATAGGATTTTTCACAGGAAGAAAAATAAGTTGTGAAGATGTGAATGGATATCTCATTTTGTAATACCTGTGTAAAAAGTGAGATATTTTTTTTTACTTTGATATCTTAGGAACAAAAACCTCCTCCAGTTTCCAAAAAATCATTTTTTTTTGCCACAATATGCTCTGCAACAAGGAGACCAAACGGGACATTTCTTGAAAATGTGCCTTCGAAGTGTTTTCCAAATTTTCCAAATTTTCTTCAAATTTCCTCAAAATTGCTTCAAACTTACTTCTTGAAGACCTGATATGGTATTCTATGCTATCATGGATGCATCAATGAGAAAATCCAACTTACCCTTCTCTTTCTGCTTGATTAGAGTTTGTAGTTCTTGACCAATTCACAGAAATCAAAACAGCCCACATGTTTGAAACATATCACTGCCATAGGAGATGCCAAAAGTTCTCTAGTACTTGTTGGCTCAAGTATAAGTATTATACCCCCTCCATATGACCTTCTATCCTCTGTTTCTTCTCCCTCACTGTATCATATTTTCTCTTCTTCTTCCATGATGTTTTAAAGTCAAAACCCTAAGGAAGTGTGATGATGTGGAATATGCTTTTAGGAATGAGGAATGGGAAATGGAAAATGAATTAGATGGTGATAGGGATGTATGAAATGGGGGAGGGGATAAGGAGTGGTAGTATAATGGGATTTAGGATGGGGATTTGGGAATTGGGAGCCTAGGTAAATGTAGCACCTAGGGCTTAGGGTTTTGGGAAAAAGGGTCAGGGAAAAGGAATTTTGTAATAGAGGGGTTTAGAAATGGGTATTTGAAATTTTAGGAAGGGTATAAAGGTTTAGGGGAGTGAAATTTGTGGAATTCAAGAGTGTAATGGGAATACTAGGGTTTTAAAACAATTTCAAACACTAAATTCTAACATAAAATTCACAACATCCAACACATGAACTTGAAGGAGATGATAAATTATGGCATTATCTCTTACTCATTTACTAGAGGCCGATGAGAAGGTTGATGAAGCCTTGGAAATGAATTTTTTTTTTAGCTATATAACCCTTAGTAATATTCAGAGGTCAAAATGATCCAATTCCCCCAAAAGATCAGTCTATTACATCAAAATCTAGAACAGTATCCCAAAAAAATGACCAGCCTACTACAGAAATAGCACTGCAATCATGAATTTGAAACTTTCAACTCATGATAATTGTGTAAAGTCTGGAATATTTTTTTCTATATCATTTTTTTATGAGAAAAAACCTCTCTCGGTTCCTTCAAATTTGTTTCCATTTACTCGAGATCTACATTCAAAAAATATGTGTCAAATAGGAAAATTCTGAGATCTGAAAAGTAGGGCTCGAAGGTGCTCTCAATTCTACCAATATGTAACAACTATGCCAAAACTTAAAGACATTATTATTTTTTAGCCCGTTCTAAGGAAAAACCTCTTTCATTTTCTTCAGATTTGTTTCCATTTTCCCAAGATTTGCATTCCAAAAACATGTGTCAAACAGGAAAATTTCGAGATCCAAAAAATAAGGCTCAAAGATGATCTCTATTATCCCCATATGTATCAGATATGCCAAAATGGAAATATGTTATTTTTTTTTAGCACGTGATGAGAAAAAACCTCTTTCAGATTCCAAAATTTCACCACCATTTTCTCAGTAATTGCCTCGGAAGTCAACTGGTCACATAGAGAAAATTGGAAATTTTTTTATAAACAAGTTTGAAAGTGGGTTTATCCCACATGCACTGTGGGAGGTGAAACATTGAGGTTTATACACAATTTTCCACACCATCCTATTTGATGTGTAGTGCACCCCTTTTGGCTCCTTCGTGGGCTCTTCCCCTTCAAAACTTAGACCTTGACTTGGAGAAATAAAACATAACCCAACCATCCATTCCACAAAAAAAAATTTGAAGGCACCTTTCAACCATGTCTCTTTCTCTTTTATTAGTGCTAATAAGTCAAAATATGTGACAAATCCCTCATAGTATTGCTAATTTGGTCAACCAATTTCACCATAGCTTGAAGCACTTGAGTCCATTGTAATAATCTCCAAGAAGGAAATGTACACGAAGTAGAATAATAATACTAAAGTATCCCAACACATTCAGAACATTGCTTTCCTCCATTGTAGAGACACTTTTTTGTGAAATTATCATGTAAAGGATAAAAAGATGATATAGAATTGGACAAAAATGGTAATTATAAGGATAAGGAGTTTGATGACGTGGTCAGCGCAATATAAATGAGAGAATGGAAAAAAAACTATGTGAGGCCAATGATAATGACAGAGCTGAGGTGAAAACATAGCAAAACAAGGTGGGGTGGGTGGGATGCAAATCCATGTGCTAACAGACACCAAATTTTGAATAGAAGATTCAAACACCATGAAAATTTGACTTGCGGAATGCTAGGAGATAGAAATTAGTTGTTGCTTAGTTTTTGGAGGGTGAAGGAAACCAATGTTGAAGGTTTAGAGAGATGGCACTTCATTTTGGAGCTCACTAAGCAAGTCAGGTAGGTGTGTAGTGCCTCCTCTTCCAGGAGCGCAACGCCTGCTATGCGCAGCACGGCCAGTCCAGGAGCGCAGCACTGCCACTTTTCTCTCAATTTCACTCTCTAAATTTGAAAATAGTGATGTGGAGATGGTTACTTGATATTGTAGGGGAAAATGAGGTTGAATTTGATGTCTTGAGGGCTTTCATACTTGGTGAATTGTGATTTTTTATGCTTTTGGAACCCACTTTTCTATGTTCAAATTCACCTTTAAATTTCACAATTAAACCCTTTCACTTTGATTTATTTCCTTTGATAATTGATCATATTGATGGACTAGGAACTCTTTCAACTTTGATATATGCTTTTTTGGCATGTGGAACTCTGAGTTGGCAGCTTGGGAAGCTTGTACTTATTACATATTAAATGACATAAAACTACAAAATAAAAATAAAAGTTATGTCTTTTTGGAATAAAAATTACATTTTAGAATGAAAATCACAACTTTGGAATCAGAATTACATCTTTGAAAATCATCTTTACATGGTAAAGAGATGTTATTTTTTTCACTCTCTTGCTTTGATGGATTTATGCAATGGAAATGGTGTGTTTATTAGACCTTGAAAAACCCTAGAAACCTAATGAAACCTTAAAAATACCCTAAAGACCTAATGAGACCTTGAAAGAGTGGTTTTCATGATGACATTAGCTTTATGGATGATTTAAAGTTAGAAAGGTATGAAATATGCCACCAAGTAATAAAATTTGAGGAAGAGTGATGTTTTTGGACTAGGGCTACCATCAATGACTAATGTTTTGAATGACCTAGTGGAAAGAAAAAAAAAACTCTGAGTGGGATTCCTAAAATGATATGAAAAGAGGATTTTTTATCACTGATGGCAGGATGAAAATACTGACACTAACATTGGTCTTATTGGGGATGATAGCTCTGAAAGAGGTGTCAAGAACAAAAAAACTCTGGATTTTGTAGACCAGTGCCCTATTTATTGGGCCCATATGGTAAAAAAATCAAACTAGTAAACATAATTGAAAACTTATAACTCATAATAAATAGATTGACTCAAGAAAAACTCAAATCACTGAAACTTGACTCAATACTGACTTACTTGACTGAAAGCTGAACTTCTGAAAATGGCAGAAAATTAGTGAAGCTCCATCACCTTCACTTTGGGCTTCGAATTCCAGTGATTCTCCACTTCACACTTGCAAAAAATGTAACTGATATTTACAATGAAATGGAAAATTGATCGAGAAATGTAATTAAGAAAAGATAGTGTTTAAGGAGCCTACCATTAACTAGTCCTCCTAAACACTCTTGTCAATTCATCTCTTCAATAAAATAAGAATTTTGTCCTCGACAAGATGAAATCTGATATGGCCCTTTCCATAAATTCTCAAATTTTCCATGCTTACCCTTGTCTTCATTTCTAGCATCCCAGCGGAGTACCACATCTCCAACCTTGAAGTTGTCTTCCTTAGTTTTCCTATCATAGGTCTTATTTATCATGTCATGAGTTTTGAAGTATTCTGAAATACTTCATCTCTTGTCTGCTGAAGGTGTATCATTTTATTAATACAGTGTTGCATGTCATTTTCCTCAGTCCTTGCTTCTTGCAACAATTTCATTACCGGGAATGCTAATGATGAAGGAAACACAATATCAACTCCATACACAACTTGAAAAGGAGACATGCCAATAGAATTCTTATTACTCACTCGGTCTACCCACAATGCATTGATCAAATTTTTATGCCAATTCTTTTTATTCGCCTCTAACATTTTCTTAATGATGTTGATTAAGGATTTATTAGAGGACTCCGCAAATCGGTTAACTTGTGGGTAGTAGGCTGTATAATTTCCCAAATTAATGTTATATCTATCATAAAACTCAGTCATCTTCTTAGACTTGAATGTTGCTGCATTATTTATGATAATCTTAGTAGGACAACCAAAACGAGACAAAATATTAGTTTCTAAAAACTGAATGATGACAGAATCTATTGCTTGCCTGGTCAGGATCCCTTCAATCCACTTTGTAAAGTAATCTGTGGTTGGAAATATCCACTTGTGTTGTGCAAATGATGCTGGGTGAATCTCGCCTATGAAATCTAGGCCCCACTGCTGAAATGGTGCATGTACTGAAATAGGTTGAAGAGGTAATGGAAGAAGCTTTCTCTTACCCTGAAAAACTTGACATTCATGGCAACTCATTACTACTTTGTAGACACCTACAAAAAGTGTCGACCAATAATATCCCGCTCTCAATATTTTATTGGCAGTGGTATTCCAATAGAGGTGGCCCCCACAATCTCCTTTGTGGAAGTCATTCATCACTTCCTTAGATTCTTCTTCAACAAAATAGTTCAAAAACACACCTCCAGGATCCTTCTAGTAAAGTGCATGGTCCAGTATGAAATACTTTTAAGCTTTGAGTTTCAAATATCTGTCTTGAATTTTAGTCATGCCTACAAGAGGGTTTAGGTGTTGCAAAACATAAACAATATCAGAATATCATGGAGATGAAAAAAAGAAATCGGATACTTGAATGAGATTCACTTATTCTTCATTTTCAGACAAGGTTGAAATCAATTTGATGCCTAGAGCATGAAGGTTTGACTCAGCCATGAGCTTGGCTAAGCCCTGACCTTTGATCATCTTGGTGGGCTTGATCTCAAGGTCATATTCTAGTAAAGTTGCTATCCATCTCTCTCTCCTACCTTCTGGGTCTGTTTGCATGATAAATTCTTTAACAGCTGCATTAGGCACATAGGCAAGAGTATGTGAATGTAATATGTAAAATATGAAATCTTTCAATGCTTTAACCAAATCCAGAGCTTGTTTCTCTATAATGTTGTAGCAAAGTGCTGCATCTCTGATATTGCGACTGAAAAATGAAATTGGTAGCTCTATTTTATCCCTTTTCTACATCAAGACTATTGCCATAGTGTGCTCAGAAGCAAATGAGAATATTATGAAATCAACAGTATAATCAAGACTTACCAAAACAAGGGCATTAGTCAAGTAAAACTTAACTGATTTGAAACACTTCCAGGCATCTTCAGACCACTTCACATTATTATCTTTTTTCAACATATTTGTCAAATCTCTAAGATGCTCCACCAAATTAGGAATGAATCTATGTAATAAATTCATCTTACCATTGAATGCGTGTATTTCCTTCTTGTTGCGAGGGAAATCAATCTACTAAATTTCTTGAACACGGGAAGGGTCAATCCGGATCCCGTCCTTGGAGATGATGTGATCGAGAAGTTTTCCCTCCTTCATTGCAAAAAGGATTTTCTTTGGGTTGAGAGATATTCCTAACTTCATGCATATCTCGAAAAAAATTCTTAAATGGTGAAAATTTTCATCATCATAATGTGAAAACACTATCAAGTCATCTAAATAAACAACCAAGAAAACATCTTTTTCATTGGCGAATGCTATGTCCATGGGCCGCTGAAATGTGGCCCCTGAATTTTTCAAACCTAATCGCATTTTTGCATATTTGAATGTGCCCTAAGGTGTAGTAAATGTTTTCTTGTTCTGATCATCCTCATGGACCAAAATTTGGTTGTATCCCAAATAGCCATCCAATAGTGAAATACGGGAAGAACCGAAAACTCTTTGAAGTATATGGTCCATCTTCAGAAGTGGATAGTTGTACTTGAGGGACGCATTGTTCAAGTTCTTGAAATCTATGTAGAGCTGGATTTATCCAATATTTTTTCTTACAAGGACCAAATTTGAAATCCAATCAGAGAATATGATAGGGACAATAATACTAGACTTGAAATGTCTATTTACCTATTTTTCAATTGATGGCAGCCATCTGGGATTTATCCTTCTCAAATTTTTCTGAAAGGGATTTTGATCGAACTTGATCGGAATAGTGCGATGAATGATTTTCTTGTCATACACCTTTAAATCTGCATATTCCCATGCGAAAACATCAGAAAAGTTAGAAATTAATTTAACATATTGAGCCTTTACCTCGGGAGATAAGGACTTGGATATTTTAATCATATTTGGTTTGTCTATTGTCCCAATGTTTACATCTTCAAAACCCTTTTCCATAGGCACCAATGTAGGATTTCTTGCTACGTCATCTTGGTCAAACAATTCTTCCAAAGGTATGTTACCCTTTGGAATATTGTTGTCTTTCAGTTGTAGTATATCCATCTGAGTTGCTTCTATATCTGTTCATATTTATCACAAATTTCATCTATGGAACAATTATCAAATTCATCCCCACCTTGGAGAAATTTATTTACCTGCTTATCTTCCCAGAAAACCTGCCAATACCGCAAGTTATCTGGAATAGTGGACCGGTGTTTCACATGAATCTAAAACTTCTTGTTTGAATATATGGGGATCTTAAAATTGCTTGCAGCTTTATCCAATGAATCTACCATGAGATTTTGATTCTTTGGAACCATTGTAAGTATACACTCCTGAAACATTTTCAAAATATCTATTACATCATTCCTATATTGTCTCATTCGAGGATGCTTAGCTTAATATTCACCTTTAACTTTTTTGATCACAAATTCTGAATCACCATACACAACAATCCTTCTTTCTCCCAATTTCTTGAAGATTTTTAGGCCAGTAATCAGTGCTTCATACTCCATTTCATTGTTAGTGCAATTAAAAAATATCTTATAAGAGAAAAATATAACAGTTGTAGGGACCTTATTTTGCTGACGAAAAGGGCTGCGGACCCAAATTCCAATGCCTGCCCCATCTTTCCCTGAGGAACCATCAAAGTCCATGGACCATATACCATTTTCATCCTCCAAGTGCTGAAACTCTGATTTCTATTTTGGCTCAATTTTTTGAACTGTTTCTTAATGCTTTTCTGGAATTTCTTCCACTTTATCTAATGGTTGTTCTGAATTTTTCTCTACTTCATCTGATGATTGTTCTAATGAGCTTAGCAGATTCAATTTTTCCTTTGCTATAAATTCTCTGATGCAATTATAAATCTCCAAAACATCTTATACATCTACTAGCTAGCTATCTACATCATTTAAGCCACTATCATTAAAAAAATGAATGACTCTAAATCTGTATATACAACATTTATCGGATGATTGTTAGGATTTTCTTTGCTTGTGATCATATATTTCATCTTGGTTTCATGGTACAATTTTATCAATTGTCCGAAAACGGGCATATTTTCATAAGAAAATTCTAATTACAATGTGCCTCTTAATCCCCCCCCCCAGGATCTTGATAGCAACATGCCAAACTATGTTGGTATGTCAACTAACAACACATCCATTAGAACATCATTTTCTAGAAGCTGCTCTAGAGAGAATACTGAATCTTTGATAAGGCCAATAAAACAGACTCTACCTGAATAGAAGGAGTGTAAATCATGGTAGGGATGAGTGATGTCAAGTTCCAAATTTTCTATAATGGATTTTGGCATTATATTATGGGAGGCTCCGGAGTCTAACATGGAATTATGTAAAATGCATTGGTGGATTCTTAGACTCAAGTAGAAAGGAGGAACCTTGTTATCTTCTAACTCACCATCATTATTAGGACCAAAAATGAGTTCATGCTTATCATCTTCTACATTCACCATGTTGGACAAAGGATTTACTTTAAGCATCTTGGCAACATGGGACTTATACTGGTTATTCTTAACAAGCTCGGTTAAAGGAATATACAATTTTAACTTTGAAATTTCTATTTCTAGACTGAAGGGAGTGGTTTTGTCTACCTCTTTAATGACGATGTCTCATTTTCCAACATGGTCCTTTGATGGAAATTATTTCTTATAACTGTCCTTTTCCTTATTTTCTGAAATTGTGGATGGTTGATTTACTTTGTTCTGATTTTTTACTGCAGGCTCTTTTCCTTTACTCTGATTGCTCAGAAGAATCTTCTTTTTTTGAGTATCTTTCTACCAAGATGCTCTTTTATGAATAGGATTAACCAACACATCTCTACTCCTCAATGACATCTACCTATTTTGTGAACTAAGTGCATTCAAGTACCCCTGCTAATAATCACCTGATTTAGTATCCAGTTCATGATCACTGACAAGGATAAAATCTTCATCCTTAGGCTGATATTTCTTTTCAAAATACTCCTCATCTTTGGTCAAAAACATAGGAAAATCATCAACTTTGAAAATGATATTTTCTTCAAAAATTTTGTCTTCATCTTCTTCTTCTCCTTGAGCATAGTTTTGCTGCAAGGGTGCCCTGATTTGTTGCTGCTGTGGTGGTTGCTCAGGAACCCATTGTTCTCTCTGTTTGATCCTTAACTGAGGCTGTTGTTAACCTCTGTAGTTAGGATTTCTGACCTCAAGTTGTATCTCAGTGATGGACATCCTTTCAACCATCCTTTCAATAGTCCTTATCATTGTATCCATCTTAGCATAGGAAGATGAGGTGGATGGTTCATCTTTAATAGTAACTCTTCTCTCGTAATGGATATGGTTTAAAATCCAACTTCTAATCGTTATTGGGAAAATTGGCACAACAAAAATTTCGCCCTGTTTTTGGTGAAATTGGTGCTCAATTAGATGGATTCCGGGCGGAATTGTAGGATGATGCTGGATTTTGGGGAAAATTTTGAGCTAATAGTGCAGAAACTTGGGCAAGTCATAACTAAGTCAGTTTTTGACCAATTTGGATTATAAAGAGGGCACAAAGGCATTTTTTGGCATTCTGGAGCTGATGAAACAGGTTTCAGACCTATTTGAGAATTGTAAACACATGTAATCACACTTTTGAGAATAATAGATTAGGACCAAGCCATTGGAGGCTAGACCAAGGAGACGTACCCCAGGCGGGGTTAAATCTTCCATATGGTGTTTTTGTGTTACTGTTTATGGTGGTGTTCATATATGTTAAATGTTTTTTTCAGTGTTTTTTCTTTTTAATTTTAAAATTTTCATGAAATTCACATAAAAACTTAAATTAAACATGGAATTAACCTCTCAATCCTTAAGCACTTTTTCATATTATGAAATGGATCTTAGCACAACAAAAATAATATTCCCATTCAGATCAAGTTGGTATCAGAGCACTAGGTTTACTTTTGCAAGGAGGATTTAATTTGTTTTACAAGTGTTTAAATGCTTACAAGGTTGAAGCTCAAGAGAGAAGAAGGCAAGCTTGTAGGTGCAATTTATCTAGTTAGAGCAAGGAGAAGGAGGGCATAGTTGCAAAAATATCCACCACAATATTCACCTCCAATTGCAGTAGAAGCTTCTGTAAGCATGTCTCATAAAGGATGAATTAATAACATGTTAGAAGATGAGAAGGATTTTAGGAAGGATTTCTTTGACATGACAGAGATGGTGAAGGTCCTCTATGAAGAGAGGAATACAAGGTTGTAGGGTGAAAGATCTAAGCCTATAAGAGGAGAGGGTTCCCCAAGAGGAGGAGGTAATGAAATGGTGATATTCCACCATCTACTCAACCATCATCCTCACCACCATCTTCACCTTCATCTTCATCATCTTCCACTACAACAACCCTTACTCATAGTCATCAACATATCTCAAAAGGAATTGGTAAAAAACCCTTGTTAAAACTTGATATTAAATTTGAGCTACCTATGTATAATGGTGAAGCGAATGCAGAGAAGCTCGAAAATTAAGTTCATCAGTTGGAGGTCTATTGAAAAATTCAAAACCTTCAAGGTGATGATAAAAATATTCAGCTAGCTTCCTTGAGACTGGAGGCTGCAACACTAGTATGGTGGGAAGCCAAGACACAAGATGAGATTAAAAAACATGGTAAGATCTCACTCTCTTAGTCTAATTTCATTTCTAAAATTAAAAGATAATTTTACCCTTTAGCATATATGCAAAAAATCCATAATGAATTGGTAGAACTTTAGACAACTTAAAGGTAAAAGTGTGCAACATTACACCTAAGAATTTATCAAAAGAGCTCGTACATTAGGTGTTGATTTGCATTCACAAGACACATTTTTGAAGTATATAGGGGGTTTACATAGCTACCTAAGGCATACTATCCTTATTTTCAATCCCACTAGCCTGGATTAGGTTTGTGTGCAATCCACTCAACTTGAGGCAAGAGGGAAAAATGTTCCAGAAGAGGGTAAAAAGAAGCCATTTAAAGGTGGAGAGAAAGGAAAGGGCAAGAAAAATGCATCCGTTAAAAATTAAGGAGATAAAATGACATGAAAACATTGTTCCAAAGAGGGTCACAATGAAGACCACTATTGGAAGCTTCATCTAGAGATGAGACCCAATAAATTCAACAACAATTGAAAAGAAAAAATCGCTGCAACACCTCAATGGGATTTGGGATCCGACTCGGGTGATGAAAATAAAATACAACTATGGGTATCATAGGAAATGAATCCATTACTATCACTAATTCATCAAATTGTCACACTAGTACTCGAAATGAAGAAACAAGCATTGAATTATTTCATGTGAGGGTTATTTCAAAACATACAAAAATTGACACACTATTTGATAGTGGGTCTCAGGCCAATTGGATATCTAAAGACTTAGTCAAGAAACTTAATCTTGAAACCGTTCCTCATCGCAAACCATATCCATTCGGTTGGATATGCATGAAAACAAATTTGCAGGTGACAAGAAAGTGTTTTCGTCGGTTTTCAATCACAACAAACTTCATTGACGAAGTTGAATTAGAGGTTATACTACTTGATATTTTAGGAATTTTTTTGGGTATTCCTTACCTCTATGATAGAAAATCCATATTCTATCGCCATGAAAAAAAGTACCACTTGTTAAAAAATGGTGTGGTTTTTATTGTGAGAGCTCATTGCAACAAAATAAATCTTTTATTAGTTAATGCAGGGCAAATGAAAATACTAGTGAATTCAAGAAAGAATTTTGTGTTTCTTATGATTAAACCAAAGAATGATGTTGATTATTAAGAATTTCAAGGTTGTGATACAATGTTGAAATATGATTTTATTGAAGTGTTTAATCAAAATAATGAGATGTTTCAAGAGCCATATGGGTTACCTCCCAAGAGGGGAATCGAATATGAAATACAGTTGCAGCAATATTGTCCTCTTCCTAACATTGGCATGTATAGGATGTCGGTGGTGGAGAGTGCTAAAATAAAAAATAAAATTCAAGAGTTGTTGGAAAAAGTGATCGTCCGACCAATTACATCTCCTTGCGGGTAACATATTGTGTTGGTGCCAAATAAGTATGGAACATGATGCATGTGTGTAAATTTTTGTGTATTGAACAAGATTACGGTAAAGAACCGTTATCCACTTCCTAGAATAAATGATTTACTTGATCAATTGAAATATGCAAAGTATTTTACTAAGTTGGACTTAAGGAGTGGCTACCATCAAATTAGAATTTTTTAAGGTGAGATTTGGAATACAGCATTAAAAAAAATGCAAGGTTTGTTTGAATGGCTTGTTATGCCTTTTGGTTTATGTAATGCTCCTGCTACCTTCAGGCGTGTGATGAATGATGTTTTAAGGCCATTTCTTGATGAGTTTTTCATTGTCTACTTAGATGATATCTTATTTTTTAGTAAATCACTTGATGAACATGTCATGCATGTAAGAAAAGTACTTGATGTCTTAAGGAAAGAACAATTTTTTTTGAAGAGGTTAAAATGTGAGTTTGGTAAAACTTCTTTGGTTTACTTGGGGCATATTGTTGGAGGAGGTGAGTTGAGGATAGACCCCTCTAAGGTTGAGTTCATTGTGAATTGGCCAATGCCCAAGACAGTCACTGAGGTAAGAAGTTTTTTAGGAGAAGCCCAATATTGGAGGAAGTTTATTGCTAAATTCTCTTCTATCATAATTCCCTTGCATGCATTGAATAGTGTGAAAAATGTATTCCAATGGGGAGGAAGGCAACATAAAGCATTCAATGCTTTGAAAGAGAAGATCAATTCAGCCCTAGTACTTGCACTACCAGGCTTGAAACAACCCTTTGAGATTCAAAATGATGCAAGTGACTATGCCATGGGAGAATTCCTTATGAAACATGGTAAGGCCATTTAATTTCATTCAGAAACTTTAAATGGTGCAATGCTTAACTATAATACTTATGACAAGGAGCTTTATGTGTTGGTTCAAAATGTGAAAAAGTGGAAACACTACTTGATGGGAAAGGAAACCATCATACACACCAATCACCAACCATTGCAATACTTTCAATCACAAACTAAGCTGCAGCAGTCAAGGCACTTTCGATGGATGGGTTTCTTACATCAATTCCACTTGGTCATCAGGTATAAGAAAGGTATTTACAAAAGGGATTCTGATATGCCTTCTATGCCTATTATTATTGCAACTAATTTTCTCAAGAATAATCCTTTTTTTTCATGAAATTTGTGTTGAGAAATATGCATGTGATAATGAATTTCAAGATGTTTATGAAAGCTTGAGTCAAGGCAACCAAGTAGAGGAATTGGATTACCATGTACATAATAATTTTTTGTATCATTTGGGAAAGATTTGTATTCCATAGGGGGGTAGAGTGAATATCATAATAAAATCACACACTCGTGTCATTTTTGGAAATTTCGGTGTAATCAAAGCAGTGACACATCTTTAGAGGTATTTTTTGTAATGTTCCAAATCTGAAACTTTGCAATGAATAAGATGCATAACGGTCCTGTTATGATAAATAAGCTTAAAATATACATAATAAACACATATACATAATTTTTAGCTACAAAAGCAATGGGTACTGCGTTTCATGATTCGGAAAGTGGGGGAAAAGGGTGTTTTATGCCCTAAAAAGGTTGTTTTCAGAAATGAGCGCAAAAATAAGCCGGGGAAATGGCTGGATATGATAGATTAGGTCATGAGGGACATATGCTCTGAATTTCATCTCAAAATAATTCTTATAGCTATATTAAACAACTCCTCCTTTCCCGACTAGGCTAGAAAACACTGATTTCCCATGACTTTACTAAACAGAAATTTCTAAATACAGTGAGAGTGTAATTCCCATGAGGGTTTCTACATAAAATGATAAAATAATTCTTATATGAAGTCTATATTAATCAAATGGCAGAGAAATGTAGGTTTAACATCATTTATACAAAGAAAAAGACACCCGGTAAAGGTTTCCGGCAAAATGCATGAATAACAAACAGTACTGTAGAAAATAATGCAGTTACTGCATCTCTATATTAAAAATGGATGTAAATGACATGAGATATCATAATAATACAAATACATGGCCCTAGGCCTCTTCTTAGAACTCCTGGAGGGAAATGAGCACCTCCTCCTCAAAGATTTGCATCAAATCAAAGGGTGCAGCTCTGTTGCTACTGCTGCTGCATAAAGGACGCAGTTTTTTGAAGGAGACTACACTGTGGATGAATGTGGATGAATGGCCCCAAGAAAAATACTGAAATGAAGCTCAAATCCTTCTCTCTTGATCCCTTAAGCAAGATGATCCAAAGAGAGGATGGAATTCCCGCATAGGAATTCCTTGCACTAAGCAGTGCAGCAACTCCCGCTAAACAGCTGAAGCATGCAATTGGTCTCAAGACCAAAATAGCTGAATACATGAATGAATCCCCTTTGATGCTACGCCTTCCTTTTATCTTTGGTGAGCCTCCTCACCTCAGACCCCACACAATGTTGAGGTGACTTCTTCATGAAGCTTCCTCTTTCAAAATTGCGTTGCCCTAGCTTGCTTCCCTCCTCTTGTGGTTGTGTTGTTGACTTGGTCAACTAATCCACCTCCAATGCCTCTTTCACACTAGGGATCTTCAATCTAGTTTACATATGTGTGTCTTAGGCTGATCCTTGTTCACATTGAACTGGTTTACTTAGGTGATCTCTTCATCCTCAAGAATGCATGTTGACTTAGTCAAACTTGACCATGTCCTCATCTATTTTTCCCCTGTTCACACTTATAAGTGTAAATTTCAGCTCTTGAAGTGATCCCCTTCCTTATTAATTTGGAATTTATTCATATTTTATTGTTCATGGGTCTCCTTACCCATTTATTCCTCTCTTAGGTGAAAGCATAAAAATCTAATATTCCAATTCGCTTGTGTGCAAATTTTGGAATATTAAATTTTTATTGGCCTCTTATGCTTGAAAGTGTGGCATGTTTCATTAAATTTTGCTCATTATGCGCAGTCAATAAGCCTAGATGATAGGAATTTATGATTTTACACACCACTTACTATCCCTTCACGTCCATGGGAGAGTGTTTCTATGGATTTTGTAGGAGGTCTTCCATTCTCAAAAAGAGGTCATGATTATTTGTATGTAGTTGTGGATAGGTTCAACAAGATGTGTACATTAATGCCAGGTAAAAATAAAATCACAACTGAAAAAACAACTCTTTTATTCTTTCAGCATATTTGGGTTCATTTTGGTTTTCCCACATCCATTGTTAGTGATCGATATTCTCTATTTTTTGGGAATTTTTGGTCAAGTTTGTGGGACTTGATGGATACCAAGTTGAAGAAGAGTACAAAATTTCATCCACAAATAGATGGTCAAACCGAGGTGGTTAATCAAATATTCATACATATTCTTCGAGGATATTGCAGCAAGTATCCTAAGTTGTGGGATGAAAACTTGCACTGCATTCAAAATTCTTACAACCATGCAAAACACTCCTTTACACAAACATTGCTATTTGAGGCATGTCTTGTATACTTGCCTAGATCACCATTGGATTTCATTTTTGGGAAGAATGTTGCTATTGATGGCCATAGTGACATAGACAAAGCCGAGAAGTTCATAGAACAGATCTAATCAATACATCAAAATGTTCAAGATCATCTTGAAAAGAGCCAAGGAAAGTACAAAGCAAGGCATGACAAGAATCGTGTAGATCACAAGTTCCAAGTTGGTGTCAAATTTTGTCTTCACATTAGAAAAGAGAGGCTTCAAGGAGAAGGTAAAAAATTGAAACCAATCTGTTATGGCCCTTTCATAATTTTGGAAAATATTGGTGAAAATGCCCTCAAGTTAGATTTTCCTTCATACATGCAAATTTACTATCTTATTAATGTTGAGAACTTAAGGTTGTATTAGCCTCCATTGATTCAAGATCACAGAGAACAAGTTCAGATTCCTTCTATTAAAGGCTTTTCTCCTGAATACCTTGATGAGATTCAATAAGACACAATTCTTGATAGAAGAACAAGGACATCAAAACGAGGTAGTATAGACTACCTTCATGTGGGGCTCAAAGGAAAAAATCCTTCTAAGGCCAAATGGATCGAGATTGGAAAGGTGAGGTAACTTTACCCTCATCTGTTGAACAAACAAAAGTGATATTTTGGAGTCCAAAAGCTTCTAGTGGGGAGGAGTGATCATGTGCTCTAAATTATACTCAAAAATAAAAGTTGTCAAAATGGTGTGGAATCTGAACGACCGTGTATATCTTGTTGTTATGAATCTGGCGCAACTCATTTCACAGAAAAACGACACTATTTTCTCCCAGAAAAATGTTCTGCCCACTTTGTCAATCAGGCAAATTTTTAAAAAAAATGCAGGACAACCCAGTCAGTAGTCCGTACAACTAACTGGGCGTGGCTACGTGGTAGTTTGACCAGTCAAAGGATTTTTCCTCTGGCATATGGGATGGTGCCAAGTGGCACATTGTTATTTTTTTGATTTGGATAATTGTAATTGGATTTTGTGGTGGCCAATCATAGGCTTCCATGTGGCCATCCAGGGGTCACCACGTGGTAGCTCGAGGGCCACCAAAATTTATGTGGGACGCCAAGCAGAGGCACCGGAGGTCGAAACTGTGACCTCCATGAAACCATGTACAAGCTTTACCGTCACACCAACACATGTGTTCCTTGCTATATAGAGTAACTCGTTTGGTTTTAATTTCATGTTAATTGTGCAATGGGGGCAGAGTGTCGAGGTCTATACCTAGCCCTGGTCACCATCAGAGGCAAGACCATGCACGGGAGGCTAGCCCCCCCCCCCCAACATTCCATAACCTTAACCATGATAAAATATTCCGCCATGTGTTCATTGTCGAGACCGCCGAAATCTGCAACCTGCTAATAGCCTCCATTCATCGTGACATTATATGCTAACCAAATGCCGACATATGTCCACATTCAATGCCAAGTCCGGCAGTTAACCCAACTACATGGATATATATATATATATATATATATATATATATATATATATATATATATATATATATATTATAAACCATAATGGATATGGTTTAAAATCTGACTTCTAAGTGTTATTGGGAAAATTGGCGCAATGAGAATTTCGTTCTGTTTTTGGTGAAACTAGAGCTCATCTAGCTAGATTCCTTGAGGATTTGTAGGATAATGTCGGATTTTGGGGAAAATGTGGAGCGAATAGTCCAAAAACGTTGGGAATTCATAACTAAGTTAGTTTTTGACCAAATTTGGATTAGAAAGAGGCTACACAAGCATTTTTGGGCATTTTGGAAATGATGGAACATGTTTCAGAGCTGTTTGAGCATTGTAAACATATGTAATCACACTTTTGAGCATAATAGAAGAGGGCCAAGCCATTGAAATCTAGACCAAGGAGACATAGCCTAGGCGGGGTGAACTCCTTCAATATGTGTTTTTGTGTTACCATTTATGATGATGTTCATCTATGTTAGATGTTGTTTTTCAGTGTTTTGTTTATGTTAATTTTTTCATGAAATTCACATAAAAACTCAAATTAAACTTTCTATTAACCTCTCAATCCTCAAGCACTTTTTTTATATTCTAAATTGGATGTTAGCACAAAAAAAATAATATTCCCATTCACATCAGTAACCAACATTGTATGTTACATTGACAGTGAAGCATCCAGCCATATCACTAGGAACAAGGAATATTTCAGCTAGTTGATGGAGAAAGACATGCAGTTTCACATTGAGCTAGGAGATGATGGCAGGTACTTAACCGAGGGCATGGGTACTATCATATTTGAGAGTGAGTATAGTGACCATATTCATCTCAAGGATGTCCTCTATGTCCTAGGCCTTAAAAATAACTTTTTTTTTATTCAACCTTAGAGGAAAAAGGTTATGAGGTCATTTTTAGTAGAGGGAAGGCCTACCTCAAACCCTTAAATTATGAATTTATGAATAAGATTGGTGTGAGGGTGAAGAAATTTACAAGCTACATTTCAAGACAAACAATATCTTGATTAGCAACAAGGAGGGTCGTGAGAAGGGCCGAAACCTTGGGGAGATAAGGAACAAGCATATGGGCCATTTACACCATGGAGTGTTGAAAATACTCAAGGAGATAGCTATGGGATTACCATGATGTAGCATAGACCAGCATGATGTGTTCAAGGGATGCACAATTGGAAAGTATGCCAAGACGTCCTTTCCCATTAGTGAAAACCAATCTAAGGGAATCTTGGACTTGGTTCATTTAGACGTATGTGGTACATTCTTTTCTCCTTCCCTCATGGGATATATATACTATGTCACCTTCATTGATGGCCATTTGAGGAAGACGTGGATCTTCTTCATGAAGAAGAAAGGCGAAGTGTTCTCGAAGTTCCAGGAGTTCAAATAATTGGTGGAGAGCTAGATAGGAAGGAAGGTTAAAGCGTTGATATTAAATAATGGAGGGGAGTACATCTCCAATGGCTTCAAGCATTTTTGTGCCAAGGAGGGCATCAAGATAGAGCTCACCAAACCCTATAACCTTTACCATAATGGGGTGGAAAAGCAGAAAAACATGAGTATTGTTGGAGCAGCTAGAGCCATGATGCATGACCAGGGAATTCCATTATTCCTTTAGGCAGAGGCATGCAACATTATAGTTTATTTGCAAAACAATTCTACATAAGGTGCTTCGACGAGTTACACTAGATGAGAAATTTATTGGAAATAAGCTAGATGTCTCACACTTATATATTTTTGGTAGTGTGGTTTACTATCATGTTCTTTCAAAGAGATATAGTAAGCCAGAGCCTCCAGTATAAAATTGATTTTCATAAATTACCATGAGACATACAAGGCATAATTATATATGTACCAACATAGAGGAAGACAATTATCAAGCGTGATTTCAAGTTTGAGGAGGAAAGGGCACTCAAAAAGTACTTACAGAGTGATTAGGCTACATTACAGGTGGAGGAGGTGATAGCTGATAAGTAGGAGACTTAACCACCCCGTTAGGCCATGTCATAGCTATTTGTTGGGAATTTCATACAACATTCACACGGGAATGTTGCGCATGAGAAAATGGAGAGAGAAGAGTGAGCATGGCTCACTTCAACTAATCCAAAAAGGTTTGCGACACATAGCAGGGATACACATGTGTGCAAGCTCAAAAGAACTATTTTTCGGCTCAAGAAATCCCCACAAGTGTGGTACTCATGCATTGAAAGCTATCTTCTTGATCTTAAATGGGTGGCTGAATTTTTTTTC
This sequence comes from Pinus albicaulis, assembly GCA_034641835.2. Taxonomy (NCBI): domain Eukaryota; kingdom Viridiplantae; phylum Streptophyta; class Pinopsida; order Pinales; family Pinaceae; genus Pinus; species Pinus albicaulis. The sequence goes on along the minus strand of CM076578.1, from coordinate 852,394,026 downwards.
TATGAAAGCACCTCCCACTCAATTAAAACAAATTAAGGATCTTGCTTATACATGTATGTGCGGATTTGAATTCTTGATTCAGGTGCATGTGTTTTAACTATTTTAAGGCTTTATGTGTGAGCAATTAAACATTTTTTAAGCTAATTAAAAGCATGTAAAACAACCATAAACTGCAGCAAATTAACCAACAACACATAACAACAAACATAATACCCTCAACACTTGGGCTATGTCTCTTTTAGCCTTTGTCAATTGACTTGGCTCTTTGGGATTAAGATGGTCAATTTATTTTACAAGCTTCTGCTCAACTCCAATGGTTTTTTGGTCTATACCAATGGGTTTATAATACCAAAATACCCCTGGATTTAATTCTCAATCTCTAGAAATGGACCTAGGCTCCCCATTCTATGCCTCCAACACCTCGTGGCACTAGGCTCCCTGAAACTTCCCTGTGGCTTCTTCGGCTCTAGAAGTCTCCAAATGGCTTTGAAAATCCTTCCATTGGATTCAAAATGTCAAAAATAGTCATAAATGACTATTCATTCGCTTAAAATGGCCTCTAGCTGCTCTGGCTATGCCTCCAGGTGTACATATTGCAAGCAAATCAATTTGGAAAGTGGATTTCCAAAAGAGAGCTTGTATGCCATAGTTGCAATAGGGAATTCATTCTCAGTGGGAAGGCTAAAAATTTTCCAATCACATAGAGAGAAAAATGGTACTGTTGGATATATAATTTTACAGCATCCACCAATGTTGAAGTGGGTCAGCAACAACCGAAGAGCAGCGGTCAAGAGACATAGCGAGTTGCAGTGCAAGGCATGTCAGGGTGATTGCCAAAAAGAGACTTGCTAAGTAAAACACCATCTTGTTCTATAATGGCTACAAAACACCTTGCACCTTGTCCACTTCTTCATTGAATGGACCAAAAATTCCTGCAAGATCTTGTCACAAGAACACACGATCAATCTTGAAAAGAAAATCTTATGCAAGAATTGAAATGACAACCACCACGTTTTTCCCCCTTCAAAGCACTGATTTTCACCTTCCTGTAACATCACATACATGGAGATCATATTGCACATTGGTGTATCCATTTATCGACTCATAATCGACAAACACCCTCGACTAAAACATAGGTCATGCAACATGCGACATCAACAACAAGTCAACATGAGATGTGCAATACAATCGACACAAGACAATATGAAAAGTGTGAACACAATTGACCCAAGTCGAAAAACATGTGCGACACAATCGACACAAGTCGATATACAACATGATACATATTGACAACACTCATTCATGTATCTATGTACAATGAACCTATTTACAAGTTCACCATTTTCACATACAAACTCATTGTTATAGGTCAATTTGGGCATCATTACCAATGTCCTGGTTAACTGGATATCATCTCCAGGACCAATGAATAGGGTCTATCATCCCCTATTATTTCAGTTGCTACATGCCCTAAGACAAAGAACAAGACAAATCATTCATGACTTTCATCTACAAAGGTTTCCAATATTTTAAGTTTATAATATATCATATGAGATCTCATCAACACTTCCTCTAAAGAGACTAAGTGCATTGCATATGCAGGTAGCCCCATTCAAGGCTGCTCTGCAAAGAACTTCCTGACACTCATAGGAGCATTGGTCACATTGGGAGCGGAATTCTCATTGTTCCAGAATCTCCACTTGGACAATGCCTTCTAGAAGAGTTCACATGTGTCAAACTTTGAATCCATGTGTCCATTTGACATCTACAATATTGGGAACATGTCTTGCATATTATTGGAAAGTCATTGATTATAAAACTACCTTCAGCTCCTCTATAAATTAAGCACAGATCTTAGTGTTTGATAAGGATGAATTTAAGTAGATAAATGTTGGTGGAATTTAAATTGAGGAGTTGATTTATGTAACATGCTGCTGGAGAGATTTTCATTGTGATGAGGTTGGGATACTGCTGGAGATGGTCACTTCAAATCAATCACTAGGTTGTAACCTCCCCTTCTATCCATTAATAAAGATTTCTGCTTACTTTTCCACATATGTATATGTATAAGCTCATGTTTTCCATATTATGAATTCTTATCTGATGTATATGGTTTATGTTTCATTGATTTAACTAAATAACTTGAATAAACATCTATATTATTGCTATCATTTTCTATTTAGTGTTCATCTTTGCAGGAAATATTTTCGGACATCTAGCTTGGATTTGAAGCTACAAAAAGAGCGAAGAAAGGAGGATAGGAAGCACTTGTACTCCAAGTAAGTTCTTTGATCTGTTCTATGTGTATTTACAGTTAGGAAAAGTAGTCGCAAATTCATTAATCTGTTGTTCTAGATAAGCACCTGTCTAGGGAAGAATGTTTTATCCATAATTAATAATTACACATAACAAATTGGCGAATCTACTGGGGAGTTTACCCTTCATCCTAGGTGTATTTTCCTCTAATTTTATATGTTTATTCACCTAGTAGATTTTACTCAGAAATATTAGGTTTTTTGAAATCCAAATTTGCATTGGAAGTGTGTTAAACAGTTGTGTTTTTCATTGTACACTACACCCAACGCACTGTTGGACAAGACACAATGCTTTGCATAGCACTGTCTCTACTTCAATGGTGCTTTGTAGTGCATTGTCTCCCTTTAGAGACTGCGTTGACCCCAGAGACCATCCAAATTCCATTGAATTTTTCATTGCATTTTATTTTCACTTTGTTCTCTGCTGTGTTTTGAAAAGCCCGAGCCTCATATTGACTAGTGAACTTATCTACCTCTTCCTCCTTTGAAAGAATAGTTTGTTCAATGTTTGTTTAAATCGTTTTTATTTTTCACTAATGAATTAATTCAAAGTATTTTCATTGTCGCACTAGATCCATTTGCTTTTGAAAATGAAATTGTCATAAATTCTTCGTTTCCTAATAGGATAATTTTTTTTTTAATTCCTTTTCCTTCAAAAGAGAAATTTTTGTTTATATTCCTCATTTCTCAGAAGTAAAAGGAATTTGTTCTTATTGATTCAGTGCATTTAGTTTCTTTTCTGCATTCATAACATTAAAAGAATTGAAAAGAAAAACCTGAATTTGCATGTAGTGGATTATGTGTTTTTCAAAAGGAACAATTAGGAAATCTGCATTTAGTCTGTACTCTTTGATTTGTTTGCTCTCAAATTGATTACTCTTTCCCTCTAGTAGCTAGGATTTTCATTGCAAAACTAAAAGTGAACAATTGTTTATCATTCGTAGTTTTCATTTTAGGAATTTCCAATACATCATCACGATGAACCTTTGAAAGGAAAATTGATAAACAGGATCAACTTAAAATGTATCTCAATTTACCTAACAAAGCATTGGAACCATAACGATAAAATTTAGAAGGTCTAGGCTAAAGACGTGTTCCAGCATCGTAAAACATAGCAGTTGTTGTTAACTTGTCTGCAATACATTCTGAGTGTGATACCTCACTCCACGTACATAAGTATATCGTAGCTCTTCCGCATACTTTCGGGTATATCGAGCAGTGTTACAATACAAAAAGTATAAAGGGGTGCTCTCACTGTGCGGTTTCGCATCAGATAGTGCTAATATGGACTTGAGCCTCCATGTACCTTCGGGTATATTTGGGAGGGAAAATTTTAGGTGCTATCCATCCATAGCGAATTGAGTCGGTCGCCTTGTAAATTGTGATACACTGAACACAGCATTCGAGGAGATTGCCTGCCTGTACTTCTTAGTTCGCTAGGAGGTATTCTGCGGTTCACAGTTTCTTAGTAAACCTTTTGCCTAGCATTACCATTTTATTTTTTTTGGTTAAAATAAATTAGTAATCGTGGAAGAAAAAATTCCTTTCCCCCGTCATTCGCGTAAATTAGCATTAAAACCACCTTTACCACTAGAAGTTACTTCTAGTAGGTGAAGGCGATCACACTCTGCCAAATCAAGTACAATTCATACCTCTGGTGAAACATCATCTTCCCATATACCAGAGTTAGCTCAATTTATTTCTACACATCTCGGTTCATCTACTATTGTTGAAACGGAGTCCTCATAGCTACCCATGGTCACGATCCATCCAATCAGTGAGACCATACCTCTTGGACCCAACGTTTTTCAACCAGAATTTGATCCAGATCCTGTCTCTTATTTTCCAAAACATCTGAATCTCAAAGTCAAACAACTGAAAGTTGTTCTTGCCTTGGTCATCCCACGAATTTCTCTAGCCATTGAGTCTCCCATATCACACAGTAAACCACTTGAAATGTAATTTGGTCCTGATGGTGAAATACTTCCACCTGGTTTAATTGCGATTGAAGAAATCCCACAAGACGAGACACCTTTAACTCCAACCCATTTTGGGGATGACCTTTACTTGTACGAGTCTTTTCCTAATCATCACCATCTTCTTTTGTTGATCCTGTTCCTATTCAAACTCTCGTCGATCCACAAGGGTATACATTTGGTCAAGTAACCATGCCTCAACTAACATCTTCAGTTGGACCATCTATTCCGATTACGTCGACACCTTCCCTCGCTACACCTTCGATGTTTACAACTTCATCAGAGTCATATTTTCATGGTGGCCCTATGGTCCCATCAAGTTACAAATAATTATCTGGAATTTTCTCTAATGCATCTTCAAATCCATGGACTTTACCAATGTCATCATTTGGTATTATAACTGGTAAACCTATAGTGAGTACTGAACAACTTGATTCCTTATACACATCATCAGGGCAATATCAAGCCGGTCCTTCTGGGTCTATTCCTTTAAGTACCATATCAACTGGACTCCCAGCATTTGGAGAGAAATATTTTTCGTCTTATTATCCTCCTCATGCTGGGGGGAAACATTTGGTCACCCAATATGACAGTACTTCGTCAATTTTTGATCAACCTAATGTTGAAATGAATGTTTTTCAATGGTAGCCCACTCTGCCTATCCAACCACAAATGGTTGTACACTCATATTAACCAGTTCAACCTGTTACACCCACATCATTTCCACTTGTTAATACATCTTTACCCCTGTTACAGAATCAAAATGTTGTACAAAAAACTTATCAAGTAGGTCCTTCAACTCAATACCCTCAAATATTGGGTCCATAGACTCTAAATCCTTCGGTTAATTTACAACAACCTGTATCCGGAATCTTTTATTCATAAGTTGATTTACCATTTTATGGGATTTCACAGCCAAAACCAGGTTATACTTATCCTCAACCGTATCCAAGTTATCCTAATTTGGGTTATAACATTGGTGGATAGATCCCTTGGCAGCCTCAGGTGCAAATGCCTCAAACTTCATTTCAACAAGTATCATATCCAGGTTTTGGTCAACAGAATCCTCAAGCGATTTATTTTCAAAACAACCCTTATCTAGGTTACCAGCAAAAAACTCATTATTCTGGTGCTCAAAGGCCTGTTGCTCAAGCAATTCCATCTTACCCTGGCTATGCTCAACCTAACCTTAATAGATAGTTTCCATTTGTTGCAACTTTAGAGTTACCAGATTTAAATCGACTAACCAATGAACCAATTAACTATGCTCCTTGGTGGTCAGTGATACCTCACAAATTACCCTCAGATATTCCTAAGTTCAATGGAAACCCTGGGGAAGACCCGTCGACTCAGGTCATGACTTATCATTTATGGTGTTCATCAAACTCCCTGAATGATGATTCTGTTCGACTACGTCTTTTCCAGCATACGCTCACAGGTCCAACAACAAAATGGTACATTGAGTTACCTAGAGCTTATTTTGATAATTTCACTTCCATAGCTACTATATTTTTGACTAATTTCTAGTTACCCATCAGATATGCAACTAGAATGGAACTCTTGACCAATTTCAAACAGACTAATGCTACTCACATTTCCGATCATATTCATGAGTGGCATCGTCATCGTAGAATGGTTAAGACATTTGTTCTGGATAAGCTCCTTACTGAGTGGTTCATTAAGTCCCTGTTACCATCTATAACTGAGGATATGGCTAAGGGTGACGTTGTCATAGAAGAGAAATTTATCACTCGTGCCCAATATTTAGACTTGATTTGTACTTAGTTTGGCACGCTCTATGAAAAAATTCCTAACGTGTCGAGATCTAATTGTACTGTTCCTTCTTAATTAAAGGACTCTCATGCCAGAGATGGCTTGATTGGTACTGCAAGAACACATCATAATACAACATCTGATCCTGCACCTTCTTCAGAAATTAATGTCATTTCGTTTGATAAAGTAAAAAGTGACAAGCAACCTGAAAGTAAGAAAAAGGGGAAATATATGAAAAATAAAACTTCTAACTCGTAGGAAAAATCTTCTAATCAATCATCTGGACCTAGGAAACCTCATTATCCATGCATAATATGTAACGAGGAACATTTTGTTAGGGATTTTTCTCACCGCGCTGAAGTCTCAAAAATCATCAAGAATTCCCATGCGTCAGCTATGTTGGCAAACCCATTTCCAAATACATACACAAACATGGTTTCTACAGATCCATCTTCTAGTTCCCAAGTACTTATGTTATCCATCACAAAACCTTCAACAGATATTTTGGTGTCAACGCTTAATAAATATTATGGTATTCAGGCCACTGATCAGCCTACTACCTCGACTATGAATCTTTCTACGGTCCTACTGTTGTTCCTGAATTGACAATCAAGCCACCAAAGGGAGTAATTCACAAATTGACATATAATCCTCGAGCAAGAGCTGCTTAAAATTATAATATAATTGAAGATTTGGCTCAATCCCCTTCAGATAAGTCTGCTCTTGAGGTATTACAAAATTGTCCCTCCCAAAAACAGGCTTTATTGTCGGCTATTGGTGGAATTGATCCGACTGATTCTAATATTGTCGTCTTTAATCATACGGGCTATGTGCCACAACTACCAGTATAATTGGCATTCTCCATACAAGTAAATGTTCTCAACCACCTTGTTCATTGTACTATTATTTATGAGGGAGCATCTACATGCATTATGTCTCTAAATTTTTGGAAGTCACTTGGCTCCCCGCACTTATCACAATCATCAACAATGTTGAAGGCTTTCGATGGACGCACATATAAGCCTTGTGGTATTATTAACAACCTGCATGTTGAACTAGGGGGGAAAATAGTGAATTTTGATGTTGAGGTTGTTGATGGACCCCTTGACTATAATATTCTACTTGGAAGACCATGGGTATATGCAATGACTGAAATTGTTTCTACATATTTTAGAATGATATCCTTTCCATATAAAGGTACTATCACAGTCATTAATCATCTATCCTTCTTTGGCTCCACTTCGTAGGTAACTAGAAGCGTTCCATTCATTTAAGCACCCCAACTACCACTTCAAAACATTGGTGTAGGAATTTTAAAGGATTCCACTCGCATGGGAACCTTTTCATTACCGCCGCCTGTGACGTCGACATAAATTGCAAGTATAGAGACCTGCTACATGATCTCTTCCACTCCATCTAGCTTAAGGGAGAGTACGATTGATTCTGAAATTGTTATGTTGGATGATTTTATGCGCCTAGCCCTATTGAGTTGGCATAGCAATCAATCTATCTAGCTTGGGCGGCGAATCCAAAATCAACGTCGCCAATTTTTTGGGTTGATCGTTCCTTAGATTTTGGTACTCCTTCTAATCCTTTTTCCTCAATGTTCTTAACAGATGAGAATATTTTGGAATCTATGATGCCAGAAGGAGAACCATGGGAAGATTATCATCATTGTTCCCATCTTCCTGATTATGAAGAAAACTATCTTAGTGAACTATATCACCTATCAATCAAAAATTTATTTTCGAATTATTTACTTATTAATGCAATCGATTCCGAGCGAAATTTGTCAAATATTGAAGAAACCATTTCTATCGATATTTCGACCCAACCTAGCATTGTAGAAAATATTCATTTCGGTATATTTCGTGAATTCCATGATTTATTTTCTTGGTCTTACAAGGAAATTCCAGGCATAGATACTAGTATAGTTGAACACACTATTAATATGTATCCTGATGTCAAACCGGTGTGTCAACGACTTCATCCTGTTCATCCAAAGAAAGCCGATGCCATCAAAGCAGAAGTTGAAAAAATCTTGCGTGCTGGTTTCATTTACCCTGTTCCACTGACTAAGTGGGTTTCCAATATCGTTCCTGTCATGAAAAAACAAGGAACCATTAGAGTGTGCGTCGATTCTCAGGACGTCAATCTTGCTTGTCCAAAAGACAACTATCCTACTCCCTTTATCGACCAGATTATTGATGATTATGCTGCATGCGAAATATTTTCATTTTTAGATGGATTTTCTGGCTATAATCAAATCAATATCTGCCCAGAGGATCAACATACGATAGCATTCATCTGTCCCTAGGGAACATTCACTTATAGGAAACTATATTTTGGTTTAAAGAACGCTGGGGCAACTTTTCAGAGAGAAATGGACTATGCTTTCAATGACATCAAGCACATTGTTCAAACTTATCTAGATGATTTACCAGTGCATTCAAGAAATAAGACTGATCACCCGATGCATTTGGGAGCCATATTCTTATGCTGCTGACACTACAAAATACGTATCAATCCACATAAATGTGTGTTTTGTGTTGGTTCTGGTCATTTTCTTGTATTCGTAGTATTAAAAGAAGGAATTCGAATCGACCCATTGAAGGTTCAGGCCATTCTTGATTTTACTGCACCATCAAATTTACTTCAGATATAGAAACTTCAAGGAAAGGCTAACTTCCTAAGAAGGTTCATTCCAAACTACGCTGAAATGGCCAAAGGATTTACTCAAATCTTGAAAAAGGGGGTTCCCTTCCATTGGGATCAAGTTGCGCAAGCTTCTTTTGATGCTTTCAAGGATACTCTTGTCCGAGCATCATTAATGTACCCCCCTAATTATCAAAATGATTATTTCCTATATATCACCGCGACTGAAATGACCATTGCTATGGTTTTGGTCCAAGTAGAAGATGGAATTGAACATCCAATCTATTATTTGATTCGTAATCTAAATGATACAGAAGTTAAGTATTCATACATAGAAAATCTTGCCTTGGCAGCTGTTCAATCTATCCAAAGATTTTGCCACTACATCCTGCTTCGAAAGACCACTGTCATTTCGGATTGCAACCCCGTGACTTATATCTTATCACGTCAATTGCTGGGGGGGAATTTTCAAAATGGATTGTCATTTTGCAGGAATTTGATTTGGAATTCATCAAATCCAAGTCAAATAAGTCTTTAGTTTTGGTTGAGCTTTTCTGTGACCTTCCCTCTGATAGTACTGCAACTACATCGGAACCATCAATTCTTGATGAGTCTTTGTTTCTGATCGGATCATATGATACTTGGTATGTACATTTCATCATTTATATCCAAACTCAAATGTTTCGACCTGATACCTCTCACTCTAAACAACAACATATTCTATACCAAGCCAAATATTATCTAATCGTCGGTGATACACTTTATCGTCATGGTGTCTATACCATTTTAAGGAGGTGCCTCACTCATGAGGAGGCTGAAAAGTTTTAAATGATTGTCATGTTGGGGCTTGTGGTGGACATTTATTTGGATACGCTATCGCATAGAAGATACTCTACGCTGGTTACTTTTGGCCTACAATTTTTCAAGACTGCATCCTCGCGGTCAGAAGTTGTCATCCATGCCAGATTTTTTATCGTAAAATCCACAAATTTCCAGCACTAATGCACCCTGTTGTCTCTGTGGGACCATTTTCAAAATGGGGTATTGACTTCATGACCTGTGACCCTCATTCGTTTGAGGGGCACGGTTATATTTTTGTCACAGTTGACTACTTTACCAAATGGGCTGAAGCGATGCCTACATTCAACAACATAGGACAGACAGTTGCATTGTTTTTCTTTAATCATGTTATTGCACGGTTTGGGGTCCCACAAGATATAGTTACAGATCATGGGAAGAATTTTTTTAACCACATGATGACTGAATTAATTTCCAAGTTAGGATTGTCACATGATAATTCTACTCCTTATTATCCGCAATCAAATGGACAAGTTGAGGCTATTAACAAGATTCTTAAATGTATGCTTCAACGAATGATAAGAGTTCGTAAAAGAAATTGGCATTTGATCCTGTACTCCGCCTTGTGGGCATATCGAACCTTGGTGAGAAACGCAACTGGATTTACTCCTTTTCAATTGGTGTATGGTCTCGAAGCTATCTTACCAATCCAATGTGAAATACCATCGTTAAAACTCGCAATTGACTTGTTACCTAACATCTCAAAAGAAGAAGCACGTCTCCTTAACCTCATCCATATTAATTGTTATAGGTCAATTTCGGCACCATTTCCAATGACCTAGTTAACTGGACATCATCTCCAAGACCAATGATCAAGGTTCTATCATTTCCTATCATTTCAGTTGCTATATGCCCTAAGACAAGAAAAAAGACAAATCAAGCAAGACTTTCATCAAGAAAAGGTTTCCATGGTTTGAATCTTATTATATAGCATATGAGAGATCACCAACACAGGCTCTAAAGGGCCTAAGGCATTGCATATGAAGGTAGCCCCATGCAAGGATGCTCTGCAAAGTACTTCCTGACATTCACAGGTACGTTGGTCACATTGGGAGCAAAATTCTCATTGTTCCGGAATCTCCACTTGGCCAGTGCTTTCTAGAAGAGTTCACATGTGTCAAGCTTCAGATCCAAGTGTCCATTTGACATCTACATGACTGGAAACATGTCTTGCCTATTTTTGGAAAGTTATTGATTACAAAACAACCTACAGTTCATCTATAAATTGAGCACAGATCTAAGTTCTTGAGGAGGAATAATTTGAGTAGAGAAATGTTGGAGAATTTTCAATTGAGAGCTAGATTTGTGTAGCTACTGCTGGAGAGATTTATACTGTGATGAGGCTTGGGAATGTTGTTGGAAGTTCACTTCAAATCAGTCACTAGGTTGTAACCTCTCCTTCTATCATCAATAAAGAGTATTGCTTATTTTTCCCTATATGCATCTGTATTGACTTTGATTTTCCATATTGCAAGATCTTGGTTGATGTATATGGTTTATGCTTTACTTATTTAGGTAACTAGGTTGAATAGATATCTATATTATTGCATCTTCTGTTATTTTAGTGTTCTTTCTTGTAGGAAGCATTCAGCTCACAAACCGCTTGAATTTGAAGCTGCAATAGAAGCAACAGAAGGAGCCATTTGGAAGTGACTAAACAAGTAAGCCTCCAATCCTCTTTGTGTATCTGTTCTGAGTTAGGAGAAATAGGCATATAGTCTTTCACCTGTTGTTCTAGAATAGCACCTGTCTAGGGAAGCGTGATTTATCCGTAATTCACAATTCTGTCCCAACAAATTGGCGACTCCACTGGGGAGAATTTCTCTTAGTTCTAGGTGTTTAAGCCTCTGATCTGCTTTGTTTATCCACCCAGTAGTTGTTACACATAAAGATTAAAATTTTTCAGAGCTTAATTTGAAAATACAGTGAGTTAAACAATAGTATTTTTCTTTGTATACTGCGCCCAATGCACCCTTATACTGGACACATTGCCTTGCAGAGAACTGTCTCCCTTCCTAGCCTGTGTTGCAGAGCACTGTCTCCCCTTGGAGACTGCGTTGAATCCTGAAAGTGACCAAATTCCCTTGAATTTGACTTTGCAACTTGCTTCCATTTTGTTTGCTGCTGTGTTCTACAAATTTTGATGCTCAACTGACTATTGACTCTATATACTTCTTCTCCTTTGACTGAAAATTTGTTCAATGTTGTTTTAAAAAAAGTTTTTCTTTATCATTGACTAGTTGATTTCAAAATACTTTTTATGGTTGCATTAAGAATCATTTGCTTTCGAAATAGGAAATTGTCGTAAAATATTCATTTCTTTGATAGGAGAAATTGTTGTTGAAATCCTTGTTTTTCCTTCAAAAGATAAATTGTTGTTTGTATTCTTTGTTTCTCGAAAGTAAAAAGGATTTGAATTATTGATTTAGTGCACTTAGTTTCTTTTCTGCATTCATAACGTTAAAGAAAATGAAAAGAAAAAATTGCATTTGCATGTAGAATAATGTGTGTTTTGCAAAAAGAAAATTAGAAAATATAAATTTAGTTTGAGATTCATTGATTTGTTTTGTTCATTGATTTTTTTGCTCTCAAATTATTTTCTCTCTTCCCTTAGTAGCTAGGTTCTTCATTGAAAAACCTGAAAGTGAAAGTTTATTTATCATTTTTAGCTTGCATTTTAGGAATTTCGTACACATCATCATAGTGAACCTTTGAAAGGAAAATTGTTAATCAATATCAACATAAAATTAATCTCAATTTACTTAACAACGCATTGGAACCATAACGCTAGCATTTAGAAGGTCTAGGCTAGAGACGTGTTCCAGCGTCGTAAAAAACAACAGCTATCGTTAACTTGTTTGCGATACATTCCGAGTGTGATACCTCACTCCACGTATGTAAGTATATCGTAGCTCGTCAACGTACTTTCAGGTAAATCGGGCGGTGTTACAGTACGATAAGTATAAAGGGGTGCTCTCACTATGCGGTTTCACATCAGACAATGCTAATACAGACTTGGGCCTCCACGTACCTTCGGGTATATTTTGGAGGAAAACTTTTAGGTGCTATCCATCCATAGTGAACCAATTTCAATAGCCTTGAAATTGTGATACACCGAACACAACATTCGGGGAGATTACATGCCCGTGCTTCTTGGTTCACCAGGAGGTATTCTGCAGTTCACAGTTTCTTAGTAAACCCTTTTGCCTAGCATTACCTTCTTTTTTCTTATTTTTCTTTTGGTTAAAATAAATCAGTAATTGTGGAAGAAAAAAATCCTATCCCTCGTCGTTCGCGTAGATTAGCTTTAAAACCACCTTTACCACCAGAAGTTACTTCTGGTAGGTGAAGGCGATCACGATCTACCGAATCAAGTACAATTTGTACCTCTAGTAAAACATCATCTTTTAACCTAGAGTTAGCTCAAATTGTTTCCACACATCTCGGTTCATCTACTGTTGTCGAAACAGAGTCTTCACAACTACCCATGGTCACGATCCATTCAATTGTTGAGACCATACCTCTTGGACCCGATGTTGTTCAATCACAAACTGATCCAGATCCTCTCTCTTCTTTGCCAGAACATCTGAATCCTGAATTCGAACAACCGGAATTTGTTCCTACCTTGGTCATCCCACAAAGTTATGTAGCTATTGAAACTCCTATATCCAACAGTCAACCATCTGAAATATATTTTGGGCCTGACGGTGAAGTTCTTCCTCCCGGTTTAATTGCGATTGAAGAAATCCCACAAGACGATACACTTTTAACTCCAACCCATTTTGGGGGGGACCTTTACCTGTACTAGTCTTTTCCTCAATCATTTCCATCTCCTTTTGTTGATCCTATTTCCATTCAATCTCTCGTCAATCTTCGAGGGTATACATTTGGTGAAACAACCATGTCTGAACCAACAACTTCGGTTGGGTCTGCTATTCCAATTATGTTAGCTCCTACCCTCGCTACTCCGTTGATGTTCACAACCTCACCAGAGTCATATTTTCATAGTGGCCCTTCGGTCCCAACAGGTTACAAAACATTGTCTGGAACTTTCTCTGGTGCATCTTCACGTTCATGGTCTTTTCCAATGTCATCATCTGGTGTTTTGACTAGTATTCCTGTCGTTAGTACTGAATGAATTGATTCATTACATACATCATCAGGGAAATATCAAGTCGGTCCTTTTGGGTCAATTCCTTTAAGTACCATATCAACTGGACTCCCAACATTTGGAGAAAATTATTTTCCATCTTATTATCCTCCTTATTCTAAGGGGCAACCTTTGGTCACCCAATATGACAGTACTCAGTCACTTTTTGGTCAAACTAATGTTGACATGAATGTTTTTCAATGGCAGCCCACTCTGCCTATCCAACCACAAACAGTTGTACACTCGTATCAACCAGTTCAACCTGTTACACCCACTTCATTACCACTTGTTAATACATTTATACCCCTATTACATAATCAAAATATTGTACATAAACCTTATCAGGTGAGTTCCTCGACTCTATATCATCAAATTTTGGGTCCACAAACTCAAAATCCTTTGGTTAATTTACAACAACCTGTATCAGGAATCATTTATTCACAAGCCGATGTACCATTTTATGGGATGTCACAAACACAACCTGGTTATACATATCAATCGAATCCAACTTATGATAATTTGGGTTATAACATTGGTAGATAGATCCCTTGGCAACCACAAGTGCAAATGCCTCAAACTTCATCTCAACAAGTATCATATCCAAGTTTTGGTCAACAGAATTTTCAAGCATTTGCCATGTAAAACAACCCCTATCTAGGTTACCAGCAACAGATTCTGTATGCTGGTGCTCAAAGGCCTATTTCCAAATCAATTCCATCTTATCCTGACTATGCTCAACCTGACCTTAATATATGGTTTCCTTTTGTTGCAACCTTAGAATTACTAGATTTAAACCGGTTAACCAATGATCCTATAAATTATGCTCCTTGGTGGCTGGTGATACCTCATAAATTACCCTTCGATATTCCTAAATTCATACAGGTTCGGCCGCTAAATGGTACATTGAGTTACCTATAGCTTATTTTGACAATTTCACTGCCTTAGCTACTGTATTTTTCACCCATTTCCAGTTACTGATCAAATACGAAACTAGAACGAAACTCTTGACCAACTTCAAACAGACTAATGCTACTCACATTTCTGATCATATTCATGAGTGGTGTCATCGTCAACGAATGGTTAAGACATTTTTTCGGTCAGCTCCTTGTTGAATGGTTCATTAAGTCCTTGTTACCATCTATAACTGTGGATGTGGCTAAAGGTGGTGTCATCAAAGAAGAGAAATTAATCGCTCATGCCCAGTATTTAGAATTGATTTACACTTAGTCTAGCACGCTCTATGAAAAAATTCCTAATGCACCGCGATCTAATTTCAATGTTCCTCCTCAAATAAAGGACTCTCATGCCGGAGACGGCTTGATAGGCACTGCAAGCACACACCACGCTACTGCATCTGATCCTGCTCCTACTTCTGAAATTAACACCATGTCATTTGACAAAGGAAAAAGTGGCAAGCAACCATGAAGTAAGAAAAAGGGGAAATAAAATAAAAATCAAACTTCTAACCCGCAGGAAAGATCATCTGATCAACCGTCAGGACCAAAAAAACCTCGTTATCCATGCATAATCTGTAACAAGGAACATTTTATTAGGGATTTTCCTCACCGTGCTGAAGTCTAAAAAATCATCAAAACTTCCCATGCATCAGCTTTGTTGATAGGTCCATTTCCAAATCCAGACACTAATTTGGTTGCTACGGATCTAACTCCTAGTTCCCAATTGTTAATGTTATCCACTACAAAACCTTCACAAGATATTTTTGTGTTGACACAGAATAAATACTATGGTAGTCCGGCCACTGATCAACCTACTACCTCGACAAATAATCCATCTAATGAATCAATACCACCTACTGTTATTCCTAAATTGACAATTAAGCCACCAAAGGGAGTAATTCATAAATCAACATATAATCCTCGAGCAAGAGCTACACAAAATTATAATATAGTTGAATATTTGGCTCAATCCCCTTTAGCTATGTCTGCTCTTGAGGTATTACAAAATTGTCCCTCCCAGAAGCAGGCTTAATTGTCGGCAATTGGTGGAATTGATCCGACTGATTCTAATCTTGTCGTCTGTAATCATACGGGCTATGTACTGCAGCTACCAACAGAATTGGCATTCTCCATACAAGTGAATGTTCTCAATCACCTTGTTCATCACAATATTATTAATGAGGGATAATCTACATGCTTTATGTCTCTAAACTGTTGGAATTCTTTTGGCTCACAGCGATTATCACAATCATCAACGACGTTGAAGGCTTTTGATGGAAGAACATATAAACCTTGTGGTATTATCAATAACCTGAATGTTGAACTAGGGGGAAAAAAAATGAATATTGATGTTGAGGTTGTTGAAGGACCCCTTGAATATAATATTTTACTTGGAATACCATGGGCATATGAAATGACTGCCATTGTTTCTACATACTTTAGAATGATTTCATTTCCACATAAAGGTACAATCACAGTCATTAATCAATTATCCTTTTTTGCCTCCACCTCAAAATTAACTAGAAGTGTTTTGTTTGTTCACTTACCCCAACTAGAAATCCAGAACATTGGTGTAGGACTCTTAAAGGATTCCACTCTTATGGGAACCTTTGCATTATCGCCGCCCGCGATGTCGGTAGAAATTGCAAGTATAGAGACCTGCTACATGATCTCTTCCACTCTATTTGGCTTAAGGGAGAGTACAAATGATTCTGATTTCTACGTTGGATGATATTTTACCACCCAACCCTATTGAGATGGAATAGAAATCAATCTATTTGGCTTGGGAGAAAAATCCTAAATCAGCGTCGCCAAGTGTTTGGGTTGATCTTTCCTTAGATTTTGGTACTCCATCTGATCCATTTTCCTCAACGTTTTTTACAGATGAAAATATTTTGGAGGTTATTTTTTCAGAAGGAGAACCATGGGAAGATTATCATAATCATTCCCATCTTCCAGATTATGAAGAAAACAATCTTAGTGAACTATATTACCCATCCATCAAAACTTTCTTTTCGAATTATTTTCCAATTAATGCAATTGACTCTGAGAGAAAATTATCAAATATTGAAGAAACGATTTCTATCGATATTTCAACCAAACCTGGCATTGTAGAAAATATTCATGTCATTGTATCTTGTTCTCCATCAGAACTCGATTCATATCGCTCTCTTTTTAGTGAATTTCATGACGTATTCGCTTGGTCCTACGAGGAAATGCCAGGCATAGATACTGGTATAGTTGAACACACTATTAATATGTATCTTGATGTCAAACCGGTGCGTCAACGACTTCGTCCTGTTCATCCAAAGAAATTCGTTGCCATCAAAGCAGAAGTTGAAAAAATTTTGTGTGTTGGTTTCATTTACCCTGTTTCGCTAACTGAGTAGGTTTCCAATATTGTTCCTGTTATGAAAAAACAAGGAAGCATTAGAGTGTGCGTCTATTATTGGGATGTTAATCATGCTTGTCCAAAAGACAACTATCCTACTCCCTTTATCGACCAGATTATTGATGATTGTGCTGGATGCGAAATATTATCTTTCATGGATGGATTTTCCGGCTACAATCAAATCAATATCCGCCCAGATGACCAACATAGGACAACATTCATCTGTCCCTAGGGCACATTCGCATATAGGAAACTTTCGTTTGGTTTAAATAACGCTGGGGAAACTTTTCAGAGAGCAATGGATTATGATTTCAACGACATCAAGCACATTGTTCAACCATATGTAGATGATTTACCAGTGCATTCACGAAATCAAACTAATCACCCAATGCATTTGAGAGCCATTTTCTTACGCTGTCGACACTGCAAGATACACCTCAATCCACATAAATGTGTGTTTTTTGTTGGTTCTGGTCGATTGATCCGATTTGTAGTCTCAAAAGAAGGAATTCGAATAGACCCACTGAAGGTTCAGGCCATTATTGATTTTCCTGCACCATCAAACTTACTTCAGATTCAGAAACTTCAAGGAAAGGTTAACTTCCTGAGAAGGTTCATTCCAAACTAGGTTGAAATGGCTAAAGGATTTAATCGATTATTGAAAAATGGGGTTCCCTTCCATTGGGACCAAGTTGCACAAGCTTCTTTTGATGCTGTCAAGGAAATTATTGTCTGAGTGTCATTAATGTATCCTCCAAATTATCAAAATGATTATTTCCTATATATCACCGCAGCTGAAACGACCATCGCTATGGTTTTGGTCCAAGTAGAAGATGGAATTGAACATCCAATCTATTATTTGAGTCGTAATATCAATGATACGGAATTTAAGTACTCATACGTGGAAAATATTGCCTTGGTAGCTGTTCAAGCTGTACAAATATTTCATCATTATATCCTACTCCGAAAAACAACAATAGTTTCAAATTGCAACCCCATGACTTATATATTATCATGCCAATTGTTGGGGGGAAAGTATTCAAAATGGATTGTCATTTTGCAGGAATTTGATTTGGAATTCATCAAATCCAAGTCAAAGAAGTATTTAGTTTTGGCTGAGCTTCTATGTGACCTTCCCTCTGATAGTACTCCTACTATCTCGGAACCATCTATTCTAGACGAGACTCTGCTTCTGATCGGATCATCTGATCCTTGGTGTGAGGATTTCATCATTTATCTCCAAACCCAAACTTTTCAACCTAATACCTCTTGCTCTGAACATCGATGTATTCGATCCCAAGCCAATGATTATCTGATCGTCGGCGATACACTTTATCGTCGTGGTGTCGATACCATTTTTAAGGAGGTACCTCACTCATGAGGAGGCCGAAAAAGTGTTAAATGATTTTCATGTTGGGGCTTGTGGTGGAAACTTATCTGGATATGCTATCGCGCAGAAGATACTCCACGTCAGTTACTTTTGGCCTACTATTTTTCGAGATTGCATCCTCGCAGTTAGAAGTTGTCATGCATGCCAGATTTTTTATCGTAAAATCTGCAAACCGCCAGCACCAATGCATCTTGTTGTCTCTGCTGGACCATTTACAAAATGGGGTATTGACTTCATAACCTATTACCCTCCTTCGTCGGGGGGGCATGGTTATATTATTGTCACAGTCGACTATTTTACCAAATGGGCCGAAGCGATGCCTACATTTAATAACATAGGACAAACAGCTGCATTGCTTTTCTTCAACCACATTATTGCACGGTTTGGGGTCCCACATGCTATAGTTACGAATCATGGGAAGCATTTTCGCAAACATATGATGTCTGAATTGACAACCAAGTTAGGATTGTCACATGATAATTCTACTTCTTATTATCCACAATCAAATGGACAAGTTGAGGCTATTAAAAAAATTCTTAAACGAATGCTTCAACGAATGGTAGGAGTCCGTAAAAGGAACTGGAACTTGATCCTGTACTCTGCCTTGTGGGCGTATCGAACCTCGGTGAGAAACGCAACCAGATTTTCCCATTTTAAATTGGTGTATGGTCTGGAAGCTATCTTACCAATCCAATGTGAAATATCACTGTTAAAAATTGCGATTGACTTGTTACATGACACCTCAGAAGAAGAAGCGCGTCTCCTTAACCTCATACATCTATATGAAACACGTCGTGAAGCCCAATTGGGAAACGAAGCACATAAGAGACGTATAAAGGCACAATACGACAAAAATTTCCATCCTCGCATCTACTTGGATGGTGACTTGGTCCTTCTTTACGACCAAGAAGCTGATGTAATAGGTACAGGGAAATTCGAGCCATTAGGCATGGCCCATATATTTTCAAAAGAGTTCTTACTAAGGGTGCCTACGAGTTAGTTGATTACAATGGGATTCCATTGGCACAACCTAGAAATGGGTTGTATTTGAAACGTTACTATGCTTAATCATGAGCGTAGTAATTTTTTGTAGTATATTGTTTATATCTTGTTGATTTGCATTCACTATATTAATTTGTTTTTAGAGTTTTCTTGACGTTAGTAATCCACTTTACATTTTATGGAAGATGTATGAATCTTCAGAACCATTTGTTGGATATGCTAATGGTGCTAGTCATAGTACGCAGAATCTATCCTCTGCAGCGTGGGCCATTTTCGCTCCGAACGGCGAGTTAGTGAGTTTTCAAGGGATTTGTATTGGTAGATCGACGAACAATATCGTTGAGTATAGCACGTCGATCGAAATTCTCTCTGATGCCATTTCATCTGGTATTAACTGCATAATAATAAGGTTAGACTCACAACTTGTGGTATTACAACTTACTAGTGTTTATACTTTTAGAAATCCAACACTTCTTAAATTTTTCCTAAGAGTTCGACTTTTGGAAAGACATTTTGATTTTGTTCAATATCAACACATTTCCATAAATTTTAACACTTTGACTGATTCATTAGCTAATCAAGTTTTAGACAAACATTTGCGACATAGGTAAATAAAATATTCACATCATTGAATAGGATTGTGCATTAAACATAGGAAAAACTCTGAAAACATATAGATAGATAGTTATAGGTTTTCACAAAAATTTTGCCCAAGACACATTGGTCACCTGACCTCAAAATGTATGAAAAATGTCACAAGTAAACTAGTGGTGCTCATGGTAACACGCTAGAGATCTAGCAATCCTACGAAGCAACCACATCCAACGGTTAGGAACCCCAATTGTGAGTCACTGCAGTCGCATGGGAAGTTCTTCAATCCTGTAATCCGGAATCCTAAAGGTCAACCCCTCTATGTGCTACTGACGCTCAGCCAAAGTCTCAGCTATATCAAGGTCCTGAAGGACTGCTCTCCCGACAGCCCTCTTTGATGGTGCATCAGCTTCACACTCTAGTTCCTCTACTGGTTGAACGCGACTGATATCTGTATTACATCAAACATTTAGTTTAGCCTTGGAAATAAATAAAAACACAAAAACATTGTATAAACCTTAGAAAAATAAAAAAAACATGGTCAAATCATTCTTACCTATTGCACCCCACTGAGCGCCTTCTGGTAATACTAGATCTGGATCTCCTCGGAAGTCGACGCCTGCATATGCATACTCATCGATGGTGACAATCTGTCGTCGGAACCAGGCGAAGAATGCAGTAGAGAACACAATGGTCGATTGGCCTACATGCCGACCCATGAGTTCTACCCATTTCTACATTCTAGGATCTCTAGGAATAGATATATCCAACGTTACATGTTGTGGCTGCATTAGTGGAATCTGTTCCAAAGCGAAGGAGATAAGGATTGAACCATAACTGAAATTTTTCTTCCTTCCTCCATTTTCTTTATTCAGTTGTTCCTTTATCTGAGATAGAAAAGCTTCAGACTAGTTGAATACTATTGGCTCTAAGCACTCTAGCGCATACTACATATACGATCTATTCGCTACATGTAGTGTAACGGTGCCAACAAGTTTAGCGATCGTGAAAAGGATGGTTGTCAAAGGAAAAACCCTGACATCCTAGATGTTTATTTTTCCATCTTTGCTAGGTTCTGTCCCTGGATAGCAATACTGCATAACATAATCCCTCACTGTCTCTCCTCCAACGGTAGACCCTGTGAGAGAAATGGGCAAACCTCTCCTCGAAAAACCTGTGAGAAAATACACATCCTCAACTGTTATGGACAACACTTGATTTTTTATGTGAAATTCCTCTATCGCCAGATCCCATGCTCAAACTAAGAACTCCAAGAGTTCTATTCGTTGCCTCATTCCTGAAAATTTGAAGTACTTAAGTATTCCACAATCTCTTAAGGCTCTTATAGTTCTCAGATCATTCAAGGAAATCATATCTTGTTCTTCATGTTTTCTTTCCCTCCATGTAATCTTCATTATAATCTAATGGAAACCTGAAATATAACCATAAGATCCATTAGATTCCATTCATTGCAAAAAACTAGGAAAATTTTGAGCACAACATGAAAACAAAAAACTTGAACTACGCCCAACGCATTCTCTGGTTTGAGACAGTGCGTTGCACATGCAGGTACCCTCCACTGTACCTGCTATGCAACACAGGTTTCAACATTCAGGGGTACGTTGCCCTCATTTTGGGTAGAATTTACCCTAGGGGCCTTAAAACCCTAAAAATTTGCAAGGAATGGAAATTAAATGAATATTAAAAGGAAGAGGAGGTTCATGCTACTAACCTGGATCAAACGGTGACAAAATCTATCCACAGAAATGACCATAATCAATGATTGAAGTTCGGAGGAAAAATCGGGTTCAGTGCTCCAAAATGCAAATGGTAACTATGGAATGGTAAAAATTAATAGTGAAACTACTTTATACAGTCATTTAATTGTTTGCAAGTTAAATTTATTGCTATGACTATAATTTTATTATGTTTTTATCATGAAACGGGTATTTTTAATCCATTTTATGTTGTTCTGAATAGGAAATACAACAGATGAATAGATTAGTCATGCAGATTTATTCAAAGAACGACTTGACCACAAAGCATACTTTCTCTCCTTATTTTTCGAGATTTGTTAAAAATTAAAAAGGATTTGAAGCGCACTTTTATCTCTTTTTCGAGCTTCGATGACAGTGAAAAAGGAACCTTTGGAGTCTTCTTTCAACTCTTTTCAGACTTCGATAATGTGAAAATATTGTCGAGCACTTATATTTTCGAGCTCGTTAAAGTAAATGAATTGATATCTACTCAGTATAAGTTTAACCCTTTTCCAGACTGAGATGGATTATTTACGAAAAAGGAATACCTTGGTTAAACATGACCAAAGAGGTTCTTTTAGATATTATTTTACACTTTTTTGGATATGAGAGACAAATTTATGAAAAAGTACTTTTGGAGTTCTCTTTCGTCCTCTTTTTCAGACTCTCTAAATACGAAAAAGGACTGGGCTATCACTATTGTTAAGCTCGTTAAAACATAAAATAGCGACAGGCTTGTCGATCATCGCAAGAATTGAGTTTCATTCATCACTAGACTTCTTAAATTATTAAATAGTGATACTTTATTCACCCGAAGGGTTGAATCATAGATCAAGAAAATTTTATCCTCCTTAAGCTTGTTAAAAAATAAAGAGGTATTGGTTGACAAACGACCGAGGAAAATTTGGGAAAATTAAGTAAAAGTTTATTTTTGGTAGCAAGTCTCTCTTGAACATGACACTTCTTTCACTCCATGTCCATGACTATTTGGGTTGGGTAATCATCTTGACAGTTCATTCACACCTATGGTTCATCATACCTTCACTTCAGTTTTGGGTCAATGCTGCCAAATCATCACAATGTCGCCGATATGTTCAAGAGAAGTCATCCAGTGATTAAAAGCTCATCCTTCTGCAATACTCGTAAACGTTCATTTTCATGGCCGTCATCCCTGAAAAATTTCTATATCAAGTCATACCCTTGTCTCCAAAATCAGTAACTCCAATTTTGCAATAAGGTGACTTCTTTTCGACGACAAATCAATATCCAGGAAGTTCACTTATAAACATCAGATTCCAGTACCATGAGGCTTGTTACAGCATCGATAAGATCCTCTCTTCCGGACCTTTGACCAAAAGATTTTTTTTGGCGTTTGACATCAAATCATCTAATCACGCCTTAAAAAATGTATTGCAGTACCTCGAGGGCCATTGACATTAATGGTGGTTCTCTCGCATTTTTTAACAGCTCACATTATTGGCTGGTAATCAAACGATGTCTTTCCATGTTCGACTACAAATCATATATTTGCATGGCTAGAATTGTACCCAAATGATCGAGTGAATGAGATAAGAAGACCTCGGATCTAGTTTCAGCCATCCAGGCTGTGATTTTAAGATTGTTGTACACATCATCTGTACGGTGACCTTACATATAGATTTTCATCCAAACATGGGCCTATATCTGTAGGCATGTCTGCATCTGGGCAACATTCCAATGTAGACGACTTTCTGAATTATGTACATGTTATTAGATTGTTTATGTGCTGAATATGGGAATGCATACCCTCATCAATTATGATCAAAGAGGATATATCATGATGTAATTTATTGTAAGATTGATGCAGGTGACCACTCCGCTTCGTTTCCAGGCTCATCACAGTGTAAAGCATCTCAATCAAATGTTCTTATTATTTGGATCTCATGCTTTAGGGGGAAATTGTTATAGGTCAATTTAGGTACCATTCCCAATGACCTGGTTAACTGGACATCATCTCCAGGACTAATGATAAAGGGTCTATCATTCCCTATCATTTCAATTGCTATATGCCCTAAGACAAGAAACAAGACAAATCAAGCAAGAATTTCATCAAGAAAAGGTTTCTATGGTTTGAAGCTTATTATATAGCATATGAGAGCTCACCAAAGCAGGCTCGAAAGGGCCTAAGTGCATTGCATATTCAGGTAGCCCCATGCAAGGCTACTCTGAAAAGCACTTCCCAACATTCACAGGTGCTCTTGTTACATTGGGAGCGAAATTCTCATTGTTCCAGAATCTCCACTTGGCCAATGCCTTCTAGAAGAGTTCACATGTGTCAAGCTTCGGATCCAAGTGTCCATTTGACATCTACATGACTGGAAACATGTCTTGCCTATTTTTTGAAATTTATTGATTGCAAAACAACCTAAATTTCATCTATAAATTGAGCACAGATCTAAGTTCTTGAGGAGGAAGAATTTGAGTAGAGAAATGCTGAAGAATTTTCAATTGAGAGCTAGATTTGTGTAGCTAATATTGGAGATATTTATACTATGATGAGGCTTGGGAACGTTGCTGGAAGGTCACTTAAAATCAGTCACTAGGTTGTAATTTCTCCTTCTATCATCAATAAAGAGTACTGCTTATTTTTCCCTATATGCATCTGTATTGAATTTGCTTTTCCATATTGCAAGATCTTGGTTGATGTATATGGTTTATGATTTACTGATTTAGCTAACTAGCTTGAATAGATATCTATATTATTGCATTTTCTATTGTTTCAATTTTCTTTCCTGTACGAAGCATTCAACTCACAAACCACTTGAATTTGAAGCTGTAGTAGAAGCGACAAAAGGAGCCATTTGGAAGCGATTGAACAAGTAAGCCTCCAATCCTCTCTGTGTATCTGTTCTGAGCTAGGATAAATAGTCGTATAGTCTTTCACATGTTGTTCTAGACTAGCACCTGTCTAGGGAAGCGTGATTTATCCATAATTCACAATTCTGGCCCAACATTGATGAAACGTGTCATGAAGCCCAATTGGCCAACGAAGCGCATAAGAGAAGTATAAAGGCGCAATACGACAAAAATGTCCAGCCTCGCATTTTCTCAGCAGGCGACTTGGTCCTTCTTTATGATCAAGAAGCTGATGTAATAGGTACAAGAAAGTTTGAGCCATTATGGCATGGCCCCTATATTGTCAAAAGAGTTCTTGCTAAGGGTGCTTATGATTTGGTTGATTATGATGGAATTATATTGGCGCAACCTAGAAATGGGTTGTATTTGAAATGTTACTATGCTTAACCATGAACGTAGTAATATTTTGTATTATATTGTATATATATGTTGTTGATTTGCATTCACTATCTTAGTTTTTTTTATATTTTTCTTGACATTAGTAATCCGCTTTATATTTCGTCGCAGATGTCTGAATCTTCAAAACCATTTGTTGGATATGTTGATGGTGCTAGTCGTAGTACGCAAAATCTATCCTCTGCACCGTGGGCCATTTTCACTCCAAACGACGAGTTAGTGAGTTTTCAAGGGATTTGTATTGGTAGATCGACAAACAAGATCGCTGAGTATAGCATGTTGATCAAACTTCTCTCTGATTCCATTTCATTTGGTATTAACCACATCATCATAAGGTTAGACTCAGAGCTTGTGGTATTACAACTTACTAGTGTTTATACTATTAGAAATCCAACACTGCATAGATTGTTCTTAAGAGTTCGACTTTTGGAAAGACACTTTGATTTTATTCAATATCAACACATTTCCAGAAATTTGAACACATTGAATGATTCTTTAGCTAATCAAGTTTTAGACAGACATTTGCAACATATGTAAAGAAAACATTCACATCATTGAATAGGATTGCACAATAAACATAGGAAAAGACTGAAATCATATAGATAGATAGTTATACGTTTTTACAAATATTTGTGCCCAAGACACATTGGTCATCTGATGTCAAAATGTATGCAAAATGTCAAAAGTAAACTAGTGGTGCTCGTGGTAACATGTTATATATCTAGCTATCCTACGCAGTATCCACATCCAGTGGTTAGGAACTCAAATAGTGTGTCGATGCAGTTGCATGGGTAACTCTTCGATTCGGAAATATGGAATCCTGAAGGTAAAACCCTCTATGTGCTACAGAAGCTCAGCCAGATTTTAAACCATATCAAGATCCTGAAGGACTGCTCTCCAGACAACCCTCTCTGCTGGTGCATCTGCTTCACGCTCGGGTTCCTCTAATAGTTGAACAAGATGAACATCTTCATTACATCAAACATTTAGTTTAGTCTTGGGAAAACATCAAAATACAGAAACATTGTATGAACCTTAAGAAAATCAAAAAACATGGCCAAAAAATTCTTACCTATTGCACCCCACTGAGTGCCTTTTGGTAAGGATAAATTTGGATCTCCTCAGAAATCCACACTTGCATATGCATACTCATCGATGGTGACAATTTTTTTCTTGAACTAGGAAAAGAATGTAGTCGATAACACAATGGTTGATTGTCTTGCATGCCTACTCATGAGTTCTACCCATCTCTGCATCTGCGGATCTCTAGGATTAGACACATCGAGTGTCACATGTTGTGGTTGCATCAGTGGAATTCATTCTAAAGTGAAGGATATGAGGATCGAACCATAACTGAAGTTATTTTTCCTTCCTACCTTTGCTTTGTTCAGTTGTTCCTTTATCTGAGAAAGAAAATGTTCAGATCAGTTGAAGACTGTTGGTTCCATGCACTCTAGCGCATACTGCATATATGATCTATTTGATACATGTAGTGTAACGGTGCCAGCAGGTTTTGCGATCGTGAAAAGGATAGTTCTCAAAGGAAAATCTCTAACATCCCGGATGTTTACCTTTCCATATTTTCTTGGGTCTGCCCCTGGATAACAATGTTGCAAAACATAATCTCTCATAGTCTCTCCTCCAAGAATAGACCCTGAGAGCGAAATAGGAAAGCCTCTCCTCAACAAACCTATAAGAAAGTATACATCCTTGAATATTATGGGAACCACTTGGTTCTTAATATGAAATGCCTCGATAATTGGATCCCATGGTCAAACTAAGAATTCCAAGAGTTCTATTTTTTGCCTCATCCTTGACAACCTGAAGTACTTTAGCAGTCCACAATCTCTTAGCACTCTTACTATACCTGGATCATTTAGGGAAATCATATCATATTCTTCATGTTCTCTTTCCCTCCATGTAATCGTCATTTTAATCCGATGGAAACCTGAAATACAACCATAAGAACCATTAGATTCCATTCAATGCAAAAATTTGGGCAAATTTTGGGCATAATGCAAAAAACAAAAATGTAGATTGCACCCAACGCGGGCTCTAACGAGAGATAGTGCATTTTGTATGCAATTAACCTTCAATTTGGTTGCTATGAAATGTAGTTTTTGACATCCAAGGTTGCGTTTCCCTCTTCTTGGGAAAAAATTATGCTAGGAACCTCAAAACCTTGAAAATTTACAGAAATTGGAAATGAAATGATTACTAAAGGAAAGAGGAGGTTCATATCACTAACCTAGATCAAACAGAAAAAAAATCCATCCACAGAAACGATCACAAACAAAAGCTGAAGTTCAAGGGAAAAATCAGGTTCAAAGCTCCAAAATGCAAATGGTAACTATGGAATGGTAAAAATATATAGTAAAACTACCTTTAATAGTCATTTAATTATTTGAAAATTACATTTATTTCTATGACTATAGTTTTATTATGTTTTTATCATGAAAAGGGTATTTTTAATCCATTTGATGTTGTTCTGAACAGGTATTACAATTGATGAATAGATTAGTTGTGCAGATTTATTTCAAGAATGATTTGACAACAAAGCATACTTTTTCTCCTTATTTTTCGAGCTTTGTTACAAACGAAAAAGGATTTGCAGTGCACTTTTATCTCTTTTTCGAGCTTCGATAACAGCGCAAAAGGAACCCTTGGAGTCTTCTTTCAGCTCTTTTCAGACTCTGATAATGTGAAAATATTGCCGAGCACTTGTATTTTCAAGCTCGTAAAAGTAAATTAATTGATATCTACTCAGTATAAGTTTAACCATTTTCTGGACTGAGATAGATTATTTACGAAAAAATAATACCTTGGTTGACCATGACTAAAGAGGTTCTCTTAGATATTATTTTATACTTTTTCAGATCTGAGCAACAACTTTACGAAAAAGTACTTATGGAGTTTTCTTTCGTCTTCTTTTTCAAACTCTCTAAATATGAAAAAGGACTGGGCTATCACTGTCATTAAGCTCATTAAAACATAAAATAGCGACGGGCTTGTCGATCATGGAAAGAATCGAGTTTCATTCATCGCTAGACTCGTTAAATTATTAAATAGTGATACATTATTCGCACAAAGGGTTGAATTATAGATCAAGAAAATGCTATCCTCCTCAAGCTTGTTAAAAAAATAAAGAGGTACTGGTCGATAAATGACCGGGGGAAATTTTGGAAAGTGAACAAATTTTTTTACGGTAGCAGGTCACTCTTGAACATGACACTTCACTCCATCATCATGACTGTTTGGGTTGGGTAATCTTCTTGACGGTTCATTCATACCTATGATTCATCATACCTTCACTTCGGTTTTGGGTCAATGCTACCAACTCATCTCAGTGTCGCTGATATGTTCAAGAGAAGTCATCCAATGAATACTCATCCTTCTACGATACTCATAAACCTTCATTCTCATGACCGTCATCCCTGAAATTTTCTATATCAAGTCATACCTTTGTCTCTAAAATTATTAACTTCCATTTCGCAATATGGCCTTAGAAATAAGCCACTTCAAGGGGGCAACCTCCAATACATTACATGAATGAAAAATTCTTGGATGATACAAATTACAAAACCTCCTTTCTATATATAGGAGTCCATGGGGCCACAATGTAATCCTAGCCGACCTAACAATAATAATTTAAGGGCACAATAATAACAATAAGGGGGTTACAGGGGTACAATAATAACAATAAGGGGGTTACACTAACAACAATAATGGACTATACTAGTAATATAGTGACCTAACATGCCCCCCTCCTTCAAAAAAGTGTTGTCCTCAATGCTTGAGTAGCTCTGGGTGCTTCTGTATAAAATTCTCATCCTCCCATGTAGAATATTTAGTGGGTAAGTTCTTCCACTTGATGAGATACTCTAAAATTGATAGATTATGTAGCTGATGAGTTCTTGTTTCCGTGACCACTTCAAGTTCTAATATGATTTTTCCTTCCTCATCAAGTTCTAGAAATATTGTTTAAACTGGAATATTTTCACATATAACCTTATTTAAGCATCAAACATGGAAAATTGGATGCACTCATGAAGAAGCAGGAAGCTCCAATTTGTATGCCATAGTAACAAAATTTTGCAACACCTTGTGCTTGAGGGACAATTGTTTGTATGGTTGTAGCTGTAAAAATACCCAATCTCCTACATCAAAACTTCTCTATCTGCGATGTTGATCTGCCTGTTGTTTCATTTGGTTTTGTGCCAAATTCATGTTATCCTTTAAGAGTTGGAGAACTTCTTGCTGATGCTCGATGTGATCTTCCACTGCTTGAACCTTCGAATTTTCCCTTAAATATGATGTGATGGATGGTGGATGATATCCATAAAGTGCCATAAATGGGGTCATTTTTGCTGCAGTATGGAAAGAAGTGTTATACCACCATTCAGCGAGAGGTAACCACTTGACCCATTGTGTTTGTTTATCAGATACAAAACAACGAAGATATCCTTCCAAACATTTATTTACTATCTCTGTTTGACCATGAGATTGAGGATGATAAGATGAGCTATGAGCTAATTGAGTACCCAAACAAGAAAATAACTCCGTCCAAAAATTTCCCGTAAAAATGGGATCTCTGTCGCTCACAATAACCCTTGGGCTTCCATGTAGCTTTTGAATTATGTCCACAAATGTAGTAGCAGCTGTACTTGCTTTAAATGGATGAGATAATGCACAAAAGTGTGCATACTTGGTAAGTCTATCAACTACCACCATGATGACACTCTTTCCTTCGGACTTAGGTAAACCTGTGATAAAATCCATTGAAATCTCCTCCCAACGTTGACTTTGAATGGATAAAGGTTGTAGAAGTCCTGGGGTCTTAATTGTTTCCACTTTATTCTGCTGGCAAACCAAACATTCCGCCACAAACTTTCGAATATCAGATTTAAGGCCATCCCAAAAAAATTCTTTCTTCACCCTGTGGTAAGCTTTTAAAAATCCTGAGTGTCCTCCTAAAGGAGAAGTGTGCAATTCCAGAAGAATATTTTGTTTTAGTTGGGAATTCTTACAAAGATATAAGCGATCTTTGTACCATAAGGAACCATTTTTCCAACTAAATGTATCAGATGTACTAGGATCTTGCTGCAACTTTTGAATGAGTGTCCATACATCTTTTTCCTTCTTCCATTCATCTCTTGCTTGAGTTATCCAATCTGGTTGGATAATAGAAATGGCACAAAGCAATGCTTCCACCTCTTCATTCTTTCTTGAGAGTGCATCTGCAACAACATTAAGCTTTCCTTTTTGTAGATTATTTCAAAGTCATAACCCAACATCTTTGTGACCCATTTTTGCTGCTCTTCTGAAGATAGTCTTTGTTCCAAAAAGTGTTTAAGACTATCATGATCAGTTTTTACCTTGAAGTGTCTTCCCATTAGGTAAGTTCGCCATTTCTTTAGTGCATGCACTATTGCTAACATTTCCTTCTCATAAATAGGTTTCTGTAAATACTTTCCTTTGATTGGACGACTTTCAAAAGCAATGGGTCTTCCTTCTTGCATTAAAACAACACCAATTCCATTTCCTGATGCAACACATTCCACAATAAAGGTTTTTGTGAAGTCTGGTGTAGCTAAGATTGGTGCTTGACACATTGCCTCTTTAAGATGATTAAAGGCCTTAGTTGCTTCAGGAGTCCATGAAAATGCATCTTTCTTCAATAATGTTGTTAGAGGTGCTGCTATTATCCCATAATTCTTAAAAAACTTGAGATAATACCCTGTTAACCTGAGAAATCCTCGCAACTGCTTTATGGTTGTGGTGACTTTCCATTCCTTAATGGCTTTAATTTTTGTAGGGTCTACCTTAACACCCTCGTGAGATACAATATGGCCCAGATATTCCACTTCTTGTACTCCAAAGAAACATTTGGATGTTTTTGCATATAATTGTTTCTCTTGCAATAGTTTGAGCACCCTGTCAACATGTTCAACATGATCCTTCCAAGACCTGCCGTAGATTAGTATATCATCAAAAAATACTAGCACAAATTTTCTAAGGAAGGGTTTGAAAATGGAATTCATCAACCCTTGAAATGTAGAAGGTGCATTGGTAAGGCCAAAAGGCATGACCAAAAATTCATAATGACCCTAATGAGTTTGAATTTTTTTTTTTGGAATATCTTCAGTCTTCATTCTAATTTGATGATATCTTGAACGAAGATCCAACTTGGTAAAATAAATTGCTCCATGTAATTCATCCAATAATTCATCAATCACGGGAATGGGAAATTTATCTTTAATGGTGAGCTTATTGAGCTCCCTATAATCCGGACACATTTGCCATGATCCATCCTTCTTGTGTACCAATACTATAGGAGAAGAGAAAGAACTTTGACTAGGTTGAATTATACCTGCCTCTAACATTTCTGCAATCATACGTTCAATTTCGCTCTTTTGGACATAAGGATATCTATAACGCCTGATGTTTGGAGGAACACTTCTTGGAATCAAATGAATAGCATGATCATGATCATGAATAGGTGGGATTCCTTTCGGAGTTTCAAACACCTTGGAATGATTGTCCAAGACTTGTTGGAGATCTGTAGAAATAGATGATTTTGATGTTGGAACTTCTAGTGAGCATAATTGTGCAATTACACCTCGTTGTTCTTTCTTTAGAATCTTTGTCATGACATTAGAGCTTATTATCTTTCCCGGCTTTCCTGCAATACCCTGTAATTCAACTTCCTTTCCTTCTAAAATTTTTTTCAAGAAAAGTTCTTCAAAATTAAAAGCTACCGTGCCCAAAGATTGTAACCATTGTACTCCTAGTACAACATTAGCACCTCCCATAGGAATGGAAAGCATTGGAATATTAAATACATATTCCCCCATGGTTAGCTTTATATTATGGCATTTTCTAGAGAAATCTATAGTTCCTCCATTTGCAACCATCACTTGACATTCTAGTGCTGGGTATAGGAAACAGTTCAATTCCTTGGCTACCTTACAATGAATAAAATTGTTAGTATGAATCCTTTGTCAAAGTGTACGAAAAAGGACCACTTTAGCTACGCATAACTAATAGCCCTAACAACAAAAGTGGTTGCCAATATCTTCAGATCTGCGATTAGTTAGACAAGAAAATAGCTGCAAAATACCAGATCTATGTATGGAAAGACATTAAGCAGTAAAAACAAGGGTTTGCTCCATATACCAATAGACAAGACAAGAACAATTTTTGAAAGAATTTTTGTATTAATGGGGCACCTGTGAGGAAAACCAGAAGGGGTATCCAATTCCCCTCAGTGGGATGGGTTCTTGGAAGTCCTCAGCACTTCAGATCTAAGATTTCTATCTCTAGTTTATGCAGAAAACCCAATGCAAAGAGTAGAGCTCAATGGGAGAAAATGATGGAGATATGTGACCAAGTGTATAGATCCAGAGTGATCTAATAGGCAACAAAAGGTGAGGAATGGTAGGAAAAACCCTCCTATTTATAACAAAATATTGGGTCATTCTAGATCTTGGTGCATGGGTTAACCAGATCTAGATCCACTTTTTATGGAATATTTTATTATATTTGTTGGAGGGAAAAGGTATTTGACGTGGGTGAAATCCCTTAATTTGTCAAGAATAAATAAAAAATTGATTTATTTATCTTTTTAAGGAAGCGGTTAGAAGATAATCAAATAAATAATGATTTATTTAATTATTTAAGGAGGTGGTTGAAAGATAATTAAATAAATAGTGATTTATTTAATTATTTGTGGGTGATTTGGTCATATTTAACAAGGAATATCATATAAATAAGGTTTAAATGATTATTCCTAGAAATAATAAGATAAATAAAGGTTTATCTAATTAATTTCTTTGATTTTGGGTTAAACATGACTGAGAATAATAATTAAATTATGATTTAATTAATTATTCCATGAGGAAAATCAAACAAATATGGGTTGTTTAATATTTCCTTTTGTGGTTTCTTGTTTTAACATAGTGAAAGCAGTTTTACTTAGGGTAAAACTGGTCTTACATGGTGTACTTGGGTCCATCTAATGATAATAGGTTAGATGACCAAAAAATGGTGTAACAGATTGCCCCCCAGCGTGCGAGTGTCGGGAGCAAATCGTATGACCGAAGTACGTTGTAAGAACACAATCACTAGACAACAAAAGGGGTGTCAGAGAGAGAAATGTGAGGTAGATAGTGTGCTGAAGGACTAGACCCCGAGGAGACGAGACTCGCAGGTGCAACAAGTCTCTTTTTATGAGAGGGTACCTGTGCTGAAGGCGGCGGGGGAGGCATACCTATGCCCGCCGAGACAAAGTACAAAAGAATAGTGTGTCCAGTAAACAAGGGACCGAACCATAAAGTACAGCTGGCATAATCATGAGCCAGATAAAAAATACAATGAGGAATCCCACATACATGCTGTGCCTGGGATAACAGCCAGGACTTGTACAATAATATCTGAGTACATGAGATACAAATACAACCCAAATGCCCCCTGTAAATGGGGAAGGGCTCACAAAATATGATTGATACATGTAAGTCGAAGAGGCGCTGCAAGTGGCTACGGCCAACATCATCAAATATCTGGAGCTGCATCGAAGGCTGCAAAGAAGAGGTCATCCGGGCATGTGGGGGGCTACCTGTAGGGCCACCCCCTCATGAGGGTTGAAACATCTCACACACACCTGGGAATCATCAAGAGCTGCTGCTGGATCACTGGACCATCAAGTATACGAATCTCGATCATGCTGAAAGGAGCTGGAGAAACAATCAAGCCAAAGGGAAAGGAGGTATCCCTTTGCCTGATCCGAGGCACCGAACAAGAGTGGAAGCTGGAACCAAGGTACACCGCCCTCTAGACCTGGCTTTTGGAATGAATGAGCTGATGTCGACAGAAGGAGGTCCGCCATAGTTGAGGCAATGAGAGACCCTCAACTAAGGCACGAGAGAAAAGAGTAGAGCGACGGACAGACTGACACTAATGATGATAGGGAAGTGGAAAGGACTGAGTAGCTAATGGACGACTTCCCTTGCTAGAGCATAAAGGGCATGAATGACATGGCAGCGACTGACACAACATCATCAGGGATGGCGGACAGTGGAACTGAAGGTCATAATGTGCGACACAAGAGAGAGACCAAGCAATGACGGATGGAGGGCTATAGTGGGGTACAAAGGGACTCGGTATAGACTCCATGGAGGGAATGATGACTCAACTTGGATGCTCTAAACAAGGGCGACTCGATGGTGCTGCCACACAGTAAAGGCCCCAATGGGAGACCGTGGAAACATGAGTAGATGATGGGAACTCATGACAAAAATCAACACGAACGAAGGCAAGTAAGGGGGCAAGATGGTGCCCCAAGTACAAGTGTCGTAAGTGAGGAAATTCGATTTTAAGGAGAGGTGAAGTGACCCTTCTTGGACAAAATGTGTCCTGGTGAAGTATCATATCACAAAAAACTAACAGATACCCATTTGAGAGTTCGGTGAGAGCTTTCCAACGGTGCAGACGGTTTGTCAAACGGGGCTACGGTGTGGTCGCAGCAGTCTAAAGAAGAAACAAAGGTTCTCTTTTAATAAG
Organism: Pinus albicaulis; assembly: GCA_034641835.2. Taxonomy (NCBI): domain Eukaryota; kingdom Viridiplantae; phylum Streptophyta; class Pinopsida; order Pinales; family Pinaceae; genus Pinus; species Pinus albicaulis. The sequence continues at coordinate 852,359,362 of CM076578.1, read as the reverse complement.
GCAGTTTTCCCTCCAAAATCACTCATTTGCTATTGTTGCTGTGGTGAATGTGGAGAGGAGAGAAGGCCCTAAATCTTGTGGCGAACGTAGCGGACAAACCTACCATTGGAATCGCGATCCGTCAGTTGCAGGTAAGAGGTCTAACCTTTCTCTTGCATTTTGATGGATTACATTTTCAGTTTAGGGCCCAGAATCCTAGAAACAACCCCTCCTTCATCTCTACATCCGGGTCACACTTTTTGAGGAAAAAAATGCGACCTAGGACACAGGTATCATGGCAAAAAGTGCGACCTAGTCCAGAAAAGAGCAGAAAACTGTGACCTGGGAGATGAGGGGGTTTTGGTGCTGTTTTATGGCTGGAAGTTGGGGTTTGGTGTTTGGCTATGGTTTTCCCGATCTGTACGCTGACAAAAATGATGTGTTTGTGCAGGTATGGCAGAGTTACGGGTCAACTGGAGAGAGAGAGATTTGGAGACACTACGGACAGAGATCCAGGAGGATCAGGGCGTCCGTCGTGTATTGGCCAGATTTGGGGTTCTCAAGTTTTTGGAGAACCCTTTGATGAGAGCAGGGGAACCTTTACTGGCCCGAATTATCAGTTACTGGGATCCAGATCAGGAGATCTTTGTAGTGCAGGGGCACAGGATAGAACTGACGGTCCAGGATGTGTACTTCCTGACTGGTCTCCCGCCACTGGGGATGGTGGGAAACACACAGCCAGTGTTGCCACGGGGGCGGCATATCATGGAGTTCGTGGAGCGCCATTGTCGACCGGGTCTCCAAGTCAAGGGGACTCAAATACTGATCGGGGACCTAGAGAGGCTAGAAACCCGTGCAGTGGCCGCAGCTGTGCTGCGAATCCTGGGCATCCAGGCGTTCCATCACATCACTGGGGGGCAGATGATGATAGTGGAAAGTGTGCTGGGTGGGACCTACTATGGGTGGGCCCAAATGATGTTGGTGTTGCTAAAGCGACAGTTGTCACTACGCAGGCGGTAGGTGAACCATGACTGCTCATATGGGACTTTGTTGTGCGCCTTCTTCTTTGAGAAGATCTCGACCTTGAGGCCTCGTGTACAGCTTCTAGATGGGGGCCCGAGATTGCCTAGGATGCGCCGTTGGGGACGGCTACTGTGCAGAGGAGGAGGAGGGGCGGTCGGGCGAGTGTTTCGACCGAAGTTTTTTGCCCATTGGGATCAGATGCCATTGTACATAGACGACTATCCCTATAGTGGGATGAGCTACTGTGGAGATCTGGATCTGCCACTTCCACCTGGTCGAGTCTGGGGGCCTGATGGTAAGTGACAGATGGCTATTCTTGTGTGGGCATGCTAAAGTTTTTGAATAGTAATTTATGGTACTGATTCATGTACTTTTGGTATGTAGATATAGCACCGGTAAAACCGACCGGATATATGGGACGACCGGCAGCGTCTGGAGCTACAGGTCCAAGTGGGTCGAGAGCGGCGCAGAATGAGGATGCAGCCGCCCTGCTGGAGGACATCCGCCGTAGATGCGAAAGGTTGTTGACCGAAGTATCAGAGCGCGGGTGGCAGGACTTAGACGACCAGTTCATAGAGCCATGTGTTGGTCTACCCTCGGAGTGGCGAGGTGTCATGCGGCGCATGGCGATGGCCGGTCAAGCTATGTGCGATCTACATGCTGCAGGGCCAGAGCCATTGGCTGGGGAGTCTCCAGATAGTGATTAGGGGTGGGGCATGTGGTGCCCCCTATGATGTATGTAGGGGCAGGTGGTGCCCCCTATGATGTATGTAGGGGCAGGTGGTGCCCCCAGTTTTGGGTTTTTTTTTTTTTTGTAACATGTTATGGGCATGTCATATGTATCAGAGTAGATGGGCTCTAAACACATGTTTTGCGACACATGTTATGGATATGCATCATTTTTTGATGGTTATTAATGTTATTGTCTTGTATGAAATGTGTGTGATAAATGCCAATCTAGAACATGGTTTGCGATACTATCTACATAGTGATTCTGTTCTTGAGGTACATGGTTGAAAGTTATGGTTTCAAATGCATGTATCAAGATTTTCACTCGTAAATAGCGTCTAAACAGCACAGGGTTATGCACATGATAAACACCATTTAGTTGCATTACAAGAAGTAGGGAATCCAAACGAACGTGCAGATGGAGGATGCGATGAAAGAGGGCATCGACTAAGAGACCACGCACTGCATCATATTCGGCCTGATTGTTGGTGGCAGAACCAATGCATACCCCGTTAGAAAGAACAAGGGCATGCAAGGGGGTGAAGATGGCCCAACCTGTCGAGGCTAGATTCCTGGAGTAACGACTTGCACCATCGGCGTAACCGATAAAGGGTGTGGACGGGGGGTCCTGCGGAATGGTGTGACAAGACAACAAATGAGGGGAGGAAAGGCAATGACGGCAGCGTGAGTGTACAGAAGTCATCGGGCGGCAACCGCAGGAGGGAGTGCAAGGGGCCGAATGACTATGACTCATACAGGGTGGTATATGAGGGCTATCGAAAGCATGGTGAGGACTCGGGCTGCGGAGGTCAACAGAGACACGGGTGGAGTGATCTCGTGTATGGGTAGGAAAAGGGTGGTCAAGGGACACAACAGGGGAGGATGCAGATGGGCTAGGCTACGAGTGTCTCACAGAGGAGGATAGGTAAAGAATGGTTACAGTAGACTCCGTCATCTGAACATCAGGGGGGGGAATGTCGATGGGAGCGGGGGGATCCTCAGGCTGACCGGAAGCGTACTGCGCGAGGATAGGAGAGGCGGATTGATTTTGTTCAACCTCATACTCTCGGATTACCTCTAAAGAGGCGCGGTAGTGCGTCAAGTGAGGACAATGGTGGGAGTAATGGCCATGAACGCCGCACAAAGCACATGGCTTGTTGGTGCGGAGAGTCTTGGGGTTCTTGGTTACGGACGGAGAAGGAATGGGGGCTTCAAGGACCGTAGACTCAGGGAACGCGACTTTAACCATGGGCTGAATACGGGGCAACGCTGGACAAGCATGGGTGGCATGACCGATGACATCACATAAAGCGCAAGGCTTTGTGGGCGGCGGAGGGGCCGGGTCAGTCGTGGTAGTCTTGTCTTTTTTTGCTCCCTTGCGGGCTTTGCCTTTCTTCCCGGGTGCCGTCACGATAGGAGAAGGGTCCTATGGAGGTGCTGGGGGCACAGAGGCAACGGAGGAAGCTAGGGGGACCGGTTGAACCGGTGTCAAAGCCATATAGGGCATGGGATGACCAGGAGGGGTGGCGGCTGGGGGATTAAGGTACCAGACCGGTATGCCCAAGGTCAAGTTAGGGAGAGAGAGGGTGGCCATGACGGGGACAGAATATACTCCAGGAGGGGGAGCTAGGAAAGGGATCTGCCCAGCAGGGTAATGACCAGGAGGGACGGCTTCGAGATGGTTAAGGCCAGGAGGAACCGATCCAGGAGGATAAAGGGGTTCAGGGATACCAGCTGTAGGGGTAGGGCCAGAAGGAGGAGGTCCGGCTGGCTGAGATGAATGGCTAGGAGAGGGTTGCGGAGGGCGAGGAGGAGGTTGCTGACTAACCGAGGCAGGCTGCTTACGGGCAGCCTAGGACGATTGCATCATGCAAACATTCGATGAGCTGGGATCGGTGACAGGAGGGGGGGGAAGGTTAGGGAAAGTTCCAAGCAGGGAGGAATCTTTGTAAACGTCGGGGGAGACACTGGTCAAGGAATCAACGGTTTTCTTGTTGGCTACAGAAGAGATAGTCGTCTCAGGGGAGGTCTGAGATTTTGGCTCATGATATGTCAACTGGTCAATGGTGACTATCTTTCCATTATGGGGGAAAGACATCTTGCGAAAGACCGCAGATGGGATAGCAGACATAGCATAGGTGTAGCTTCGCCCCAATAGAATTTTGTAATCTAGCGGGGCATCGATGACTTCGACGTCGACGCAAACAATCTTACCGGCGAGGGTGATAGGACAATTACGAAACAGGCCAATGGGCTGGGAGGCATGACCGTCCCACGCTCGAAGGGTGATCATGGAAGGGGCCAGTTCAGGGGATCTGAGTTGCTTCCAAACCGAAGCAGACATCACGCAGGTGGATGCCCCCTCATCAATGATACACCGGGACACGTTGGTGTTCCGGATTTTGACTGGGATTTGGAAGGCGACGGAAGGAAGGAGAGGAGGATGGTCCGATTGAGTGGCATCGAAAACAATCATTTGGTCATCAGCAGGATCTACAACGCCCATGGCAGATAGTAGAGCCTCCTTTTGGGAAGGGCACAACTAGAGGAGTTCTAGTGTGGAAATGGTGGCGGGAGATTGTGCCAAATCATCTACTATGCTATACGAATGGGCAGCTCGACTGGGAGCAGCGTTTCGACGTAGTGTGCCCTTAGGTATCTTGGTATGAACCTCAAATTTTGGTTGAGGGATATGTAAGGGGCCACTGGGTGACAAAAGAGGCTCTGGAGAACCTGAAGAAGGAGGCTCGGGAGCAGACTGAGCAGGAGGCTTGGAGTACTGGCGAGACCGAGTTTGAAGGTGAAGATCAACGGACGGGTTAGGATCGGAGTGCATCATAAGGATCTGGTAATCAGAGGAACCAGACAGGGAAGGGGGGGTGGCTACCTGGCTGTCGAGCGGTTGGGTAGCCACGAATCCTTGCTGAGGGAAAGGATCAATAAACACAGCTGGCTGGGTAGTGGCCACATTAGGAGGAGCATGAGGGGAGGCGTGCTGTCCGCGCAATGTGGCTTGAGACTCCCACATCTGCCGCATCTGGGGTAATAGGGGACAATCGTGGTTGTAATGACCATAAACACTGCAACACGAACACGGCTTACTTGTGCGAAGCGGCCTGTCCGGCTTGGGCTGAGTGCCCTGTTGCTGGTTGGCAGTGTTAGGGTCCACAACAAGATTGGGTCCACGGGTACCAGGGGCAGATTGGTTTGGATTGCCTCTGCAAATACTTGCCCTGGAGGGGGCTGTAGGTGCTGGTGCTGGGGTTGAGGAGGCAAGGGAGGAGGAAGCGCATATGCTGGAGGAGCTGGCGCACCAGGTTGTGGATAAGGGTAATGGGTAGGTTGGGAAACATTGAGGTAAGCAAGAGGTTGGGCAAAAGGAGGAGGCATGTCGTATCCTGGATACATGCTACCGGGAGGGGGGAGAGTGCTGGAGGAGCTGGCCCCTCCCTGAGGGAGACCATAGCCCATAGGAGGTTGAGCGTATGGATGGGAAAGGGATCCAATGATACCGTCGGTGGAATGAGATGCCCCCGGGGCGTTAGCGCCACCGGGCTTGGGGAGGTCAGGAAGAACGGTATAAACATAACCAGATTGAGCGTATATCAGGTCATATTTCAAGGCTATTTGGAGGGCGACTTCTTCAGTTTGAGGAAAGTGAGAGGCGACATCTTTGCCGATGGGAGCGGGAAGGGTGCGAAGGAACCAGTCCATGTAAACCCGATCTTCGAAAGGATGGGCTCGACATAAGCTCCGTCGTCTTCGCCATTCCTGAACATGGGCGGAAAGGCGTGTTGAAGAGGATTGCTTGAAGGAAGTCAAGAGCTCCGTGCCAGTATCGTATCGGAGAGGTAGCTGGAAGTACGACAAAAAGGCTTGGGCAAGAGTCTCAAAGGTGGTATGGGTAGAGGTGGCTTGTTCGACATACCATTTAGAAGCTTCGCCGGTGAGCGTGCGTTGGAACAAAGGAAGACGGATGGAGTCATTGGTAATGGAATTGGAAGAACACCACATGTGGAAATATCGGACATGATTGGTTGGATCTTCGCCATTAAGGCCCTCAAACTTAGGGATGTCGGAGGGGAGCTTGGTTGGCATAGCAGGCCAATTAGCATTGTGGTGAATAGGGTCATTGATCAACTGATGGAAATCGGGGAGGCTGAGGCCTGCAATGTATGGCAGGACAGGGGTGGCCGGGGTAGTTCCTGTGGTGGTTCCGCTAGAAGTAGGGCCGGCATTAGGGCCGGGAGAACCGCTAGCGTTAGGCCCTGGACCAGACATAGTGAAGGTGATAGGGGGAGAACCAGGAGGAGAAGGAGGACCCGATGAATCAGGAGAGGAGTCTGAGTGCGAACTCGAAGGTGGACTGGATCGATGACGGTGGGGCGGAGCAGGTCGATCGACCGGAAACTGAGGATGAAGGCCAAGAAGTCTCCGGGAAAGGTGCCTTGGGGGTACAATGATGACAAGAAGAAGGAAACCGACAAGGGCAGGAAGGGACAGAATCAAGCAATGTTAAGGGTAGATAAGGTGCAGTGACAATTGATTTTAGAGTCTTTGCCAGGCGGTGTTAACCAGGCGCTTCTTCACTTAGGGTCAGTGTGTGGTGTGCATTAATTTTAATTTTTAAACCCTTCTCATTTTGAGAGCAAGAAAAAGTGTGCTGCGTAACTGAAAAGAAATCTGCGTAGAACAATATAGATTGCTGAAAGGACAGAACATTTAACATCTAACTATGCATCAATCTAACCCGAAAAGGCGGGTCTCTCAAAACTACTCTAAAAGAGGGCAAAAATCTAGTCAAAACACACATAAAAAGAGGTCAATATATCTAGGGTGGAAAGGGACACGGATCCAGAGGATAAAGCTGCTGAAAAGAGGTGCAGATCACAGCCAAGAGACAGAGGCAAGGTGGCTGGAAAAAGGAAGGAAATCAGCAAAAAATGGAGGGGGCAAGGGGGAGGCCCAGAAAGTAGGTCCAAACAAAACGACAGGAGGTGATTTGAAAGGAAGAAAGGCTGATTTCAAAGGATCTGAAAGGGAGGTAACAGATCTGGAAAAAGGAGGCTGAAGCTCTGAAAAACAGACGGCTGAAACAACTTAAAACTCTTCCACAAAAAGTGGAGGGTACTAAAGCCCTAAGGGGCTAGGTTCCCACTTAGATGAGTAAAAATAGATCAGAACTTGGTCAAAACAGGCTGAGACAGAGGCTGGAGGACCCTGACAGAAGCTGCGGAAAAACCCAGAAAAATTGCAGAAAAATTGCGGAAAAAATGGCAGGTCGTAGTTTCTGACCTGATTTCAGTGCAGGTCGCAGGAAAAAGGCTAAAAAGTGCAACCTGGAGGTCCAGGTCGCATGTTTAGGGCCAAAAAGTGCGACCCCCAGTTCTGGTTGTCTCGGCGGCAGATTTTCAGAAAAGTTGCCGTCTCAGTTGCGGTTGGTGTCGCTTACCTGCGCAATAGGGCCAGAAACACACGGAAGTTAGAAATTTTAATGTTTTAGGGTTTTATGTGAGAAAAACAACATAAAAATAGGAAAAATGAATAGCTGAAAAGAAACCCTAGGGTCTGAAGTAGCTGGATATGCAGGAATATGAAAAACGACAGAGGTCGTAATTTAAAACCCGTGTGGAGTCGCCATTTGTTAGTATGAATCCTTTGTCGAAGTGTACGAAAAAGGACCACTTTAGCTACACATAACTAATAGCCCTAACAACAAAAGTGGCTGCCAATATCTTCAGATCTGCGGTTAGTTAGACAAGAAAATAGCTGCAAAATACCAGATCTATGTATGGAAAGACATTAAGCAGTAAAAACAAGGGTTTGCTCCATATACCAATAGACAAGGCAAGAACAATTTTTGAAAGAATTTTTGTATTAATGGGGCACTTGTGAGGAAAACTAGAAGGAGTATCCAATTCCCCTCAATGGGATGGGTTCTTGGAAGTCCTCAACACTTCAGATCTAAGATTTCTCTCTCTAGTTGATGTAGAAAACCCAATGCAAAGAGTAGAGCTCAATGGGAGCAAATGATGGAGATATGTGACAAAGTGTATAGATCCAAAGTGATCTAATAGGCAACAAAAGGTGAAGAATGGTAGGAAAAACCCTCCTATTTATAACAAAATATTGGGTCATTCTAGATCTTGGTGCATGGGTTAACCAAATCTAGATCCACTTTTTATGGAATATTTTATTATATTTGTTGGAGGGAAAAGGTATTTGACTTGGGTCAAATCCCTTAATTTGTCAAAAATAAATAAATAAATGATTTATTTATCTTTTAAGGAAGCGGTTAGAAGATAATCAAATAAATAATGATTTATTTAATTATTTAAGGAAGTGGTTGAAAGATAATTAAATAAATAGTGATTTATTTAATTATTTTTGGGTGATTTGGTCATATTTAACAAGGAATATCATCTAAATAAGGTTTAAATAATTATTCCTAGAAAATAATAAGATAAATAAAGGTTTATCTAATTAATTTCTTTGATTTTGGGTTAAATATGACTAGGAATAATAATTAAATTATGGTTTAATTAATTATTCCATGAGGAAATTCAAACAAATATGGGTTTGTTTAATATTTCCTTTTGGGGTTTCCTATTTTAACATAGTGAAAGCAGTTTTACTTAGGGTAAAACTGGTCTTACATGGTGTACTTGGGTCCATCTAATGATAATAGGTTAGATGACCAAAAAATGGTGTAACAATACATATATTCAAATTTATTTCTAGATCTTTATCATTAGAAAGAAATTCAAATGTTACCTTCTCTAACAAGATCAGAAACTCGATCACCATTGGATGATATTGTAGTCTCCTTTGATTGCATTTCTTCAAACATTGCAACAGAAATTTTTCCCTTTGTATTTAGCTATGTATGTTTCCAATATTTTACAAAAAAAAAAATTCACGAACGTCATTGGATTTTGTGTTGTCTATGCAAACAGGACAAAAACAAAAATATTTTCTTCTATCCAATGAGAACACATTTCTTAACGACTTTGTTTTAATTGAATGCAATTTTCGAGTCCCTTTTATTGTTTCAATGTCATTTCCAATTGGTCTATCTATCTCTTCGATCCCAATATGTTAAAAAAACCTTTATATGGAAAGTTTAAAGAAGAATGTAAATATGACATCAAAATACAATCAAAGATAATCATTATGATAAATGTACAATGTTTATTTAATTAGATATTCTATAAAAATTAAATTGAATGTACCTTTGCACTTCCCTTGATAGGTTAGTCTCATGGCTTAGAGCAGCGATGCACCATTGAACAACTTCTTTTGCGTCCACAAGTCGGTTTGCAGAGGTGTTCATTTGATATCTTTGAAGTGGTTGTTTTATGCATGCCCCTATGCCGTCATGTTCTCCTTTTCCATGGCCAGTCTCAAAGAAATTCCAACAATGTTTAATGCAGGTTTCTTACGAAGACAACACAACCAAAAGAATGATCGTGCAAAATTGAATTGTCCTGTGCATCTACCTGATCATATCCAATGTTCATTGAATATTATTCCATGATTTTTCAAGGAATCATAAATTTTTCCAAAACAATGTTGTACAAAAAATGTATCATGTGTACAATTGTCACTGATATAAAAGTGATATTCTTTAATAATATGTCGATTTTCATTGGTGCTTTCTATATGATCAATGTTTTGTTCATCATGTCTATATAGAATATGGACGAGAATGGAGACTTCGTCAGAATGATAGTATTCACTTTGAATTTATTTTTGTGGAACAAATGTGTAGTTTTCTGCAAAATCAATTACTGACAAAATGGTCCCTGGTGGAAAAAATTCATGGGATTTTTTGAATTGCAAGTATTTTCATCAAGCTCTATGTGAATTCTTGGTGTATTGGTAAATTTCTGCCTCAAAATTTCTCAAAAAATCTATGACCAAAATTTCTTGTTCTCGTAATTCAATTCTTTTAACACTTTTTGCACCTTGAATTGATGTATGGATATATTCATATCTCTTCCATTTGACTTTCATGTTGGAAAATGATTGATCATTTATATCAATACGATATTAATTTTGAAATTTAGTCAAATTTCCACAATCATCGCATTTTTTACCACCAACACATTTATTTTCATAAAATAGTTCATCACTTTCTCTTTCACATAGAATTTGAGATATGAAATCATGGATAGTGGAAGGAGGAGGTGAATCCTTCCAAAATTTTCTACCAAAATCAAGGAATGTGTCATAATATAACTAAAATTCCACATGATAACGGCAAAAACAAGTGTCACGTACAGTGATAGGTTTTACATACCATGGTTTTTGTTGAACAAAAGCACTGATTGAAACATGAATTTCACGATTCTCTTCTTTGAACTTGTTGAACAACTCTATTTGAGTTGTTTCTAAGAAATATTTTTCATGTTCTTCGTACTGATTTCGTGCTATTCTTCTTCACATCACATGCCTTGCAGTTGGCGAAACACAAGAATTGTTCTTCCAATATTCATATATTATTTTTTTATCATTTTCTCCAAGTCTATCTTTATATGGTTTCCTACAAATATCTCTCCAACAAGCAAGTTCATCATTTACATCTATTTGGAACCAAAAAAATTTATGTTTGTGCAAATTTTTTCACGAGGTTCCTAATCCTCGTGCCATAGATTTTACCAAGTCATTCTCTTTAGTACTTGAGGAAACCACTGCCATATGTATTGCTCTACATACAACTGAAACATTTTTCTGTCTAGATCTTTTCATTGAATTTATAGCACTATTTATGTTTTGTATCAAATTTTCCTTCATCTTTTTTATCTTTGGTTGATTTTCAAATATCCAATAAAGTCATAGCTTCTTTTAATTTCCCTAATGATAGGAGACCTTTCAACATTTGGGTTTGAACTCTCACATTTCCCTTTATGAAATGCTTCTCGAAAATGCGGTTAACACAATATCGTAAATAATGGTCAGCTTTTTTATCTCCATATGTGTGAGTGTCAACATTTTCTAACATCTCGTCATCGAAATTGATTTCATCTGTACATATTCGAATGAATAGTACATAATAATTTTACATATTCAATAAATAACTAAATTAATAAATATATCTATAATTTAAATAATACGTGCATGTGTTCAAAATACACACACACACACACACACACACACACATATATATATATATATTTATTTAAATTTATATATTTATATATATACACATATACATACCTTGTGATTCCATTTCTTCACTTCAATTTCTTTCATCATTTTCACCATCTTCAATCATTGGTTCAATATCTCTTTCACTTTCTCTTTTAAAATTTGGTATCTCATCATCAATGCTTTGAGGAATATCTCTCTCTATTTACATTGCAGAATATTTTTCAAATTAGTTCATCAAATAAAAATTAAACTTCACATTTTATACTAGGAAAATTTTAAATATATCAAAATCATAATATTTACATTTACATACCTGTTTCAACTTCTATATGAGGTTGATTTTCCCTTTCAATATTTGAGAATGCTTCTATCTTTCTTTTGCGAGATTGTCTCGTCTCTTCTCTACGTTCCCCGGGGTCTCTTTTTCGATCATATTTTCTCGTACAATTTCTTCGATTTCCCATGATAATAGAGTATGAAGTTCAAAAAATTTCCTTCGAAAATTTAGACAAAAATTAATTAAAAAACCATCACAAAATATTTAATTTAAAAAAAACTCATTTAAATTTTTTGCAAAAAACACATACTCCAATTCAAAACACTTTAAAAATTTCAAGAAAAAAATGTTTTATAAAAATGAAACGAGGTTCAAAATATTTCCTTCCAAGTCCTACAAAAAATTTCATTCAAAAAGTTACACAAAAACTCATTTAAAAAAAATCATTATAAAATATTTACTTCAACCCAAAACTAAAAAATGTCCTTTCGAAATTAATCGGAAATCCATACTTAAAAAAAAAAAAAAAGCCCAAAAAATTGTGTCACATACCTCCAAGAAATGTCTTTTGAATGTACCTCCAAGAAAATTCTTTAACACCAAAAAAATTCCTCGCAAAATCAGATCAAATGTATGAAAATAATGTGTCTCAAAGAAAAGTTCTTTGAAGTCCTTTGAATGTAGTTCCAAGAAAATTTCTTAAACCCAAAACAATTCTTTGCAAAATCAGATTAAGATTTTTGTAAAATTAGACCAAAAGTGCGAAAATATGCGAAAATAATGAATGGTTTCGCGGCAATTTATATTGTCGTGAAATGTGTAGGTTTTAACCCTGAACAGAAATTATCTACACACGAATCTTATAATAGAAAATAAACAATAGTGAGAGCATAAAACATAAAACAAATAAACGCAGATATTTTCCCCTGGATCCCAAATCAGGACGACCAGCTTGATTTTTCATTATATTCCTTTTAGTGTTACAACACATATATATATACATGCCAAAGCATACATAAAGCCCAATCCATTAACCCTAGATTAGAACATAACCATACTTCCCTTGACCGGATCTACAAAAAATACCAGGGGCCAAAAACCATCGTACCCTAAAACCATGTGCAAAACCATGGAAAAAACCATGGGCATGGACTACCCACTAGAAATTAAGGACCAAAAATTTTCATCGGGGCACTGCCCCGGACCCCGACAGGGGGGCCTACCACCCCCCCTCTAACCCCGCCGTTGTGCCCAGTGCAAAGGGGGGACTATCACCTCCCCTCTTACCCCCCCATGTGTGCTTAGTCGTGGAAAGAATATAAAACATACCCAACATTCTCCCACTTGTTTTTTTCTTTCCACAAGGGGCCATAGAAGAGCCTAGTCATTGGCCCAATTCTTCAACACCTATTGTTTCTCTACACCAAGAGAAATTCTGAGTGCTCACATACTTCGTCAATGCATCTGCAACATTCTTGAAAGTGTCCTCCTTTACTAGTAAAACCCTTTTAACCTCAACCATATCTCTAACAAAGTGATATTGAACATCAATGTGTTTTCTCTTTGAATGATAAGTAGGGTTCTTAGCCAAGAAAATTGTACTTTGGCTATCACAGTCTATCCTTATATCTTGTTTTACCAACCCCATACTTGAACGCAATCTCTGCAACCAAATTTCTTCCTTGCTTGCATGAGTGGCTGCTATGTATTCTTCCTCTGTAGTTGAAAGAGCCACTAAAAAATGTCTTTTACTCATCCAGCTGACTGGGCCTCCAAATAGGCTAAAAACATACCCACTGGTAGATCTTCTTTGGTCCAGATCTCCAGCCTAGTCTACATCAACAAAACCACAAATGTCCAACATTATTTCCAATCCTAGTCTTCCTTAGTAGTACAAGCCATAATTACTAGTGCCACGTAAATATCTGAAAACCTGCTTCATTACTGTCCAATGCTCCTTTCTTGGGTTTGACATAAACCTGCTCAATACTCCCACTAAATGTGCAATTTCTGGTCTAGTACAAACCATTTCATACATTAGGCTACCCACTGCACTTGCATATGGAACGCAAGACATATACTCCTCTTCTTCTTGTGCCTTGGGACACTATTCAACAGACAGCTTTACACCTGCAGGAATAGGACCATTCAATGGTTTACTATCCTGCATATTGAAGCTCTGCAATATAGTTTCAACATACTTCCTCTGGTTTAACTAGAGCATCCTATTTTCCCAATATCTCTTAATTTCCATGCCCAAAATATAGTTTATAGCACCAAGATCCTTCATGTCAAATTTGGAGAACAGTTGGGTCTTAAAATGTTGGATAATTTCTTTGTCATTTCCAATAAACAACATATCATCCACATACAAGACTAAGTAAATAACACGGTCATCAATTAATTTAAAATAAACACAGTGATCCTCCTTGCTTCTCGTGAAGACAAGTCCCCGTATATAGGTATCAAATTTCTGATACCACATCCTTCGTGAATATTTTAACCCATACAGAGACTTCTTCAACCTACATACCAATTCTTTCTTACCCTTCACCATAAATCCTTCAGATTGCTTCATGTAGATCTCCTCTTCTAGATCACCGTGAAGAAATGGTGTCTTCAAATCCATCTATTCTATCTCAAAATCAAATGCAGCAGCAACAGATAAAAGTAATCTAATAGAAGTAACCTTGGCAACAGGAGAAAAAATATCACCAAAATCAATTCCCGACACCTAGGAATAGCCTTTTGCTACCAACCAAGCTATGTATTTCTCCACCTTGCCTTCTACATTCATCTTCTTCTTAAACACCCATTTTCTCCCGATGGGCTTCCTTCCAGCCGACAACTCCACTAGATCCCAGGCCTCATTTTTGTGCAAGGATGCCATTTCATCAACCATGGCCTCCTTCCAAAGTTTTCAATCCTCTAAATCTACTGCTTCCCTGAAAGTTCTAGGATCATCATCAGTTATAGTTAAGGCAAAACCTGAATAGAAAGCAGATGGACTATACCTTTTTGGTTGCCTTCTTTCTTGAACTGATCTTCTCAAAGCTGGAGTTTCTGGCTCTTTCTCTTTTGAATCTTTTTCTGCTGTAGAGTATGATTCATACTCCTTTAGCTCAAACTCTAACTTCTTATGTTCCTTTGGTATGATTTCATGTTTAAAAACATCTTTCACCTCTCTAAACACCACATCTCGGCTATACACAAGCTTCCTTGTTTCCGGGTTCCAAATCTTGTAACCTTTTAAACCATCCTTATACCCAATAAAGATGCACCTTTCAGATTTATTATCCAACTTGGTCCTTTTCTCCTTTCGAACATGTACATATGCATCACATCCAAATACCCTTAGATGTGAAAGAGAGGGTTTCTTACCAGTCCATACCTCATGTGGATTCTTATCCTCCAACACTGATGAAGGTCATCTGGTAACCAGATAGCATGCAGTCTCCACTGCCTCTACCCAGAATTCTTGTCCTAACCCGGTACCACTGAGCATGCTTATTGCCTTTTCCATCAGTGTTCTGTTCATTCTTTTTGCAACTCTGTTTTTCTGAGGTGTGTATGGAGTAGTCTTTTGTCGTGCTATACCACACTTCTTATAGAACTCTTAAAATTCCTTCTTGGAGAACTCCCCACCATTATCTGTCCTTACCGCCTTTATCTTCTTCTCTGTCTGGTTTTCCACCAGAGACCTAAATTCTTTAAATCTGTCAAATGCTTCAGATTTCTTCCTCAAGAAATATATCCATGTATTCCTTGAGAAATCATTTATGAATGAAACATAGTACACAGACGTTCCCAGTGATGGAACTGACACAGGTCCAAACACATCACTGTGCACAAGTTCTAATATCTTGTTCTCCCTCTTAGTACAGAAGGAAAACTCACACAATTCTGCTTCCCATATACACAATGTTCACAGAAATTGAAATCCAGAGAGAAATTAGACATACCTTCTACCATACCATTTCTATGCAATATCTGAAGGCCCTTCTCTCCAATATGTCCAAGCCTTTGATGCCATAACATGGTATTTTCTCCAGAGACAGCCAGGCTTTCCACTCCACTTTTAGTAACCAAAGAACTGTTACACCCATCAGTGACAGTGCTACCTTGTTTCTTGTATAGAGTTCCAGTCTGAACTCCCCGCATTAATACCAGTGCTCTCCGAACCATCTTGCAGGCATCTTTCTCGAACATTGTTTTTACAACTGCATCATCCTTTTTTCTTACAAAAATCAGATTTCTGGCTAATGCAGGAATATGAAAAACACCAGGAAGTGTTCTAATCCTTCCACCTTGCAGCTTCAGCTTGACCTTTCCACATCTGACTATTTCGGCCTTCCTATCATCCCCTAGGAAGACATCACCATCATATTCTTCATACTCACAAAACCAGTCCCTATGGGGAGTGAAGTGAAAGGATGAGCATGAGTCAATCAACCATGACTCATTATCTACATGTGTATTTGAAGAAGAATCCAAATACACATCCCCACCTTCATTTGAAGTGGTTTTTGCCTCTGCAAAAGGAGCATCATCAGATCCCTTTCCTTTCTCAGGAGCTTTAGATCTGCAGTCCTTTTTGTAGTGCCCTTCCTTTCCGCATTTCCAGCACACCTTTAAAAACCTTCCAGGAGATTTATCTCTCCATCTATATTTAGATCTCCCACTCGAAACCTTATTCTTTTTTCTATTCTGGGACCTTCCTCGTAAAGATAAGGCATCTCCATTCTAACCCTCCATATTTCTCCGTCTCATTTCCTCCGACAACAAGGCTAAGACAATGTCATCAAAATTCAAGGTAGTTTTATTGCTACCTATTACAATAACCAGACTATCCCATGAATCTGGTAGAGAACAGAACAAACTGATGCACTTATATTCATCTGAGATTTTAATATCAACAGATGACAACTGACTTACCACAATATTGAAGGCGTTCAGATGCTCTATCATCGAGTCTCCATCCTTCATCCTCAGGTTATACAGCTTTTTCTACAGGAACAACTTATTCACCAGAGACTTAGATTGGTACAAAGTCCCAAGGTTTTTCCCACAAATTCTTCACCGTAGCTTCCCCAGATACATTCAAAAATACTGAATCTGAGACACACAATCGTATTGTTCTCTTTATTCTCCTGATCCAAATGCCTTCTTCCAAAAGATTATCCAGCAAAAATCGTATTTGTTTTAGCTTGCAGAAAGTTGAAGAACTGAAAAAAATGAAAGTTTTTTCTCAAAAAAGGGCAAAAAACCATGGTATGTAAAAACTTATCAGTGCTTTTGTATCCTAAAATTATATAACATTCACGCACATGTTCAAATTCATAACATGTACCAATGTATATGTTAAATTTAATTAAAAATTTCCATCTATATTCATTTTATATTTAACAAATAAAACGACAACTTGAGTTCAAAAAACAAAACATTATATCACAACATGTGATCACATGCCAAATGTAGTTCAACTATAAAAAATACACACATGTTTTATAATCTGAAATTTCCATCTAGATTCATTTTATATTTAGAAAATAAAACGACAACTTGAATTTTGAAAATAAAACATTATATCACAACATGTGATCACATGCCAAATGTAATTCAACTATCTAAAATATATACATGTATGTGTTTTGTAATTTGAAATTTCAATCTAGATTCATTTTATATTTAACAAATAAAATGACAACTTGAATAATAAAAACAAAACATTATATCACAACAAAAATATGTCATCACATGCAAAATGTAGTTCAACTATCCAAAAATATGTCATCACATGCAAAATGTAGTTCAACTATCCAAAATATATACACGTGTTTTGTAATTTGAAATTTCCATCTTGATTCATTTTATATTTAACAAATAAAATGAAAACTTCTATTTTAAAAATAAAACAATATATCACAACATGTGATCACATGCCAAATGTAGTTCAACTATCCAAAATATACACATCTGTTTTGTAATTTCAAATTCCCATCAAGATTCATTCTATATTTAACAAATAAAATGACGACTTGAGTTTAAAAAACAAAACATTATATCACAACATGTGATCACATGCCAAATGTAGTTCAACTATCCAAAATATACACATGTGTGTTTTGTAATTTGAAATTTCCATCTAGATTCATTTTATATGTAACAAATAAAATGATAACTTGAGTTTTAAAAACAAAACATTATATCACAACATGTGATCACATGCCAAATGTAGTTCAAATATCCAAAATATACACATGTTTTTTTTAATTTGAAATTTCCATCTAGATTCATTTTATATTTAACAAATAAAATGCCAACATGAGTTTTAAAAACAAAACATTATATCACAACATTTGATAACATGCCAAATGTAACTATCCAAAATTTAAAATCGTTCTTGATAAAAGTAAATGTAGTTTGAAACTATATCAAAAATGTAAAAATGTCCAAAATTTATATCACATGAAAAATAAAAGTAAATATATATAACAATGTAAAGTGTTACAAGTATCAAGTTATATATAAAGTAAATATGAATGCATAAATAATACTCTATATAGAAAAATAAATTTAAAACTATCTATCAAATAAAATGTTGTCCATGTGCATCATCAATCAAATAGAGATAGATCTAGTGTCTTTTCCAACAACATCTTGAGCCTCATTGTGCTATCATGTGAAGAATGGGGAACCTGTACACAACATGTACAAACATTAAAATTTAATGTTTTAAAATTGAATGATAATGTAGAACTTCGTGTAAAAAAAATTGAAAAAAAATATTCTTGCAATACCTCATGTAGTTCCCTCTCCATTGTCTTATGTTGCTCATCCATCAATACATCCTCCACAGTAAATTGTACAATATACATGTACAAGTATATATATATATATATATATATATATATATATTTAAAAAAATTTAAAGTGAAAATGCATAAACTAATTTGAAATAATATTAAAAAACGTTAGACAACTTGTTCAAATGGTGTGGATGTTCCCATCATACACTCCATCACTAGAGTCCTTGGAGAACGTAAGTCATCTCCACAAACCTAAAATTCAAAATTTGCAAAACTATAAAATAACGCAAGATCTAGATCTCATTTTTTAATGAAACTTTTAAACTTCAATTTATAACTTAAACATATAAGTGAAAAAATGAATACTTGTGATGGTGGATTTGATGCATTTCCTAATAGGGAAGAAGAGGGTGGCTCTGAATGAAAATCATCTCGAAAAACCTAAAATTCAACAATTTTAAAACTGTAAAATAACTCAAGATCTAGATCTCCTTTTTTAATGAAACTTTCACTTCAATTTATAACTTAGAAACTTATTTAAGTGAAAAAAATTTCATACTTGTGACGCTGGATTTGAAACATCTCCTAATAGGGAAGAAGAGGGTACCGCCATAGCAAAAACATCCAATGGTATCATAATTTGTTAACATTTAATTGCATACATGTACATGTATAGACAATTAGTTATTTTAAAAATATGTCACCAAGATACAAATATAATAATAGATTAAAATAATTGTACATCAAGATCATGAACACTAAAACAATAACATTTTCCAACATATCATCTTGATTTTGAGAACCTGAAGCTTTGACCATGATATTAAAATATTTTTTCATCAAGCATGAGAACTACTAATGGTGTTCACATATATGATACATTTTTGTTAGATTAAGATATACAAATAAATGTATCTATATGTATTTATTACAAATTTTACATGTTAAAATATTCACCCTAACCATTAACATATACCGATCCCATTCCCTCTTCCTCATGAATAATTAAGTCCTGCCAACCATTGCAACAATTATTTGCGTATGTTCTGATCTCTTCAATATTCATGTTGTCTATCTCATCATCTATATGATACACAAAATTAGCACGTGCATTATTTCATGCTCTTTATTGATTCAGACAAACATCAATTCCACCAAGCTCACTATGAACATTGTCTATGATGACATCCCTTTCTTCTAGACTAATTTGAGAAGTGACTTCTATATCTGATCGCAAAGTTTCCAGAAGAAGGGGTCGACTTAGCAATGGTAGCTCGGGGCAAGGAAACTCAACATCACACTTAGCGCCCCTACGGTCACATAATCGATCTTTCCCATGACCAAAAATTTGAAAGAAAAGGTCATTATAATTTGGTTTCATTCTAAAAAAAAATTATTCATAAAATAATTTTTCAAAATAAAGAGGAACCTCGTTTTTCCATGGTAGTTTTCCATAGGCAGCAAGGTGCCTATCATACAAATGGAAAGCTATATTAGGGTGCTTGAAATATTGCACATTTAACCTCTTTCTTTTCGACCATTCTTTGAAATTAAACATAAGCTTGGCCATTTCTATTGTAACTCCATGTTTAACATCCTACCATGTACCGAGACCCATCATTATCTCCTTTCTTTTCCTCATCACTTCTACAAAAGTAACAATGGTTGGTCCAAGATTTTTGTAAATATCTACAACTATGCTAAAAGAGTGAGTAACTATTTCTAAGCTTTATCAACTCTCAACAGGGAGTTTCAAAGACACAATATTGTTCTTCAATTTTAAATAAAGATGTTGACGCCTTTGTAATGTGCATTGTTTGATGTTTGTTTCCCATGGTATATCGAATATGTCAGAAGGATAAGTCGTGGTTGGTGTATAGCCTTCTTCTTGAATAACGTGTTTTGTCCTAAGCATTTTTTGAGAAACATTTTTACCTTCTTCATCAATATATAAAATTTTATATTAAAAAAAATGTGAAAAAATTTGTACAAATTGAATGAAAATAAGATTTAGATTGATGGCCACCTCGAGATGGCTAGGAAACACTATTCCCACCGTGAGATTTTTGAGAACTAGAATGACCACCAATTGGTTGAGAACCAACATGACCAGCCATTGATTGGCCACCAGGGGAATGCATATCACCACCCTCATGCAATTAGCCACCACCTATTGATGGGCCACCAAGGGAACGTATACTTCCACCACCCTCATGCGACAAGAGGGAAGCTTCATAAAAAAATATGAATTTATAATCAATTCAAAAATACATACATACATATAAATAAATGTACATATGATCGATTAAATTGTGTGAACCATACCACGATTGCGCCAAGCATGGCCATGCTCCATTGATGGAGTAGATACTCTTGTCCTCCTAAATCCTAAAAAAAAAAAATTTAAAAAAAATTATAAAAATCTAATTTAACTCACAAAATTGATAAAAAAGCAATTCCATATGTATACATGTATGTACATGGGGATATATATATATATATATATATATATATATATATATATATATATATATATATATATATGTATATATATATATATATATAATCAATTCCATATGTATACATGTATGTATGGAGACACGATTATATATTCAAATGTCATTTAAAAACATGAACATTTAATATAAATACCATGAAAATCCCTCGATCCATGATATCCCTCTCTCGTAGTGGCATGAGATTCTATTGAACTTCGCCTTTCATCCTCCATGATATATATGGATATCTACAATGAGAATTTACAATTATTTTTAAAATTAATATTTAAAATAGATTCTTAAAATTACTATTTAAAATAAATTCAAAATATTTCAAAAAATTAATGTAATTTAGTACACAAATGTTGAACACAAACACAAATTATGTAAAACAAAACTTTCAAAGCACAAATTGGTGTGAAACTCACTTTAAACAAAAATTTGTTGAAGTCTTCACATTTTATTTTTTTTAAACATGAAGTTCACCAATTTTTACTGACATGGTGGGAGCACATTTTGTATATAATTGAAAAAAAACACATGGTCATTAAAAATGAAACATTTATAAGTAAAAAACACAGACATATCAAAGATATGTTACAATATCCATCAATAAATTTTGAAGGAGAGTGTATCAACAATAATTCATCTTTGAGAGATGGATATTGAATTGGCATTTCTTCATATAATAATAATTCATCTACTATTAATATTTGGCAGATGAATATTGAATTGGAATTTTCCCACACAATAGATCACCAGACATCTTATTAACGTTTGCACAATGTGTTATACTAAAAACTTGAAATTTTCTAACAATATTGTTTTCTTTTTGTTGGCTTGAGGGGTCCTGACCCAAGTTCAGATGTTAAGGTTTTCCAACAAACCCCTATACTATTGGCCCTTTCGGCAATGACCTACTTTTGTAGGCCAAGGTCTCACCCAAAGTAGTATGGAAGGGTGCTGGAACTAGATTTCTGCACCCTGGGAGAGAGTAGGTAAATCAAGACAGACCTAGGTTGCAGCTTACTAGGGTCACACAGAAAGATTCTATTCAAAACTCTTTTAACAGTGTAACCAAAATATAACCATAAAAAATGTATTAGATCTACTCAGCACATTCGCATCCACGTGCGTATTACCAAATACTATCACAAAGCATTAGAATCATAGCTAAGTTGAGATCATAGATATACTCATGCCAATTCAAGAACACATATACATTTGCAGCTTAAATAAGTATCATAGATGTGCTTCAGAAATAAAAACAATCAATTCAGATAACACATAGATATTACACCTATACTTCACATTCATTAATATCAAATATCCACTTACAACATAAACACAGCCCGCACACACAGCCTAGAGAGGTCCACACATAGCCAATAGGAGTCCTTACCCAAAACAACCCGAACAGATCTTAAAAGTTCGTACGTAGCATCAATATTATGAATTCTTACTTACTAGACCCACATATCTATCTATTAATATTGTAGCCTTCGCTATCTTATGGTCTAAAAGCTGTGGTTTACAGACCCTAGAGCTACCCTTTAATCCATTACAGAACATTAGGAGCTTTGACCGACCCCAAAACCCCTACGTAATATTGACTATTACAAAATTTATACAAAATGCAGGTTAGGGAACCTTCTTCCAATAGGTCCCTAACACAATCTTTTGACTCGTCCTGAGATGCTGGGGCCGTGGGGTTTGCATCTTCGCCTAAATATTCCTGATCGCATCAACCAGCAGGGGTAACACTCCACTCCGCACAACATTCTGAGCAATATCCACCAAGTTCTACGAAGTTGGACCTTTTTTAGCAACAATGACGCTCTCCAAAGTCTGGTTCAGTTTCTTAGCTGCGATATCCACATCCTGAGAGAGCTTGAGGGCTTCATTGGCCCAAGTCTTAAGGTGGTTGTTGAGATCCTTTTTTTTGTGGTGGATATCTTCAATGTCATCTCTAATTTTGTGGTTGGAACGCAGTCTTGCTTGGTGATGAGAAGGGATAAAAGATGACATAGTGTCTTTAAGTTGTTCGAACTCTTCCTCCTTCTCACACAAATCTTGAGTGAAATATCTTAGGAGGGATCACACTACACCTTAGACCACAACTGCATAGCTGTCTCCAATAGTTCTACACCCTGAGAAATCTGAGATGTAATTTTATTGGTGCCCTTTATAAAAAGCACGGCTCACTAGGCTCTTAGCTCAGCAGGCGTTTCAGGTTGCAATTTGGCCGATATCAAATTTCCATTTCTCTCGACTATTTAAATTTCAGTCCTGTAAGCCCTTAGCGCTAGAACAAGCCCCTCAATCTTGGCCTGGGTTGTGGCCAAAACTGGGATATCCTCAGTGACATCTGCGCAGAGCTTACTGATTAGGTGTTCCAATTCTGTCTGTTGGGTGGTGGTGAGGGTGCATGCAGCCTGCGCCTGGGACACCTCGACAATTTTCTCCATAATTGTTTGCTCAGATGTAGTAAGCTTTTGGTACACTCGACGGTCTCTATGTTGAATCTCCTCAAAGAGGGATGCGTGAAGGACTTGTAGGAGTTCATGTGGTAGTCGGACTAGATCCAATTGTACCTTTGCGTAGGCCTGGAGCTGCACTCCTAAGTCAAGTGGGCTCAGGACAAATTTTGTGCTTGGTAGGGGATAGAGACGGCTTTCCGTTGTGATGATAAATTTGTTGTTTGATGTCGAGGGTGGCCTTTCCTGAATCATAATATTCTACAGGGTGTTGGTTTCGAGCTACAAAGCAGAGAGCTCAGTCTCGAGCATAGAGACCGTAGCCTTCTGTTGCTCTTCCAGAGCCAACCATTTCTCTTCTGCAGTGAGGATGATTGTGTCTGCAATCTGCTCTAGGTCCTCCTTGTTTAGAGTAGTGCCAATATCTGGATCTGGTCATGTAGCTCGTTGTTTATTTCTTAGCCCTTTAACAAGGTCAAGAGTCCATTTCGTACCTTGAGGGGAGTCATCACCTCTCGCATCCAGACCCTCTATGCCCAGATCCTGCTACAAATCCTTCTCTGATTCCAGGTCCGCTCCCTTCCCAATACTCTTTCCATGTCCTTCAGTCTCTTTGGTGGTGTCGTCAGGTGGGGTGACCTTCATGGTGCTTGTACCTATAGTGTCATTCGTACCTGATTTGAAGCCAATTTTCCAGTGTGGAGGCCAAGTAGCAATAAGGCGGTCAATCTCCTCATCAGCAACCATGTACGGGAGTGATACCCATTTTGGATTCTTGTGGCCCCTAATATGTACATTTCACATTGTTACTTGAAATGCTGCAATGCTTTTGTATTTGTCATAAATTTTTGGTGACAAGCATGACCAGGAGTGAATGGCAGTTGCAAGCCTACTCTGAAATAGGAACCAAAAGACCTTATTATCTTCCATTCTCTTTTCATCCTTCGCATCCCACATATTCGCATACTGTGCCCCCTCGCAGATATTCGTCTCTAGCTCGGGGAGGACCGAATCTTCTGAGGCTTCCCACGCAACACTAGCGTGATGAGGAGTAGCAACCAGGAGTAGCATAATGCCCTTCCCTAATCTTGGGCTTCGCACACGTTCTCCAAAAATTCAGTGCACAAGAACTGGGACGAATTGAAGTAGAACCCCTTTTCACAGCATCCGGCCAGCTGGATTACATATGTGGGGACCATGGAAACCTAGCACTTGCACATCATCTTGCATGCTAATAACAAGGTGCCAATGTGCACACTAGGGTCGCTGATTGTGCTCATCATGAACCCCCTAATTTTTTTCTCAACGTGATAATAATCATCTACCTTATCACTGATTTGTTGTTCATATTTCTTCCTCACGCACTCCATGGGATTCAGCCCTTTCATGGGCAGACCAATGATATAGTGAATAAGCACTGCATCTATGGGAATGTGGTCCTAAATCCATTAGTAGTCATCATGGACCAGAGTGAGCAGCTGTCATACAATATTATCAGTGATATTGTAGTGATCGAAGTGAGACATCCACAGAAAATTTAATAGCCCGAACCTAGGCAATCGATTTTTCCATCGCATAGGGACTACCTTTAGGACGTCATCCTCCAATAACATCTCTAGATATAATTCTGGAACCATTTCGGGGAATGCCTCTAGGTTGGCTAGGTCATGATCATCGAATTTGACCATGTATATATTTCCAAAGGAGTCGCCAATGATGGGGACCTCGCCTGGAATCAGAGGCATTTGCAGATAGGTGCACATCCCATCGAGATTCTTGGGCATCTGCATCGAGGGCCTGTGAGACAACACATAAGGTGGCAGCTAGCTTCTTGGTTCAGCGATTTGGGCCTCTTCCTGAGAAGATAGAGGTTGCTTTAATAGGTTGGTCGAATGCGCCTAGGGCACCGTTCGTGGGGATTTCACATTTCAATGGGAGATACATGGCTTTACCTCTAGCCACTTCATAGGTTTCCCTAACCCTTGCTCCTAGCATTTTCCCTTACCCTTCTTCTTTCCCTAGCTCGGTGTGGATATAGCCTCCTCAACTTCAGGGGTGACTTCTGGTACTTCCTCAGATTCTTTCTCTGTCGAGGCCAGAGTCTAGGGAATATTTGGTGGGACTATTCGTAGTCATTCTTGCATGGAAAATGAACTCAGGTTTTCTACTATCAGAAGGAGAAGCTCCTCAAGACATTAACAAAGCGCAATAATCACAGAGTTTCACAAAGAACCAAATTTTCAAGATGCACGAAACCCCCTTCTCGTTTACCCTTCTATTTTTATGGCCTTGGAGACCAACTAACAGTTGGATGAGGCTTATCAGAAACTTAGCATCGATTAAATGGTAAAAATTCTTCAGAAATTGCATTATTAATTGCCAGCCACCTGCACCATTCAATGGTAAAAAAAAAAATCACATAGTTTTACTGTTATAATGACTAGTTTTTGTAGTTGTAGATTACCCCTGTGCTTCTAGCACACCTCCTGCACTCTAAGCACACCCATACACTCCCAATGCACCTCTACGTGCTTCCAAACCTATGATTGATACCTGCACGTACCGTGGTCCTGCCTGCATTTGTCCTCCTTCCTGCGCGTATTTCGCCCGATAGAGCTACTCCAGCCATATAGTCATTTGATCCGGTATGGTTTGAGCTGGCCTCCATTGAAATATCCTGGCACCATATAACTGCGCATTGTGGCTAACCGGTCTGCTCCTCCATCAGTCATTTCCTTTACAACATAGGGACCTAGCCAGTGCTGGCGAAACTTTTGTGGGTGTTTTGGAAACTGGCTATCATATAGCAGGACTAGTTCTCCCTTCGCAAATGTATTTTTCTGAATATGTCGATCATGCCATGCCTTATCTTCGGCCTTCTAAACTTTATAATGGAAGTTATCAATGAAACGATCTTCTTCAAAGGCTACAAGCTGCGGTAACCACTCCTCCATGATATCAAGCCCCACCATGTTGATAAAGGCCACGATACACAGGCTAGGAACAATATAATCCATGGGAAAAATTGCCTCCTTACCATAAACCATCTGAAATGGTGTTTTCCTAGTCAGATTCTTGCAGGTGGTTCGATAGGCCCAAAGGAATGACAGGATGCACACATCCCAGTCACTGTGATCGACGTTACAGACCTTGGTCAGTGCTTGCTCCAATATTTTATTAAAATCCTCAAATCCATTTAATTATGGATGATATGGGGTGCATTTCCAGTGGTGGATCTGAAATTTTCAATCAAGGCCTGTATTGTTTCATTAACAAAATGCGTACCTCTATCACTCATTAAGATATTTGGAAAACAAAACTTGGTTAGAATATGTTCAAAAATGAAGTGCGTAGCGGTATCTGTAGTGAAATCCTTCACAACTTGTGCTTCGCCCCATCGAGTTACATAATCGGTCGTAGTGATGATGTAGCACACACCTATCTTCTTTCCTGGTGGGTTGATGGGCCCAATGAAGTCAATGGACCATTTGTCAAATGCTTAAGGGCCATTTTTGGTTGCAGGGGAATTTCATCTCTGCGCGATGACCTTCCTATCCTTTGGCATGTATCATAGGTTTGAAATAATTGTGAGAGTTGCTATGCATTGTGGGCCACCATAACCTAGATCTCAAAATCTTCTACATCATTTATTTTCATATGTAGTGACCTCCTGCTATGCCCCATGGGCTTCTATTAAGATGGCATGCCTTTCATGCTCTAAAACATATCTTCACGACACCTCCTCAACTCCCAGCTTATACAAATGGCCTGCGATTATGGTAAATTCCGCTGCACAGGTTACCAACTCTTTCTTATGTTGTAAAAAATACTCTGCAGCTGCCATTCACATAGTTAAGAAGTGAATGATGTCGCTGATATTTGCATCAACTACCTTAATAGAAAACAGTTGTGCATTAGGCATTCATTCTTCTACGTTGGTCGGCTCTTCGCCACTTTCGATTTAGGATAAATGATCTAGCCTGTGATTCAAATTCCATGGCTTTAAGATGATATCAAATTCATATTATTGAAACAACAGTAGCCATCGGAAGATTCCCCCCCCCCCCCTCCCAACACATGCTTTTTCACTAGGTACTTCAAAGCTGAGAAATATGTAAACATCTTGAAGTTCCCTCCTAATAGATAATTTCAGTATTTTTGCAAGGTGTATACCATGGAAAACCCCTTACACTCAGTGGTGGAGTAGTTTCTCTCCGCACTAGAGAATTTCCTACTAGAAAATGCAACTGGATGGTCAATTTCTCCATCTGTAGGCTGCGTAAAGATAGCTCCCAACGTGATCCCTAATGCATCTGCGTGAACATGGAAAACCTTCACCCAGTCAGGAAATATGAGGATAGGCACAAAGAACATCTTCTCCTTGATTAGTTGGAAGCTCTTCTAACACTCTTCGTCCCAAAAAAATGAAACATGCTTCTTTAGCAACTTTTCCATAGGTGGTGTGATCAACGTGTACCCTTGAATGAACTTCCTATAGTAGCTTGTATATCCCACGATAGAGCACAGCTCTTTCTCAGTTGTAGGTACTACTAGGTTGATGATAACTGCTATCTTTTCAGGGTCAACCATCCATCCTTGTCGATAAACTATGTGACCTAGCAATATCCCAAAGGGTACACAAAATATGCACTTCTTGATATTCATGGAAATATGATGGTTTCTACAACCATCGAACATCATGCGCAAGTTTGAGACGTGCTTCTTTACCAACCCAAATATGGTCCAGTCATCAAAATATACCTCCAAAAACTTGTAGATGAACTCCTTGAATACTGCGACCACCACCCCCGAAAAGATGGTAGGGGCATTCTTGACCCCAAATTTCATGACAGTGTACTGGAAAGATCCCCATTCAATGGCGAATGTAGTTTTGCTATGATCTGCAGGTGTGATCCTGATTTGATGGTAGCCCAAGAACCCATCTGTGAACAAGTATGCTTCTTTCCCCCCCACGCTATCAAGGATTTCATCTGAGAATAGCTTAGGAAAGGGATCTTATATGCATGCATCATTCAATTTTCATAGGTCAACATAGATCAATATCTCTCCCTTAGTATTTTTCTCCTGAACCACCATAGGACTTACCCAATATGACTGGTCGACTAGTTCAATGATACCTACGACTATCATTTTGTCAAGTTCATCACTAACATTTTTCTTATACTTGGGGTTCAACTGATAAGGGTGTTGCTTCATAAGGTGTGCATTTGGTTTTAAAGTGATACGCATGACCCCTAGGTACCCTGTGATCCCCTTGAGCTCCGAGAATTTCGTTGGAAATAGGTCCTGGTATTCGGTGAGGAGTTCCTCGACTCTTCCAACAGTATCATCGTCCCAATACTCCCCTATTTTAGCTAGCTTAGGTTTCTCCTCCATCCCAATGTTGACTTCTCATAGCTTCAGAGGCTTAGTGACATCAACAGTCTGCAGTTGGCGTCTAGCAACTATGCGCTCTCCCTCTAACTCCAAGATAGAGATATTTCACGGGTCTTCATCACATTCCTCCATTGACAGATTGTGACAATTGAAAATATCATACATATCCATCTCCCACATTGGTGCCCCATGTGCTACACAAGGGTGTGATTCATCAAATAATAAGGCATCTATATCCTGCAGACCTTTTTCAAGTGCCTCTGTTCCACCTACCAAATTGAATGTCCCTACAAACTCATCCTTCAGGGTTTCGCAGTGGAAGGTGCACTGGTATAGTTCTAATTCTAGATACCATGTGGCAGGGATTTTCCCCAAGGCATGAATAAATAGGTGGACCCATTCATCCATATTTATTCCACACCATTCCTTCATCCATGCAGGCAAGTGCTCAAGGGGGTCCCCTGGGCCAAGGAAAGTATTTACACGCAGGTGAACCAGGGGTTCAAACAGCAGGACCATCATCTCACGACATTCTTCCCAAACTTGGAATGTCCCTTTATGCATGTCCCACCACCTCACAAGGGTTGTGCACATGGCTAGATTAAGGGCCCACATCCTTTGATCCCTTGGGAGTTTAGCTTCAAATGTTCGCAAAAACTCCCTAATACTACCACAATGAGAAAATTAGGGCAATTCTCTTACCTCTAAGGAGATGCACCGAAAGTCCTTTGTGATTCTAAGACATCATAGGGTAGATACATCATGTAGCCAATTATTTCAATTTTCTATCTCCTCGTTGGAGTTAGAGAAGCATTCGCTATCCTTCTCCCAACAAAGCACACCATCAACTGTAGGATTGATCCAATCCTCGTCTTGCACGGTTAATTTATAGATGTGATCCACATCCTCTTCTTAGCGCACTGGATTTGCATACCTCTCTCCTTCCATAGGGTCTAGTGGGACTATCACCCTCATACCCTCATTCTCTAACACCGTGCTTCTTTTCTTTAGGTTGATAGTGCATCCCATGTCTATTTCCCAATCCAGTGCTAGGAGCGCAGGATATGGGTTTGCATCTTCCACAATATGAATTACCTCAAAGTTAGTGCATACCATAACACCTGTGACATCTACCATAATGTTTGAAATCCTCCCCAATGGAATGCTCTCCTCTTGGTTCGACATGCATAGCTGAATATTAGACCATTCCAACTTAGGCTCTTCCATCTTCTTCCAATTTTTCTTAGGTAGTACGTGCGCATCTGACCCGAGGTCCAAAATATCCTGATCCATCTCATAGTTGCCAATCTGGACTATTAGCCGCATTTCCTGACCAGTGTGTTTCTTATGCTTGTAAAGCTTGTGCACATCCTTAACTTCCGTGTGAGGGTTAGTTATTTCTGTGAAACTCTCTATTAGTGCCTCCACATTTTCTACTGCCTTCTATTTTCGTAGCAGCTTCATACATGCCTATAGAAATGGTTTAACTTCATCATTTGTTCTTAGGTTTGTTGGAGCCTTAGAAGTAAATTCCTCATCCTTAGTAAAGTATTTGCAAGTTGTGACGAAGGTTTCTTTCTCCTTCTATAGGTCCAAACTTTCCTGCTTGATAGCCACTTTCTGGATAAGATGTTTGACTATGGCTTTCTCCTCAACTCCTCTAGTAGCCATGCCACTACACGTTATGACATTAATACTTGGTCCTTCCTCACACGGTTTCACCTTAACCCTTTGCACATTCAACGTAGGTGTTTGTTGTTTTTCCTACATTTTTGCTATCAAGATTGGACAGTCTTCAATGACATGGTCCACTTGCTGACAATATTGGAAAGACTATTTTGCAGGGTTTGGAGAGTCCCTCGCAAAGTGCCTTATTTCTCCACAGTGGTAATAGATCAATTGTCCTCTTCCCCGACCTGAACCTCCACCCCTTCCCCCTCCTCTGCTCCTTGTTGGGGAGCCTCTTCTATTTGAGGGAGATAGTGGTGAAGAAGGGTTAGCCTCTACCCTATATAGGTTTCTTCAATCTATCATCAAGTCATAGGTTAGGCAATTATGCTCGTCATGTCCCACAAAGGATCAGAACTGAAACTGTTGTTGCTTCAATTATAGAACATAAGCACCAATACGGGGACAACGGTTAGTATCGTGTAGCCCAGAAACATGACAATCAATGCACCATAACGTTGGACCATTTGGCCCCACAGCCTCCTAAGGGCGTAATGGGTTAGGTCCCCCACCCTACATGTAATCTATCAGCAGAGGACACCGATCCTTGTTATGGGTAGAAACCTTGCATCTTATGCACCATATGTCTAGGCTAGCCTCTTTCCCTCGTTCTTTCCGCAAATTTTGTATTTCAAGGTGAATTGCCTCCAGCTGTCCCTAGATTTGCTACACCCCAAACTAGGCATCATCTCTTGGCACAACCTCTAGTTTTATAGCAATATCCAAGGCTTTCACTTGCGTCTCAATCAGCTTTTGATCCATAGGTTTGTGCAGGTGAGGAAACAATATAGCGATAAACCATTCCTTGTGTTTCCTATCATCGTACTGAAATCCTCCATCTCTAATAACCTTATTTAAGCATTGATCATCTTCCTAGATAGACTCAGTGGGCCCTTTTCTAAAGTATTTTAGGTCAGTTACTAATTTCAAGTAGGACTTAAGCTTTCATAACTACCTTTTTAAAGCTGTCTTAATTTCCTGAATAGATGGATTTGCATGTTGTCCTACTTATCCCATATACCAGTCCAAGGCCCTTCCGTCAAAGGCAAGGGATAGCTGTGCTCTCTTAACAACATCGGTGGCCACATTCTGCGCAATCCATATTGATTCTCCTGTAAAGAAAAATCAGTCCATATCTTCATCTCCTACACCCCTGAAAGTGGGTAGCTTCATCTGTATGGCCATATATTCTTCTGGTAGTGAAAGAGGTATGGGTGATTTCTTACCCTTGTGCTTGCTTGAAGGTGGTGTAGCTGGAGGGATATTTTCTTCGTGTGCAACCGATTCTCTTAATGGAGTGTAGATAGATATATCTCCTTCCTGATTGGTTTGGTATTACTTACCACTTCGTGTCATACTCTCTCTCAAATCAAAGGTCATTCATTCGGTGTGGTGGCACAGAACATCGTTTTTTCAGAGTAATGTTTTGATTAAAAATGGCAATGTTTTCAAGAACTTAACCCGAAAACCATTGAAGAAACTCTGATCTTCTTTAGAATAGGATACAAAATCATCAACCATGAATTCTGTCATAAATCCTCCCAACACGCTATCCACCCAGTGATCTACTGTGCGAGTGATTGTATTTCTAGTCATCTCCAACTGTTGAATCAATTTTGGTGTCCACTGCGTAACTTGATTGTCCTTCCAACATGTCTGCAATTCCACGAGCCTTGCCAACCACTCCTGAAGCTCATGCAAAAAGGTTACAAAGAATATTTCATAGACTTCAGCAAATATGTACTTGTTCTTCCACTTCTCAGCTGTCAGCTTCATGCTGCGATTCTCTTTTACAAAAAAATTCTTGAATCTGTCTTTCAAACTAGTCTTCAATTTCCAACCTCTTAATTCTCCAATGACCTCATGGCATTACCCGATCTCTCTCTCAAAATTCTTCCGGTCTTGGCAATGGAACCATTTTTTGGCTTGAGGGGTCCTGACCCAGGTTCAAAGGTTAAGGTTTGCCAACAAACCCCTATACTACTAGCCCTTTCAGAAATGACCTACTTGCGTAGGCCAAGGTATCACCTAAAGTAGTATGGGAGGGTAATGGAACCAGGTTTCCAGACACTGAGAGAGAGTAGATAATACAAGACATACCTAGGTTGCATCTTATTAGGTTTGCACATAATGATTCTATTCACAACTCTTTTAACAATGTAACTAGCATATAACCATAAAAAATATATCATATCTACTGACCACATTCGCATTGACGTGTGTATTACCAAATAATATCACAGAGCATTAGAATCACACCTAAATTTAGATCACAGATATACTCATGCCAATTCCAAAACACATGGGATAAATGACATGTACAAGGTTTTCCTTCAAGTTTTCATTAAATTTTATGGGAGAAATTACATAGAAATGACATGTACATGGTTCCCAAAACACTAGTAAATGACTTAAAGTTTATGGGAGAAATTACATAGAAATGGCATGTACATGGTTACCAAAACACAAGAAAATTCCTTCAATTTTATCGGAGAAATGACATGTACACGTTTTCCAAAAACAATAGAATTTTCCTCAAAAATATATTAAATTAAATTTTATGGGAAAAATTACATGTACATGGTTTGAATTAAAGTTTATGGGAGTAATGACATTTATATGGTTCACAAAACACTAGAAAATTCCTTAAAGTTTATGGGAGAAATGACATGTACATGGTTCTAAAAAACACTATCACTTTCATTAAAAATATATTAAGTTAAAGTTTATGGGAGAATGACAAGCCTTAATTTTATGGGAGAAATGACATGTACATGGTTTGCCTTCAAGTTTCTCTTAACATTTATGGGAGAATTTACAGAAAAATGACATGTACATGGTTCCTGAAACACTAGAAAATGCCTTAAATTTTATGGGAGAAATGATTTCCTTAAGAATATATTAACTTAAATTTTATGGGTGAAATTACATGTACATAGTTTGAATTAAATTTTATCAGAGAAATAACATGTACATGATTTTCCTTCAAGTTTTCCTTGAGTTTATGGGAGAAATGACATGTACATGGTTTGCCTTAAAATTTCCCTTAAAGTTTATGGGAGAAATGACATATAGAAGTTACATGCCTTAAATTTTGCCTTCAGTGTATGGGAGAAATGACATGTACATGGTTTGCCTTAAATTTTTCCTTAAATTTTATGGGATATATGACATAAAAATGACATTCCCTAAAGTTTACCTTGATTTTATGGGAGAAATAACATGTACATGGTTTTCCTTAAATTTTATGGGAGAAATGACATGTACATGGTTAGCTTTAAAGTTTTCCTTACGTTTATGGGAGAAATGACATGTAAATGGTTTGCCTTAAGTTTATGGGAGAAATGACATGTAAATGGTTTTCTTTAAAGTTTTCCTTAATGTTTATTGGAGTAATGACATAGAAATGACATGTATATGGTTCCAAAAACACTAGCAAATGCCTTAATTTTTATGGGAGAAATAACATGAAAATTGTTTGCCTTAAAGTTTGCCTTAAGTTTATGGGAGAAATGACATGAAAATGGTTTTCCTTAAAGTTTGCCTTAAGTTTATGGGAGAAATGACATGTACATGGTTTGACTTAAAGTGTGCCTTAAACTTTATGGGAGTAATGACATAGAAATGACATGTATATGGTTCCCAAAACAATAGAAAATGCCTTAAAGTTTATGGGATAAATGACATGTACCTAGTTAGCCTTAAAGTTTGCCTTAAGTTTATGGGATAAATGACATGCCCATGGTTTTCCTTAAATTTTTCCTCAAATTTATGGGAGAAATTAAATGTACATGGTTTTCCTTAAATTTTATGGGAGTAATAACATAGCCTTAAAGTTTGCCTTAGGTTTATGGGATAAATAACATTCCCATGGTTTTCCTTAAATTTTTCCTCAAATATATGGGCGAAATTAAATGTACATGGTTTTCCTTAAATTTTATGGGAGTAATAACATATAAATGACATGTATATGGGTCCCAAAACACTAGCAAATGCCTTAAAGTTTATGGGAGAAATGAAGTGTACATGGTTTTCCTTAAAAATTTCCTTAAAATTTATGGGAGTAATGATATAGCAATGACATTCATATGGTTCCAAAAACACTAGCAAATCCCTTAAAGTTTATGGGAGAAATGTTGAAATGACATGCACATGGTATTAAAAAATGCTAGCATTTTCCTTAAGAATATATTAAATTAAATTTTATGGGAGAATGACATGTAAATGGTTAGCCTTAAAGTTTCCCTTAAATTTATGGAAGAAATGACATGTACATTACATGAAAAAACTAATGTTAATTAAAAAAGAGAGAAATTAATAATTAAAATAAAATTTAGGTAAAAAAGTGAATTTACCTTTTTGGGCACCATGGACTGACAACCCATGGTTTTTATCATGTTATTCTTAACCCATCATTTTTTCCATGTTATTATTCTCTAATGTAGAGAATTTAAAGGTGTTAAACTCCATTGAATTTTTTTTTTCCTAAAGAGAAATATTTGGTTGGGACTTTGAGTTCTATCTACCAATAGAAGGAAAAAAAGACAAGGTGATCAGATAAATATAAATATTAGGTCATTTAATCAAACTCATAGAAAGATAAAGCATGATCAAGAATGATTAAAATGCACTCCCAATAAATCAAATAATCTTGGATGTTTCTGAGAGTTTGAGTTTCTTTCTTTGTGCTCTTTCCTACCTTTTATCAAAGGACAAGAGGGATTTGTGTTTTTCTTTAACACTTATCATATTCAACCTCTTTTTCAAGTGTAATATCATCTTCTTTCTTTTTCTCCTTTCTCATAGGCTTGTCTTCTATGTGTATGAGTCCTTGTTTTGGGTTTGTTTAGGGGATTTTTGAAAGGCCTATTCCAATGACCTTTGAGAGCCTAACTCTTTATCCCTCTCTACTTGTGCACTTCTAACATCTTTACTATAGGGAAACCTACTCTCCTATGTCTTTTTTCACCCTCTAATTTTTCATTTACACATCCATAAATCAAACCTCCCTAATGGTTCTTGGTGTTTTTGTCTCTTATGATGAAGCCTCATTCTTAGTGACTAAATTTTCTTGAGCTAGAACATCTTTGTGGGGAATCGTGTCATTTTGATCCTCAAAACATAGGCATTGGGAGTTGACCAATTGGATTTCTTGGTGTAGTTGATCCTCAAAGATGTTTTCTTCTTAATTTGCTTGATTCAGCACATCAAGTTGTTCCCTACCCAAAGTTTGTCCTTTATAGAGGAAAATTATTCAACTTTGATAGGTAATTCAAAAAATATAATAATTTATTCTTTAATTTGTTTTTTTAATTTGCTAAATAAAACAACACAACAATTTGTCTTTGAATTTACTTAATTTATTATATATTATTATTCTTATCTTTAACATTTTACATATAAACCACAATCATTTAGAAATAAAAAATTCAAAAAAAAACCATCTTAAAGAGTACACATGATAACAATAAAAAAATCCTAACAAATTAAAAAAAAAACACCAATCTTAAAGACTACACATGATAGTGATAAAAAATCCCAAAAGTACTTTCTGAATATGTTATCATACATATACAAATAATTGGACCTTTTACATGATAATAGAATATAGTGAAGTAAAATATGTCAAAGGAATCATGCACATCCAAATGATTGAATATTTTGTTATATTATTTTTGGAAGCAAGTAAACAAATTTAATGCAAATACATCTCTAAATTTGAAATGTAAATCGAGGAAACATTTCCATTTTTGTAACTTTTTTTCATTATTTTTATTACACATACAATCTAAAAAATATATTGTCAAACTTGTTCCGGATGAAGGACGAAAACCTAAATATTCAACTGAAGCCAGAAATTGGTGATTTGGACACCTAATCTACTGCTTGAACTTACAAATTTTCTGTTCAAATACTGTGTTAAAGGTATTATTTTTGTAATATATTCAGCAGATTTTCTAAACATGGCAATCTCTGTTGGAAATACTGAGAGGGGGGATGAATCAGTATTCCTTTCAATTAGAGCATTAGTTAATCTTCAATTATTATCGGTGTTTGTACAATGATATCAGAAAATGAGGAACAAAAATGAAGACATTTTTTAAGGTGGAAACCCACTCTGGGACAAAAACCACCTAAAGCTGTTCTAATAATTATATAATATTCAACTCCAATTGAAAATAAAGCTCCAACTTCCTAGAATCTAGAAAAGCACTCTTCTCCATCTCGCACTGGATGGACGCTTGAACACCCGAGATTATTCAGTAGTCAGATGAACAGATTCCCCAACACCCAATGAGCTACAACTCACCCTATCACCACCCTACCACCCTATAAAAGAATAAAAGAAGAATGGACTCCTGTAGCAGGGAAAATGGTCCACTTTACAATGATATAGAATGATGTAGAAGAAGAGGATATGCTATACCATAACCCCAAATTTGAAACAAACACCTAATGATGATCCTAGACCTCCCAACACTGCCTCTTCGACCCTTGGTAGATAGACACTAGTACAATTTTTACAATAATGTATTTACAATGACTTAGTACAATGATACCTTTACAATGGTTGTATGTAGTGCTACCCACTTGAAGACTTAATATGATTAACTTCTTGCTACTGTTATGCACCTTGGTTGCTGCTCTTTTCATGCTACCTTCTATTTCACCTTGCTTTTCTTTGCTGCCATAGAGAGTATGGTCCTTTGCAATGCTTGACAACACATGATCTAGCTTTTTCTTGCCTTCTAGGAGCTCGATATTGAATCTAGTGTATCTATGTTATTTTAGATCCTCAATATCTGATTTTTAATCCTATAGTAGTCCTCGGAGTCGTCTTTCCAATTCCACAGGTCTGGCCCAATTTGGATTCTTTAAGGGAGATTTATACCCAATATCTCACAATTCCTTAATTATGGATTGTTTCAGCAGAGCAAAATTGTACGGCGTGCCATGTCTCACTATTTCTTCATTCGGCTTTGAAATTGATAGATCGAAAAAAAAATTATGTGAACTATCTGAAACTTTTAAAAAAATTCCAATCCTATACTCAGAGAGAGAGTTATGAAGATTTTACCAACGTCGCATCTTTGAGATTAATTTCAGGAGCCTGCAAAAACCCTGAATTCCGCAGATCATATCTCCAAAAATATTTCACACCTTGATTTGAAATTTTTATAGTAGCTTTCTCAGGATTTTGGCTTTGCCTAATAAAAATTTCAGCTTCTGAAACTTTGTAGAAAAAAATTTAAAGCAAAAATTCCACGATGACCTGTTTCAGATGGAAAAATCCCTTGCATAAGGAGGAAATGAGGATCACAATTTATATAAATGCTTAGGTTGAGAGGGGCTTCAATAAGTTAACGTGGGAGGGATTTTAGGATCTTCAAAAATATTAATTATGACTTTTCAATGACCCATGCCCTGACCCCATGGGGATTTAGCCCACTAAGTAGGGGTACAAACTTCAAACATGAATATCTCTCAAACCGTGAAGAATTACATGGCATGCCATATATCAACAGAAACATCTCGATGAGTAGAAACCATCAAAGGCATTATTGACCAGAATATATTAATTTTGTAGTTCAAAATTCCCATGAAATATTGGGTTAGCCCTTGGTGCTGCTTGGGTTGAAATCAATGACAATCGCTGATAAAAAATATCCCCCTTTGGCATTGATGGCAACATAAGTACTCCCCGTGTGATCATGACACCTCTTCCTACAAAATTTTCTTCCCCTTTGACATCAATGGAAAAGGGTAACTCCCCCTGAAACACAAGCATCCTGCAGACCTATACATATTTCCACTCCCCCTGACACACAACCATCCTGAAAAATTGTAATCTACTTCCACTCTCCCTTTATATTCTGAAAAAGGAAAATTTGATGAGAACTTGGGAGAATCCCAAGCTTCTGGCAAAGATATTCCAATGCTGACGAATATTTAATATGTGATTCTTTTGGTGCTGCTTGGAATCTTGCTACTTTTCTAACTTCTTGCATAACATCTGTTCGGGAGGCTATTATATATAGAAGACTACTAATCATAGATCTGTACAACCTTTGATCCACATCCTTAGATGAGTCATCTATGCTCAATTTTCAACCTATTATTGGAGTAAGGATGGGTTTGAAATATTCCATTTTAAATTTCTTGAGCATTTCCTTGATGTACTTGCCTTTACATATAAATATTCCTTTCTCTTGTTGAGATATTTGAAGCCCTAAGAACTATGTCAGCTTACCAAGTAAAGGCATCCCGAAATCACTTTGCACCTTTGTATCAAACTTCTTACTTTTTCGATCATCATTGCTACCAATTATTGTATCATCCTCTTTAGCTATTAGACATGCTTTAGTTGCTTCATCTAGAACATATATGTCGTTTGGAACTCGACTTGTTGTAGCCACAATTTCACCATACACGCCTTCTCTGATTTCACATTTTGTGGAGTTGAATAGTATTCTGTGTCCTTGATCACACATTTGTCCAACACTGAGAAGATTGTGATTCATGTTTTCAACCAATAGAACATTATTGGCTAGAGCATCTTTGCTTCTGAGAGTGACAGTACCTGATCCTATAACATTTGAAGATTCATCATTTCCAAAGGACACGGTTCCATCCTTCTTCTCTTTTAGAGATACAAATTTATTTCTATCTCCAGTCATATGCGTTGAACAACCACTATGAACATACCACACATGTTTGTTCTTTTGAGCCTTGAAAGCGAGAGCACAATTATCATTCTTCTTCTTCTTCCATGTTTGTTTTTTCGGTGGCTTCAAAGATTCTTCTGGAGGATTTTCGAGTCTACAGTCTTTGGCTATGTGTCCAAATTTTTTACATTTGTAACATTCAATATTATTTCTTAAATATTCAAATCTATTGATGTTTTTCTGAGCCATGGGAGGTTCATATTTGACAGATCTCCTGGAATTTTATTCATTCCTAGGGTACGTGCGACATTCTACCGCTTTATGACCAAATTCTCCACATGAATAACAATAGACATAAAAAATATGTTGGTACCAGGATGGAATTTTTTGTCGAGGAATTGTCTTCCAAGGCTGTTATTGTGAATCTTGTCCAGTAAAGTCTACATGCATGTCAAATATCATAGGTTCATTGTATTTTGTTGTAGAAGGTCCTGCTTCTTCTTATTTGTAACTGATGCCAGTTTTGTCGTTGTAAGATCGTTGATGGTTGATGATTTCTTCCAATTCCCTTGAGTTGTTGGCATAGTTTTAGATAGTTTTTCCTTTCTTCACTTCCTCACACAGCGAGACTACTTTGGCTTCTAATTCTTCCCTTTCTTAGTTTCTTTCTTCCAACTTCTTTTGAAGTGGCTCTTCAATGAATTTTTGTTCTTCAACTTCAATTTTAAGAACTTGAACTTGTTGTTCAAGAGTATTGGAATAGATCTTCTCTTCCTTGAGATCTTTTATAAGCTTGATTGCTTCCTTATAAAATTCTTCTATGGTCATTCCTTATTCTTCGTATTTTAATACCTCTTGTTTATTGTGCTTGGGTTTATTATGCTTGTCCATAAACAATATTCTCTCATTGGCTTCTTCTTCACTATCATTGTATTCATCGGATGATGAGCTCTCTTCTTTAGAGAGAATGCTCCTTTTGGATCCTTGCTTGTTGAATTTATTAAAGCCTTTCTTTCCTTTTGAGTTGCCATCACTTCTGTTTGGACATTTTGCTGCAAAATGCCCAAACTCATTGCAGTTGAAACATATCAATGGAATTTTACCTTTGAATTGTGCCTTACCAATTTTTAGTTTTCTTATGAAGTAAGCATATTCTTCATCTGAAAGACCTTCTTCATAATCTCCCTTTTCTTCACACTTGTAGGTGCATGTATTTTAAATTTAAGGTTGTTTATCCTTATTGGTTTTCTTAGATGCAACGAACGTAGTTTCTAGATGTGAAGTACCCTCTTCTTCATCAAGTCTCATTTCATATGTTATGAGAACTCCATATAATTCCTCTTTGCTGAGTTTGTCTAGATTTTCACTGTATTCTAAGACTGATACCTTTGGGTTGAATCTCCCTGGTCACGTTCTAAGAATATTCCGTATAATAGTCTTCTCATGAACTGGCTCTCCCAATCCTTCCAGACTATTGGTTATTTCAACAATGTATAGGAAGTATGCAACAATGCTGCAATCTTCTTTCATTCTGAGTTGTTCAAATTTTCCTCTATAGATTTGAAGCTTTTCTTCTTTGACATTTGAGTCACCTGCATATATATTCTCAAGCTCGTCCCATACATTTTTGGCAATTTTACAACCCAACACCTTATGATAAGCAGATTCAATAATTCCACTGATAATAATATTCTTTTCTTTTGCGTCATTTACCAAATTCTTCTTACCTTGTTCATCCGTAGTTGATCTATTTTGAATAGTGTCCCATACTTCGTAACCTTGCGCCAAGAGCTAGACCTCCATTCTTCCTTTCCAAAGTGCATAATTATTTCCATTGAATATAGGTACACCATTCTTGGTATGCTCTATGACCTCCTTCCAGCCATTGAACTGCTATTGAAGGAACTGAACTCCAATACCAATTGTTGGAAATATTGATAAGGGGGGTGAATCAATATTCCTTTCAATTAGAGAATTAGTTAATCTTCAATTATTATTAGTGTTTGTACAATGATATAAGCAAACAAGAGGAACACAAATGCACACAGTATTTAAGGTGGAAACCCACTCCGAGACCAAAACCACCTAATGTTTTTCTAATAATTCTTTAATATTCAAATCCAATTGAGAATAAAGCTCCAACTTCCTAGAATCTAGAAAAGCATTCTTCTTCAACTCCCATTGGATGGACGCTCCAACACGCAAGATTCATCAATAGTAAACTAAATGGATGCCCCAACACCCAATGAACTACAACTCACCCTAGCATCACCCTACCACCCTATAGAAGAATAAAATAAGAATGGAATCTTGTACTAGGGAAAATGGTCCACTTTACAATGATATATAATGATGTAGAAGAATAATATATACACATGATCTAGATTTTTCTCGCCTTCTAGGATCTCGATATTGAATCTGGTGTATCTCTATTATTTAAGATCCTCAATATCTGATTTTCCCTCCTATAGTAGTCCTCTGAGTCTTCTTTCCAATGCCATAGGTCTAACCCAATTTTGATTCTTCAAGAGAGAGTTATACGCAATCTCTCACAATTCCCTAACCATGGATTGTTTCAGTAGAGTGAACTTATACAGTGTGCCACGTGTCACTGTTTCTTCATTCAACTCTACAATTGATAGAAGAAAATCTATATTCAGTGCACTATCTATCACTTCTTATGGAATTTCAATCTGATACTCAGAGAGATAGTTATGATGATTTTACCAAGGTCACTTCTTTGATATTTATTTCAGGAGCCTGCAAAAACCCTGACTTCCATAGATCATATCTCCAAAAAAAAATTACACCTTGATCTAAAAATTTTACCGAAGCTTCCTTAGCATTTTTTCTTTGCCTCATAAAAATTTCAGATTCTGAACCTTTGTAGAAAAAAAGTTAGAGCGCAAATTTCACGATGACTTGTTTCAGATGGAAAAATCCGTTGCATAAGGAGGAAATGAGGATGACAATTTATATATTTTATTAGGTTGAGAGGGGATTCAACAAGTGAACCTAGGAGACATTTTAGGAGCTTAAAAAATATTAATTATGACTTTTCAATGACCCATGCCCCAACCCCATGGGATTTTAGCCCACTATCTGGGGGTACAAACTTCAAACATGAATATCTCTCAAACCGTGAAGAGTTACATGGCGTGCCATATATCAACGGAAACGTCTCGACAATTCAAAACCATAAAAAGAATTATTGACCGAGAATATATTAATTTGGTAGGTTGAAATTCCCATGCAATATTGGTTTAACCCCTGGTGCTACTTGGGTTGACATCAATGAAAACCATTGATCAACAATCTCCATAAGATATATTTTACTAATCCACATGACCTAAAAAACCCTAAATATAGAAATAATGGTGATACCGAATTTAATAACTTGACACAATACATGAGGATTATGATCATTGCATAATCCAAATGAAATGAAAACAAGGAATTTATGGAATGATTGGTCAATACAAACCCTGTAAAAGTTAAAAGGAATAACACTTTCACATGGATTGTATTGAGCTATCATTCCTAAAATTTTTAGAAATTCACAACACTTCCTTTAGAGAAATATTACAGCCAAATTGAGTTTTTATATCATGCTCTTAAGGATTTTTGTGCATATGAGTTAATTGAATTTTTTAGGAGGAAAGACATATTCTTAACCATTACCCCAATCGACCCTTTATAACTGATAAATTATTTCTAGTTTCTACAATATGTGAATAAAAAGAAAAGTCATAAAAACCTAAAACATGTTGAAATAAAAATAGTCTAATTTTATTTATTGCAAAAAAAAAATGTATTTCATAAAGTATTTTATAATTTATGAGCTGAGATGTAAATAATTGGATTTAATTGAGATTTAGTAACTTCAATATGATATCAAAATCAAACCCAAGCAAAGGATTGAAGGTGCAAGCTACCTATTAGAAAGATGAATATCTCACTAATAGGCCTATAGTTTTTCCATTCAATATTAAAACTATCTCTAATTTATACTATGAGTGAATAGAAAAAGGGGAAAAAAATAAGCACCTTAGTGTTTACTATTTAGCATAATGATAAACAGTTATCATGTGAATTGAAACTTGATATTCTTTTTCATTTTCTTCAAACGACTTGCAAGTTGAAAAATTTTCCATTATCGTCAACTATGAAAGCCAAATAATTGATCATATTAATTGGACTCGTGGATAGACATCTAAAACTTATAAATAGAGCTAGGATTGATGAGGATACAACAAAGAATAAATACAAGTTTTATATATAATGTTATTAAAGGGAACTCTAAGGGTTTAAATCAATACAATAGGTCTGACCTTAGTTATTTAAAATTATCATGTGATTAATTTGAATAAACGATCAATGGTTTACTATATGAACTATATCATTAGTTAAGGGATAGAGCATCTATCATCAATATAAGGGATTGATTTTGATTCAAGTGTTAGCTAGCTTCTAAATTAATTGATCAATGGCCATGAAATTTGAATTTGGAGTGGAAAAATACCTGGAAATTTGTAGAGACTGAAAGTGAAAATGGCGAGCAGACAATGAGAGCACGAACGATGAGGAGACATCCAGAGAAAACTTGCAAACACACCTGCAAACCTAGAAAATTAAATTTAAAAAAAAAAACGTAAAGAAAAAAGATGGCGCATAAAAATAAAACAGGTTCTCACTTTCGCTTGCTCCCCTCCTCACCCCTGCAACAACAAGAAAACAACACAACAGCAAGATAGAAACATAGCAGCACAATGGTGAGACAACAATAGAGCGAGACAAATAGATCATCAAGACAAAAAAATAGAGCAACAAGATAAATAAAGCAATGAGACAAACAGAACAGAGTAGCGAGACTATCAGAGTAACACAACAGTAACTAAAACTTGTTGTGGTTTGGGGGCTGGTATATTTATAAAAAAAATATCGGTCAAATTATTTTAAAAATTTCGGTTGAACTGTTGTTGTGAGTTCTCCCATCTCCGACCAAAAATAATTTTACCCATGCCCTCAATACGTCATTCATGTTAATGGAAGAAATAGTTCAGCCGAATTAATTTTAAAACTTCGATCCAAATTTCTAAAATTTCAGTCTAACTTCCTAAAATTCCGATCCAACTTCCTAAAACTTCGATTGAACTATGGCGAAAATTAAATTTC
Organism: Pinus albicaulis; assembly: GCA_034641835.2. Classification (NCBI taxonomy): domain Eukaryota; kingdom Viridiplantae; phylum Streptophyta; class Pinopsida; order Pinales; family Pinaceae; genus Pinus; species Pinus albicaulis. Next base: position 852,315,451 of record CM076578.1, on the reverse strand, counting down.
TGAATGTGTTTCTCACGAAAGTGTAATCCACCTTCACATTTTTACCCTTATATTGTTATAGTCTAACAAATATTAGCCTAGCATTCCATTTCCTAGCCTATCTTAGCCAACTCTAGCCTATCCTATTCTAGTTCAACTTAACCTACTCTAGTCTAACCTAGGACAGCCTAGCTTGGCTTGGCCTGGCATAGGTTATTATAGTGTAGCCTATCATAGCATATTCTAATGTACCTTAGCCTATACTAGGCTATTCTAGATTAGCTTATCGTATAATCTATCCTAGCCTAACCTATTCTAACATGTTCTATTTTACTATAGAATAGCCTAGAAACTAGCTATATACATGTACCTCAAGAATTCCAAGATGATTGAAATACCTCCTAGCCTACTCTAACCTATCCTACTATAGAATACCCTAATCTAGCCTACCCACCTCTAGCCTAGCAACCTCTATCCTAGCCACCTCTAACCTACCTTCCTCTAGTCTACTCTAGCCTAACCTAGCCTAGCCTTGCCTTACCTAACCCAGCCAAGCTTACTCTATCCTAACATACTCTAGCCTAGCATTGAATGGCCTAGTCTACTCTAGCACAACCTAACCAAACCTAGCCTACCCTAGCCTATTTTAGCATAGTGTAGTATAGCCTAACATTTTTTAGCATATTGTATACCAAACTAGAATATTCTAGCATAGCCTAGCCTACTTTTTCCTAGCCTACAAAAACATGGCATAACCTTCTATTGCCTAGCTTACCCTAGCTATATTAGCATATTGTAGTCAAGGGTGATGTAATCTAGCCTAGCGTAGCCTGCTTTAGCCTAGCTTATCCTCGCTTACTCTAATATAGCCTATCCTACTCTAGCCTAGCATATCCAATTCTAGCCTAACCTAGCCTACTCTAGCTTAGTCGAGCATATTTTACTGTAACCTAGCTAAATCTAGCCTAGCTGAGCCCATTCTACTCTAACCAAGCATAACCTAACTCAGCATAGCCTACTATAGTCTAGCTTATACAAGCCTAACCTCACCTATTCTAGCATAGCCTAATCTACACTAGGCTACACTTGTGTAATCTAGACTAGCCTAGGATTTCCTTTATAGGGCTACACTATTATACCATACTCTCGTTTAGCCTTGCCTAACCCAGCAAAATCTAGCCTAGATTAATTTTTCCTAGCCTATACTACTCAAACATAGCCAAATCTATCCAACCCTACTGTACTCTATCCAAACCTTCTATAGCCTAGCCTACTCTAGAAAAATTTCACCTATCCTTGCCTTTACTAGCCTAGTATAGCCTAGCCTACCCTAGTTCACTCCAGTGTTCCCTAGTCTACTCTAACCTAGCTTACTATAGTCTATCCTAGCCTAGCCTAACATATTTTAGCCTATCCTAGTCTACTCAAGCATAGCCCACTCTAGCCTATCCTAGCCTAGCATAGCCTAGCCCAGTATAACTTAACTTAGCCTACTCTAGCTTATCCTACTATAGGCTAGGCTACTTTACCGTAGCCTAGCCTATGCTACCTTAGCTTAAAGGTCACATTGATGTGCCTAGACTAGCCCACTGCAGCTTACTATATCCTAGCTTAGCTTACTCTAGCCTATCCTACTACAACCTTTCCTAACTTGGCCTATTCTATCGTAGCCTAACCTAGGCTGACCTATTGTTTACGAGTGTGGCCTAGCCAAGTGTAACCAAGCCTATTCTTTCCTAGCCTACAAACAAACTACATATGTTTACCTAGGGAAATTTGAAATGTTTGTAGTACCTTTTAACCTTCTCTAGCTATATTTCTCTAGCCTAGCTTATCTTAGCATAGCCTAATGTATGCTACACTATCATAGCCTACTCCGCCATAGCCTACACTCTCTAATCCTACTCAAGAATAACCTAGCCTACTCTAATGTGGCCTAGACACATCTAGCCTATCCTAGCATAGCCTATTCTACCATAGCCAACTCTAGCCTAGCGTATTGTAACCTAATCTAGGAAAGCTAGTCTCGCCTTACCTTACCTATCCTAACTTCGCTTACTCGAGACTAGCTTACTCTAATCTAGTGTTGCCTTACCTAGCCTAATATAGCCTAGCTTAGCCTACTCTAGCCTACATTAGACTATACTATCCTATCCTCTCCTATCTTAGCCTAGACTATTCTAGTCTAGCTTATCCTATTTTACCATAGCCTAGACTAACCTAAACTAACACAGTGTATTATAGCCTAGCCTAGCCTAGAGTAACATAATGTATTCTAGTCTACCCTATTATAATGTAGAGTTTACTACTCTATAATATCCTCTGTTAGGTTATCCTACACTATCCTAGCCCCATTTAGCCTAAACTATTATGGTTTAGCCTACCCTAGCCTAGATTACCCTACTCTATCCTAGCTTAGCTTAGACTAGCCTACTCTAGCCTAGCTTTGCATAGCCTATCCTACCCTAGCAAACTCTAGCAAATTTTCACCTAACATTTCCTTACATAGCTTAGTATAGCCTAGCTTATCTTAGTCTTTCATAGGCTACTCAAGCATAGCCCACTTTATTTTAACCTACCCAACTTTTATCTACTCTAGCCTAGCCTTCTTTACTCTAACATATACTTTCTTAGCCTACTCTAACTTAGCCTACCCTAGCCTATCCTAGTCTAGCTCATTTGAGCCTATCGTAGCCTACCCTAGCCTTGCCTATTCTCGCCTTTTCTAGCCTTGCTTGGGCTATATTTTTCTAGCCTACTCTAGCATTCTTCACATTAGTTTAGCCTATTCAACCCTTTCCAACACTAACCTAGCCTGATCTAGTATAACTTAAATTGTATTTTCCTACTTTCGCCTAGCCTACTCTAACTTAGCCTAGCCTACCCTAGATTTTCTTATTCTAGCTTATTCTAGCCTATCCTAGGCTAGTATCTTATAATATAGCCTAGCCTAGCCTCTTCTAGCCTAGTCTAGCTAGCCAATTCAATTCTAACTAACGTAGCATATCCAAGAATATTCTACCCTAGTCTCACCTATTCTATAGTAGGTTATCCTAGCTTATTCTATCCTATCCTATCCTAGCTTGGAATGAACTATTATATCCTATTCTAGCCTGGCCTTTTCTAGCCTAACCAAGCCTATTCTAGTCTAGCCTAACCAAGCCTATTCTAGCCTAGCCTATCCTAGCCTATTGTAGTCTAGCCTAACGTACTCTAACTTATCTGATTTGACTCTAGGATAAAATACAAACCAACTATATATGTGTACTTATAGAAATTCAAGAGTCACAAAATACATCCAAGCCTACTCTAGCCTAGCCTAACCACCTATAGTGTATCCTAGCCCGACCTACACTACCCTATCCTACTCTGGCTTACACTAGCCTAGCCTTATCTAGAAAATCTAGCCTATCCTTACCTAAACCCAACATATTTTAGCAGAGATTACTTTACTCTAGCCTAGCCTACGCTATCCTTTCCTAGACTACTCTAGCCTAGCCTAGCTTACTCTAGCCTTCCGTATCCTACTCTAGACTAACTTTGCTTACTCTATCCTTACATAGCTTACTTTAGCCTAGCCTAGCCTACTCAAGCCTAGCCTATCATAATCTAACTTATCCTAATCTAGCCTAGGCTAGCCTACTCTAGCATATCCCGCAGTAGTCTAGCCTAGCCTAACCTAACCTAACATAATCTAGCTTAGCCTTGACTACCCTACTTTACCCTAGCTTACTTTATCCTATCTTAGCTTACACTAACTTAGCGTAAAATACCCTAGCCTATCATATTATAGCATAGGCTATTTTAGCATAGTGTAGCACAGCCTAGCCTAGCCTATTCTTCTCTAACATCGAGTAGCCTACCTCTAGGCTAGCCTATGCTAAGCTAGCCTACTTTAGCCTAGCTCATCTATTTTAGCCTACTCTAGCCTAGTTTAACATACTCTAACCAAGATTAGCCTATTATAGCCTACTCTACCCTCGCCTTGCCTAGCTGATCCAACTCTACCCTACCTTTTCCTAGCCAATCCAACTCTACCCTACCCTAGCCTATCCCACTCTAGCCTAACCTAGTTGACTCTAGACTTTCCTACTCTAGCCTAGTCTACCCTACCCTAACATGGCCTAGCCTAGCCTAGCCTAGACTACTTTAGTCTAGCCTACTCTAGCCAAGCATGCTCTAGCCTAGCCTACTCTATCTTAGCCTAGCCTACTCTCGTTTAGACTAGGCTACTCTCAACTATCTTAGTCTACTCTGGCCTAGCCTAAACTACTCAAACTTTTCCTACTCTAGCCTATTCTAATTTAACATGGCCTACACTAGCCTGACCTAGCCTACAGATTCCTAGCCTAACTTAGCTTAGCATAGGGTTTTCTAGTATATCCTTGCCTACTTCACCATATCTTAGCCTAGCTTAGCCTAGCATACTCTGTCATACCCTACTCTATTATTTCCTATTATAGTCTAGCCTACCCTAGCCTACTATAACCTAAAATAGCTTACTCTAGCCTCCCCTAGCCTACCATGCCCTATTGTAACCTAGCGTAGCCTACAATATCCGAGACTACTATAGCCTAACCTAGCTTGTCCTATGCTACTATAGCATAGCCTACCCTAGCCTGTCCTTTCCAACCCTAGCCTTGTCTAACCTCACTTACTCCACCCTAACCTTGTCTAACCTAATGTAGCCTACTCCAACATATTCTACCGTAGCCTAGACTAGCACACTCTAACATAGCCTACTCTATCCTAGCCTAGCCTACTCTCACCTAGCATAGCATAACCTACTCTAGCCTACCCTAGATGCTAGTCTTCTCTAGCCTAGCATAGCCTACTCTAGCCTAGTCTATCCTACGTTAGCCTAGCCCAACCTAGCTTAGCCTAGCCCAACCTTGCCTACTCTAACGTAGACAAGTCTATCCTTGCCTACTTTAGCGTAAACAGGTCTAGCCTTGCCTACTCTAGCTTAGCCTAGCCTAGCCTACCCTAGGGTTGGTTATGCTACTCTAGCCGAGTTTAGCCTAGTTTACTCTAACCTAGACTATTTTATTTTAGCCTATTGCATCCTAGCTTATCCTAGCCTACTATAGCCTAGATTAGGCTAGCCTAGACAAGCCTACTCTAGCCTAGTCTACTCTAAACTAGCCTACTCTAGCGTATCCCACTATAGCATAGCCTACTCGATTCTAGCTTAGTCTAGTCTAGACTATTATTTCCTAACCTAGCTTACTATAGTCTTGAATAGAAAAGCCTATTGTAGCCCAACCCAACCTAGATTTACCTATCCTCACCTAGCCTACTATAGTCTAACATAACCTTGGATAGCCTACTCTAACATAGGCCACTCTAGTCTAGCCTAGTCTACTCTAACCTTATATAACCTAGCCTACTATAGCATAACATGGAATAGCCTAGTGTACTATATCCTACAATACCCTACTCTATCTTACCATAGCCACTCTAGGGTAGCCTCGCTTGTGTTTTTCTAGCCTAGCTTAGCCTAATCTAGCTTACTTTAGCCTACTTTAGAGTAGTGGAGCCTATGTTTTTCTAGCCTAGGCTAGCTTAACCTATTGTCTGTGTGCGTAACCTATTCTACTACATCCTTGTGCAATCTTTTCTATTTTAGTCTATCATAATTCACTATAGCCTAGCTTATCCTACTATAACAGAATCTAGATTTGTAATTGTTTTCATATATATATATAGCCTCCTGTAGCCTTGTCTACTTTAGTCTATCATAATTGAGTATAGCTTTTAGCTTATCCTATTATAACACAACCTAGATTTAGAAGAGTATATATATATACACACAAGTTTTAGTTGAAACATTTAATAAAATGTATATTCAAAATCAATCTTAAAGGATATTTATATTACAATTTTATTTTATAATATAGACTTAAATATAAAACCATTACACTTTATGTTATATAAATTCAAAAAAAAATCATTGTACATTATATTATTTTAGTTAAAAAAATAAACCATGTTACTGTGTACCATTAATAAAATAGAGTGTACAACTTAATAACATTAATTATCTAAATTTTAAAATCATTAAAAAAAAATAAACTAAATAATATTAATAAAGAACAACTTAAAAAAAATACTATTAATAAAAAATTAAATATAAGAATAATTTATAAAACAAATTAAATATATTAATATCAAATTTAATAGCCAAAAGCTATTAAACTTGGTCATAAGAATAATACTTAAATAGATTAATATCCCATTGAATAGGTAAAAGTTGTTAAACTTGGTCATAATAATAGTACTAATGTAAAAAGAAAATCTAACATACAAGATTATAGCATATAAATTAAAAACACATTTATAAGACGTAAAAGAATAATTCAAAATCATATTGAAATAAATTAGTTAATCTAAACTTTGTTAATTTAAACTAAATTATTAGAGAAATTATTTAAAAATGCAAGATGTAATATCATATCGCTGTGATTAGTTAAAACAATGAAACCCTATTTTTACGTCGATAGGCGTATCCCCCTATCAGAAGTAGGTTCTTTTGTGATTAGGCTAATTAATCTTTTTGATCTAATGGTCTAGATTGAAAGATGCTGGTATATTCTGGTCGTCGCCACTAAATCAATGGATGAAATTCAAAAAAGTAACTTCCTTGCATATCTAAATCACGTGTTTAAACCATACTTAAATTAATTTTTTACAAAACATCATTAAAAATTTACTGTGCCATTTGTTGACCGCCACCTATCAAGATTAACCAGTGATGGTTCAAACTAAAATGCCACCTGTTTGATTGTTCAAATTCTCAAATAAAAATAAGTTCTCAAATAAACATGGTGCGCCACCTAATTGATGGTTCAAACTCTCATGCGCCACATGACACTGATCATAGCTGGCTTTGTAGTTGTGGTGCCTGTTTTCTTAGCCAACTCCACCTGCATGTTTTCTTGGCCAACTCCACGTGCCTGTTTTCTGAAACGTTTGAATATCTGTCGCCTCACACGCCATGCATACAGCTGTTTGACGACCACCTAGAGGCGGCCCTCCGTTTCTACTAAGCCGTTCCATGCACACAACTGTTCGACGACCAGCTGATGGCGGCCTCACATGCCATGCATACAGTTGTTCAACAACCACCTGGAGGCGGCCCTCCGTTTCTACTAAGCCGTTGCTTTGCAGATGGGGTGTCCACAAATCGGTGATTAGCTCCAAAAAGGATCGTTTGGTTTTCCATCATTCATCAATCTCTTCCTGGAAGATAACATTATTGAAATCCAGCGTGATCAAGCAGGCACCTGCATATCGTGAACGAGATGAAACGCTTATTGCACATATCAAACATCTTTTTTTGAGTGACATGAAAGATATCTGCAGTGATGATGATTTAATCAAACGTCTTCAGATGGTTGACACTATCGAATGTATGGGAATTGATCGACATTTTCAACCTGAAATACAAGTAGCCATGGATTACGTTTACAGGTTAAGAAATTTGATTTACCATTTATAGAATTCAGTGATTGTATGCCGTTTTAGATTCATGAAAACCTCACTTGTTCATTCATGATGTGTAGTTGTTGGAACGAAAGGGGCATCGGGCCGGGATCAAAAGATTCAGTCAGCAAAAATCTCAACTCTACAGCTTTGGGATTTCAGGCACTCAGAATGCATCGATGCAACGTCTCTTCAGGTCAGATAGATTAAAATATATCCTTGATGCCACTTGACGGTTAAATACAAATATTTCATACTTTAGTTCTCATAGAATATCATGCATCCATGAAACAGATGTTTTTAAGAATTTCAAAGATGAAAACAGGCACTTCTTCTGCAATTCGGCTGGTGGTGAAGAAGGAAGAGCTAATAAACAAGCTGTGAGAAGCATGTTGTCATTATTCCGAGCTTCAAACATTTCGTTTCCGGGAGAAAAAGTGATGGAGGAGGAAAAGACATTCACTACACAGTATTTAACCCAAATTTTAACTATAGCTGACGTCGATCAAAGCCTTCAGAGAGAGGCAATTAGCTGTAAACACTTAATTTTTCAACTTCTGGTATTGTATGATCTGCAAACTTTTCTTTTGTTTTGCATGTCGTACCCACTTAGCATCGACACAAGTCTTATTTTATTCCTCATTTCCAGGTAGAATATGCATTGGAATTTCCATGGCATTGCAGTGTGCCGAGATGGGAGGCTAGGAACTTTATCGAAATATATGAACAAAACTTTTCATGGCTCGAGTACTAATTATCTTCTCCATAAGATTTGAGTTTCAATCAGTACAAAAGAATAAAGGAAATCCTGAATTTGAAGGAGTGTTAGTAATATATGTTCAGCATGTATCCTTTCAGGTCTAATAATATGAACCAGAAAATTTTAGAGTTGGCTAAATTGGACTTCAATATTCTGCAATGCACACATAAGAAAGAGATGCAACTTATCTCCAGGTGCACTAGCATTTGTCTCTCACTACGATACGATATAATATTATGTATGTATATGATTTGATTGCTTGTCAATTTAATGACATGACTGTGTGCTATATATATATATATATATATATATATAGGTGGTGGGAAGACTCCTATCTGCCGCAGCTGAATTTCTATAGGAAACGTCATGTGGAGCTTTACTTTTGGGCGGTTCTATGCGCATTCGAGCCTAAATTTAGTAGCAGCAGAATCGCCTTCACACAACTTACGACAGTCATGACGGTTCTAGATGACCTATATGACACTCACGAAACATTGGACAAGATCGAAATCTTCATTGAGGCAGTGAGAAGCTGAAGTCAAATTCGAATTCTAGGGACTATTATGTAGACGAAACTGGGAGCGTACGTTGTGGGATAGGAGGAGCTCTTTTATTTATTTTTTAATAAACATCTTGTATTATTTTATTTTCAGATGGGATATTTCATTAGTAGGCCGCCTTCCAGACGACATAAATTATTTTTTTAATAAACATCTTGTTGTATTATTTTATATTATTTTTTAATAAACATCTTGTTGTATTATTTTATATTATTTTTTTTAATAAACATCTTGTTGTATTATTTTCTTAATAAACATCTTGTATTATTTTATTTTCAGATGGGATAGTTCATTATTAGGCCGCCTTCCAGACTACATAAAAAAAATATTCGAGTTCTTCGTGAATACATCGAATGAATGGACTGTAGAAGTGGAAAAAATGCAGGGGCGGGATATGGCAGCGTACATACAAAAAGTTGGCGTATGTACTCATGTACTTCATTTTTCATATATAGACAACTTCTCAAAACATACTTCCACTTTTAAAAATAAAATAAAAGAGTTGTTATTATTCTGTCTGAATCAATGAAATATCTGGTTGGTTGCCTTCATTTTTAGTGGGAGCAATACGTTGAGGCTTATCTGCAAGAAGCGGAATGGATAGAGGCCGGATATGTCCCTTCGTTGAATGAGTACTTAAAGAGTGGCCTCGCTAGCTCAAGGATATGTGTGTTAAATTTGATTCCGCTTCTTATAATGGGTCAAAATTTACCTGACCACCTTCTGAAGCAAATATTCTATCCATCCAAGATCCAATATCTCTTAGAATTGACGATCCGACTCAAGGACGACATAACAGATTTTGAGGTATTTGACATTAAATAGCTTAATCTTTATTTTATTTTAAACAAGATGAGATTTTGTTTTAACATTTTCCATTACATATCCAACAAGAGAAGGAACACGGCGAGGTGGCTTCAGGTTTAGAGTGTTATCTGAAAGACAATCCCAAATGTACCCGGGAAGACGCTTTAAATCATATGAAAGGCATCCTGGATCTTTCTTTCAGCGAACTGAATCGGGAATTTCTGAAGCATGACAATGTGCCGCTGTGCTGCAAAAGGTTTTCTTTCAACCTTGCACGAGGCATGCAGTTCCTCTTCAAATACAAATATTTCGTATCCATTTCTAACAAAGAGGTAAACGACCAAATACTCAAAGTTCTCATTGAGCCAGTGCAGCTTTGAATATTATCGCCTTATTAATTTGTGCCTTATATTCGGTCTTATTTGCCAGTGTAGTGTGGTATACAGTATAAATGTCCCTCAAAATATTCCATGTTTCGAATATATTTGCTATCGCCACTGTAGTGTGGTATATAGCATAAATGTCCCTCAAAATATTCCATGTTTTCATCTTATAGATTACAATTGATTTGAATATCTTTCATGATAATTTAGGTCCTTTTAAATGGTATTTTAGTTTTTTTTATTTGAACAACGTTAAATTTTTTTTTTTCAACCGTTGTAATTTAAAAAATAAAAAAAAATGAGGTCTTTTAAATTCAATTGTTAATTTCTTCATAGTAAAATGACTTTATCTTATATTATATTACTTCACATCATCAGAATTTTGATCCTCCAAACATCACGAAGCCATATTTTTTGCCATCCAATATTAGGTTTAGTCGGTTTTCAAGTGATTGTTATTAGAATTAGAAATCATTATATGAACACTTTTGTCGTTCCTTTCCATTTTTTATATTTGTAATATCAATAAATAAAAATAAATGAGGACTTTTAAATTCAATTGTTGATTTCTTCATAGTAAAATGGCTTTATCTTATATTATATTTCTTCACATCACCAGAATTTTGATCCTTCAAATATCACGAAGCCATATTTGTTGCCATCCACTATTAGGTTTAGTCGGTTTTCAAGTGATTGTTATTAGAATTAGAAATCATTTGTGTTTTGTTTCAATTTTTAATATTTGTAAATTACATATCTTACATATCAATAAGTGTTATTTTTTTAAAATTTTAATGTTATAAATTATAAAGCATTTTCAAGTTATTTAGTTTTACTAGTTATTTTTAAAAATATTTTAACTCCAAAAATTATAACTATGAAAAATAGTTATAATATTTAAGTTATCTAATAGTAATTCTACTTTTATATATAAACATAGTGTTTATTTTTATAGTGATTCTCAAAAAAGAAAAAAAAAATGAGTCTTCTAGTATTTATTTTCTCCACACTATCGGACAAATAGAGTTTATTCTATGAATTAACTTCCTTCCTTTAAGTAGCTAAATTTTCATAAGTAAATAAATCAATAGTAGAACAAAAATGTTTGATAATTTTTGGCTACTTTTCAGGCTGATAAAGAGTGACAAAGATGGGTTTACCTAATGAATATAAATTTGAGGGAGGAGACAAGCCACATTACATAATAAATTTTGTATTATAATTAATTTACTCCAATTACATCTCATTTTTCTTGAAACAAATAATAGGTTTTCCTTGAACCAAATAATAGTCTGAATGGAGATAAATTACCAACAATAGAGGCCTCCAAAATGTTGAAGTTTTGATAAAGAAAACATATCCTAACAATAATAACAATGTAGAATGTGGAAGGAGATCATAATATTTTTGGCCATTTTTTACTTCATCAAATAATATAGACAAGGGTGATATAGGAAAGGGTGAGATTAGATATCCTTTAAAATGAGAGGAAAAGTTGTATAAATATATTTTGGGCCACTTGAGTGATAGACAACTTTGTCATTGGTCTTTGCGGAGGTGGAATTCATTATAGTGACATTATAATGATAATGTCACTCTCAATTGTATATAGGACAAAAAATGCATGTTGCAAACATCTCACGTGGATAAAATAATGAAAAATATATAACTCTAACATTTTATCCTCTTATGAGACAAGTAAGGCATGAAACTAAATGTTTTTATAGCTAAGCATGGCTCAATATTTCATCCTCTTAAAAATCCTCTTATTAATATTGATTTTAATATTTATTTAAAAAAAATATTAATATCAATATTAATAAGAGGATTTTAAGAGGATGAAATATTTTATAAATATTATAAAATAAAAGTGTTGATTTATTTATAGATATTAAAAATGTAAATTCCACATTGGTTTTTTAACTTTTTATGAGTGTGGCTTTTATATTATTAGTCCACAACAATGTTGCATTAGAAAAATGTTTCATATTATATTTTTTATTTTATTTTATTTTTTTGAGCTATAATCAACACTATTTAATAATTAAAATGATTAATCATAATATTATTAAAAATTTACAAAGGTGAATAATATATTTTGATATTAATATTAAAATTAATGTTACCCACTATTAACAAATATTAATATTAATGTCACTCTTAATATTAATTAAATGTTATTGATATTAGTATTAATTAATATTATCAATATTAATCTTAAAGTTAATAATAATAATATATTAGCTATTATTATACTTTTTTATATATTTATTACTCTAATAATAATTTGTATTAGTATTTGATATTAAATAATTAATATGTAGGAATATACTAATATTAACAAATAAATCATTTTTATTATTAATATTAATTAATTTGAATAAGAATAAGAATATTATTTTTAATATTATTAATATTCGTAATATTAACAATTACGAACATTAATTACATTAATGTTCGTAATTGTATTAATAACTAAAAGTTTCAAACATGATTAAGATTTATTAAAATTATTAATAACATTTAAATTATAACAATAATATTAATAACATTTTATTAATATTATTAATGTGATTAATTACATTAATATTGTTAATATAAATCCTATTAACATTAATATTGATAAATAATATTAATATTAATATTAATATGGTTAATTACATTAATGTTCATAATTGTATTAATAACAATAAGTTTCAAACATGATTAAGGTTTATTAAAATTATTAATAAGATTTAAATAATAACATTTTATTAATAATATTAATATGATTAATTACATTAATATGGTTAATATAAATCCTATTAAAATTAATGTTGATAAATAATATTAATAATGTTTTCTTTATAATAATAAATATGTTTTTTATTAATATTCTTTTTTTAATTATATTCACTCTAAAAATATGATGATTAATATTATGAATGATATTACTATTGATATCAAAATTAACACTATTAATATAAATATTATTAACATCATTAGTGATAAACAATATCTTTAAAATATTGATTCCTAAGATTTATTAATCTCTTTATTAATCATGTGATTTTTTCATTCATTTGTATTTAAAATATTTATTCCTAGCCGTTACTTATTTTTTTTGTTTTTTATAGGTATCCCTTGGCCTTGTTGATCTCTTATGTTCTTAATATTTTTCCCTTAGGTTCCCCAAATATTGGGTTTTAAATATTAGTCCTAGAATTTAATACTAATGCATGGTCCAATTTCACATTATGAAAAACATTGACTCAATATGAAAATCAACCATGGGAAACCATTGTTAATTAGCATTAGCCATAGTCGATCAATGTCATCCATGATCAAATGTCACATTCTGATAAATATTGTCTCAATATGAAAATCACCCATGGCCAACCAAGGTCATAGTTGGTCCAACGTCGGTTCATAATATTAACAATCAGTAAGGTAGATTGATCACTTGCGGTTTATAATTTGTTGGGTAATGGTTCTCCCTTCAGTTCACCAATTCTTTTAGTTTATAATATTAAACCCTTGGATTTATTAGTTCTTTTGGTTTATAATATGAACAATCAATCAATGTCATCCATGATCAAATGTCACATTCTAACAAATATTGTCTCAATATGAAAATTACCCATTTCCAACCATGGTCATAGTTGGTCCAACGTCGCATTGTGAAAAAAATTGTCTCAATGTTTAAATTAATTCCCTTGGGTTCACCAATTCCTTTGGTTTATAATATTAAACCATTGGGTTTATTAGTTCTTTTGGTTTATAATATGAATAATCGATCAATTTCATCCATGATCAAATGTCACATTCTCACAAAAATTGTATCAATATGAAAATCACCCATGGCCAACCATGGTCATATTTGCTCCAACGGCCGTGATCATGCGATGCAACAATTGTCTCAATGTTTAAATCAATTCCCTTGGGTTCACCAATTCCTTTGGTTTATAATATTAAACCCTTGGGTTTAATATTTATTTTGGTTTATAATATGAAGAATCGATCAATGCCATCCATGATAAAATGTCACATTCTGACAAATATTGTCTCAATATGAAAATCACCCATGGCCAACCATGGTCATAGTTGGTCCAACGTCGCATTGTGACAACAATGCGTCTCAATGTTTAAATCAATTCCCTTGGGTTCACCAATTCCTTTGGTTTACAATATTAAACCCTTGGGTTTATTAGTTCTCTTGGTTTATAATATGAATAATCGATCAATGTCATCTATGATCAAATGTCAGAGTCTGACAAATATTGTCTCAATATGAAAATCACCCATGGCCAAGCATGGTCATAGTTGGTCTAACATCGCATTGTGACAACAATTGTATCAATGTTTCAATCAATTCCCCTGGGTTCACCAATTCCTTTGGTTTATAATTTGTTGGGTACGGGTTAACGGTTTTCCCTGGGGTTCAGCAATTCCTTTGGTTTATAATATTAAACCCTCGGGTTTATTAGTTCTTTTGGTTTATAATATGAATAATCGATCAATGTCATCCATGATCAAATGTCACATTCTGACAAATATTGTCTCAATATGAAAATCACCCATGGCCAACCATGGTCATAGTTGGTCCAACGTCGCATTGTGACAACAATTGTCTCATTGTTTAAATCAATTTCCTTGGGTTCACCAATTTTGGTTTATAATATTAAACCCTTGGGTTTATTACTTCTTTTGGTTTATAATATAAATAATTGATCAATGTCATCCATGATAACTTTTGGCTACCTTTCAGGCTGATAAAGAGTGACAAAGATGGGTCTACCTAATGAATATAAATTTGAGGGAGGAGACAAGCCACATTACATAATAACTTTTGTATTATAATTAATTTACTCCAATTACATCTCATTTTATAATCGATCAATGTCATCCATGATCAAATGTCACATTCTCACAAATATTGTCTCAATATGAAAATCACCCACGGCCAACCATGGTCATAGTTGGTCCGACGTCACATTGTGGCAACAATTGTCTCAATGTTTAAATCAATTCCCTTGGGTTCACCAATTCCTTTGGTTTATAATTTTTTGGGTAATGGTTTTCCCTTGGGTTCACCAATTCTTTTGTTTTATAATATTAAACCCTTGGGTTTATGTCATCCACGATCAAATGTCACATTCTCACAAACATTGTCTCAATATGAGTATCACCCATGGCCAACCATGGTAATAGTTGGTCGAACGTCGCATTGTGACAACAATTGTCTCAATATTTAAATCAATTCCCTTGGGTTCACCAATTCCTTTGGTTTATAATATTAAACGCTTGCGGTTATTAGTTCTTTTGGTTTATAATATGAATAATTGATCAATGTCATCCATGATCAAATGTTGCATTGTGAGAACAATTGTCTCAATGTTTAAATCAATCCCCTTGGTTTCACCAATTCCTTTGGTTTATAATATTAAACCCTTGGGTTTATTAGTTCTTTTGGTTTATAATATGAATAATCGATCAATGTCATCCATGATCAAATGTCACATTCTCAAATATTGTCTCAATATGAAAATCACTCATGAACAAACAAGGTCATAGTAGCCCAAACAAGGTCATAGTTGGTCAACGCTTATCAGACAACAATTGTCTCAATGATTAAATCAATTTCAGCGCCACTCAATTTCCTTTGTTTATAATATTAAACCCTTGGGTTTATTAGTTCTTTTGGTTTATAATATGAATAATCGATCAATGTCATCCACGATCAAATGTCACATTCTGACAAACATTGTCTCAATATGAATATCACCCATGGCCAACCATGGTCATAGTTGGTCAAACGTTGCATTGTGACAACAATTGTCTGAATATTTAAATCAATTCTCTTGGGTTCACCAATTCCTTTGTTTTATAATATTAAACCCTTGGGTTTATTATTTTTTTTGTTTATAATATGAATAATTGATCAATGTCATCCATGATCAAATGACACATTCTGACAAACATTCTCTTGATATGAAAATCACCCATGGCCAACCATGGTCATAGTTGGTCCAACGTCGCATTGTGACAACAATTGTCTCAATGTTTAAATCAATTCCTTGGGTTCACCAATTCCTTTTGGTTTATAATTTGTTGGGTAATGGTTTTCCCTTGGGTTCACCAATTCCTTTGGTTTATAATATTAAACCCTTGGGTTTATTAGTTCTTTTGGTTTATAATATAAATAATCGATCAATGTCTCAATGTTTAAATCAATTCTCTTGGGTTCACCAATTCCTTTGGTTTATAATTTGTTGGGTAATGTTTTTCCCTTAGGTTCACCAATTCTTTTGGTTTATAATATTAAACCCTTGGGTTTATTAGTTCTTTTTGTTTATAATATGAATAATGACAACAATTGTCTCAATATTTAAATGAATTCCCTTGGGTTCACCAATTCCTTTGGTTTATAATATTAAACCCTTGAGGTTATTAATTCTTTTGGTTTATAATATTAAACCCTTGGGGTTATAGTTCTTTGGTTTATAATATGAATAATCGATCAATGTCATCCATGATCAAATGTCGAATTGTGAGAACAATTGTCTCAATGTTTAAATCAATCCCCTTGGGTTCACCAATTCCTTTGGTTTATAATATTAAACCCTTGGGTTTATTAGTTCTTTTGGTTTATAATATGAATAATCGATCAATGTCATCCATGATCAAATTTCACATTATGACAAATATTGATTCCTTAGGTTTTTAATATTTATCCCTTGGGTCCACTGACTTCTTTGGTTTATAATATTAAACCCTTGGGTTTATTAGTTCTTTTGGTTTATAATGTTAATCACACATTCGGTTTATTACTCTCTTGAGTTTAAAATACTAATTCTCAGGGTTTGTTAATTTCTTAGATTTTTCAGTTTAAAATATTAATTCTTAGGGTTTATTAATCTTTATTGTTTATAATATTCATCCGTTAGGTTTATGATATTTATCCCTTCGGTTCGCTGATTCCTTTGCTTTATAACATTAAACCCTTGGGTCTATTAGTTCTTTTGGTTTATAACGTTAATAATCTCGTTGGTTTATTAATATCTTATGTTTAAAATACTGATTCTTATGGATTATTAATTTATTAGGTTTTTTAGTTTAAAATATCAATTCTGACGGTTTATTAATCTCTTGTGTTTTTAATATTCATCCCTTATGTTTATAATATTTATCCATTGGGCTCACCAATTCCTATGGTTTATAATATTTAAACCTTTGGTTAATATTAATAATATTATAATATTATTAATAATCATTTTAAATAAATATTCAAATATTTATTAATAATGATTATTAGTAATATTATAATATTATTAATATATATTATTAATAAATATTCAAATATTTATTAATAATGTTTATTATTAATATTATAATATTATTAATATATATTATTAATAATATAACCAACTATGATATAATATATATTATTAATATATTATTAGTTCTTTTGGTTTATTAATAATATAACCATCTATGATATTAATATATAGATAAATATTAAATTATTATATATTATTAATATTATTTTTATATTAATATATATTATATATATTTCAAGTTTATTTATAGTATGTATATAGTTAATACTTTTAATATATTAATAAATATTTTTAATATATATTGTTAATACTTATTATAATATTATTAATATATATAAAATGTTTTTGTAATTTTAATCATAATTAATATATTTAATATATTAATATTCTTATTAATATATAATATATATATATTTTAAGTTAATATAATAAAATTATTATATATAATATTTATTTATTGATATATAAATTAATGTGATGGGTAGTGGATATAGGCCTATTCGCGTATATCAACCATATTGGTAAATGTGGTTGTAAATCTATTTTATATAAGCCTATCCGCATATATCAACCACATTAAGTTTTTACTAATATGGTTGTGCTAATTTTATGAATAACCGACAACTAGAAATAATAAGCAATGATCATTTCCTAAGATACGTGGAGATCGACGACTGTCTATAATACATAGCACTAAGCCCGCACAAGCAGAGATGAAAACCCTCTCAGGTAGAGGAGATATATGTATGAATTCTCTTTTCAATAGATATACGGTCTCCCACCTTCTCCTCCTGGCTAGGTTAAATTTCATAAACACGGAATGGATGGATGAAATGATTTGAGCTAAACAAAATAACGATTGAACTTAGAAAATTAACAGTAAATACCTTGTTCTTGTTGTTGTTTGATACAGAAGCCTAGGTTTTCAAACATATCTTTAGTCGTCACAGGGCTGATAAAAAACAGAAAATTGTAAGAATTGGAGTTTTCTTTGATAGTTCAAGTTGAAACGCAGGGAATCTCCTGTATCTATACATCACATTTATACAACATAAAAGAATAAAACACGTAGCTTGGAACCGATCACTTTAATATAAAAAGAGATACAACAAAGGAGACCAACATGAAAAGCTATATCTACTACATAAAAAGTGATTACATCACAGCAACCAACAATTTCGGTATAAAAATTACTGTTCTTCTATATTTGGCAACGACAAAAAGCCGAAATTGACAAATATCTTAACATAGAAATGAAACATACCATTTTGAAATTTCGCTTTTTCAACAATCCTGAGAAACATTTTCTCATAATAATTTTTTCTACCTTGCATCAAAAATAAATAGACGGAGAGATTAAGATCTTCAATCGAAAATTTGTTGATAAAACTCATCCGAGAGAAAGATCAAAAACTTCAATGAAAATTTTCTTTGTCAAAGTTATCGGAACATATCTTTTTCATTTGAAAATGATTAATGTCATTTACAGGTTGGCAATTGTAAAAGTACACAACACACAGAAGAAGAGATGTTCGATGCTTCTGTATCTGGTAATTTTGAGAGTTAATTCTGTGTGCGCTCTCTTTTGGGATAGATGACCCATTAAGTGAACACATAGTCATTTACATAATACAAAATAGATTTGGAATATTCTGAGCATATTCTTCTTATAGAACGGATTCAGACCACACAGAGCCCGATGAGGCATCGTTCTATTAATCAAAACATTAAGTGAACAGATATTCAGAAAATACAGGATGAACAAAATATTCTTCACCACCAAATGAGTAATAGACGAGTAATACAAGGGAATTCAAACTACGACTAAAATGTATATCACAACATGTATGTGCATTGTTCATTTAGAATAAAAATTTGAAAACAACAAAACCCTTAGAAAATTCCGTGAAGAACGATTTCATTTAAATTTCAAGATTCAGACCCAGCGAAACCAAAATGTCTTGATTGAATAATTTTGAATTCAATTTTGAAATGAGCTCAAGTGGCAACAAAATTTCCATCTCAGCGCACCAAATCAAGATTTAATCACTTTCGAAATTCAATAGAAAAATTTCCATCTCAGCTCACCAATTCAAGATTTAATCACTTTCGAAATTCAATAGAGGTTTGAATGTACCTGTAATTAAATGGAAGGAATTTTCCACATCGATCCATTGCTAACTTCTCGATTCCCTTTGCTTCATCTTTTCTTCATCGCTAAGTAACTCTGAACATCGAGCAAACATAGATGCATATAGGCATTACAATACAACTGTAACCTATCTAGATGCATACAAACCTCTCCCTCTAACAATACAACATTAACCTATCTAACAAAACACTAACCCATCCACAAAAACTGACCCATCCACAATGACACAGTGAAAAACCTCGACAACTACAAACATATATTAAACAACAGAATACAATAAGACTATATGTATGCACATCCGTAACTACACAGAGAAAAACACCGATAGCTACAAACAGATTCAGATTGAAAATTTAGACAGAGAGAATGATGTGAACGACACACTGGAAATCCTTTTGTATTTAAAATTATATCTTAGCTTTTTAAAGAACGGTTAGCCCAATCGTTTTCTAGCCGTTTGGAGCAACGTTCAAATCCTTTTCTATCCAGCTAGATCCCGACCGCCTCACCCTTTTTAGGATCAATGATATAATTATCTAAAATATCATGATTTCATACTTCAACTCAAAAAAATGTGAGATTCTCTATTGTATCCCACTTAAATCATTGTCATTCACTCCCTTAGTCGTTATGAATATGACTTCATTAAACAAATATATATATATATATATATTTTATTATTTTTGTAATATTCTAAAACATGTCATGCCATCATGATAGAGTCATCCATGCTTATATATATATGAAATGGAGATTTGGTTATATATATTTGAAAAAGAGATAGTAAATATTGTCATCATTTTATAATAAAATAAATATTTATATTTAATATTATAGAATAGAATATATGCTTTTTCATAACAGATTATAGGTTTAATTTTAAAAAGATAAGACAATTATATTTCACTAATTTAATAATCAAATAGTTAATTGGAAAACTCTTCATCTCTTAAAAAACATTTTATTTTGCATATGTTTAAACTCACTTTAAAATTAGATAATAATAAGTGACTCTAATTATATTATTAATTACCATTTTAAATATTAATACATAAATATTTATTTTGAGGGTAACCTCTTTGCTTAAAATCCAAATAAATTTATATTTTAAATTCATGTGCAACATTAACCATTGAAGTTGCTAAACCATGATGTCATGATATTCGTGGTTATGAATGAAATTATTTCATGTTGAGGTTATGAAATAATTTATCAAGATAGTACTTGTGTACACATGGTACTGAAAATGAGTGTTAAGCCGTGCCATGTCACTATTTGTAGGGATTTAAGGAATTTGTATTAAATAGTAAATAGTTATATATATTTGAAACATAGATAA
Source organism: Pinus albicaulis (assembly GCA_034641835.2). Lineage (NCBI taxonomy): Eukaryota > Viridiplantae > Streptophyta > Pinopsida > Pinales > Pinaceae > Pinus > Pinus albicaulis. The sequence continues at coordinate 852,294,667 of CM076578.1, read as the reverse complement.
TAAATTTTCTCATCTTTTAATAGGAAATTATCTTGTTATAAGTTTAATGTGTTAAGAGATTCTTGATTCGTCATAAAGAAGAACCTTGTTTTCTTCTTTAAAGAATGTTTATTTTTATATATTATTGATAAAAGACTTTATATCTACATAGTTATAGAAATTATAAAAATATTTAGCTAAGCAACATATGAAATTTATAAACTTGTATGTGAATTTGAACGCATGTCTCATATGAAATTTATGAACTTGTATGTGAATTTGAATGTGGAGAGTGACACACATTAGTTCCCCATGAAATTATAAAACTTTGAAAAAAAATATTTTGAAATATGAATTCATTCTCATTTTTATTTAAGTAAAATAGTTTTATTCTAACAAGTTTTCATGTTTTACGAACCTTTATAACCCATAAGAGATTGTTGCGAGATAGGGGAGATTTCTAGGTCATTGAGTTAGGGAGAAGCTAAGAGGAACGAGTTGAAGCTTATTCCTAAATTAATTTTGAGAAAATATATAACCAAACCATGTGTTTTGCAATTTCATTTTTATGACAAAAGTAGAAATTTGATTAGGTAACTCATGAGAAAATCAAATTTTGTAGCGGAGAAGGATATTGAAATCAAGAACAGAGTGAATCAAGAACAGAGTAAAATAATGTTTGTTCGACTCATGATTTATATATTCAAACTAAAATAATCCAGTGCCTTTCCTAAAAGGACACCTCAAAATATTTTTTAATCAAACATTCGACATCAATTGAGTACTTCAAAAGTAGATAGCCTCGTACATGAGATCTGAGATACATGGAACTGATCTCTTTTCACATATACATGACATGACAAGATTGAAATGCAGAGAAGGAAAATGAAATAATAAAACTTTAATGAATGCATTGGGGTTTTCTATGAGACCAGTTGAAAAAATGAGGAAGTGAGTTGCAATTTAAGCCCATTGAGGTTACTATCCGTCACATAAAAGAATTGAAGTTATCCACTGAAATAATTTTGATAGAAATGGAAGGAATTCGCTACATGATATTCGATATATGCCGACATACATTACAATGACTAAAATGAATTAAAAATAAACTACTATTCTTGTGAGAGTTAGGAAAACTATATTTCATATATGTATACATATATTGCAATGACTAAAATGAATTGAAAATAAACTAATATCCTAGTGAGAGTAGAGAAAAATAGAGTGAAAAATATTTAATATAATATGTACTTGAAATTAAAAATAAGCCATTATTAGGAGAATGGTTACCATTCAACATATCAACTTCCTTTTTATTCATGGATGATCCAATTTTCTTCTTTCTTATCACATACATATGACATGAAAAACTTGGCACCGATAGAGATTTAGGATAGACACTTAGGCTCACACATAAATACAAGAACATAGTTGTTGATTTTTCAAGTGAAATAGGTACAATCACAATATCTTTGAAAACTAATAATTACTTCTAATAGTTTTGATATTCTTTTAATCTTGTATATCATGAAGAAATTATTCTTTAGAAATGAAACCATACAAAAAAGAAGTGAAACAATAGAGATAAAAACGCACAAATAGAGCACATGATTTACCCTTTGGAACCCCACTAGGAAAAAAACCAAACAGCTGTTTTCAATAGAGAGATTATTTTGCTCAAGAATACACACACTTAGACCACTAGTGAACAACTTGGTGAAATTGACCTTCAAAAATTATATGGTCAAACATGGTATTCTCCCTCTATTTCAAGCCTTCTAATATGATCCAATAAACTACCTTATGATATTCTCTATATTGAATTCCCGACTTCTTGTTGTACCCAAAAATCCAGAAATTTCAACCCCTACAATTGCCCAAAATTCTAGCTCGTGCTACAACATGCCTAGAAAAAGATTCCAAGAACAGAAGAGAGAGACTATCCACATGTTCAAGCTTAAGAGGGGGGGGAGAGAAGGAGATATAATTCCTTATTCTTTTCATCCTCCTTATCTTTCTTGTCCTTTAGTTGCTTTCCTAGAAGATACTTATGAGAGAGATGTAAATTGGTGCCATGAGGAGAAAATTAAATTGCCTTTATATAGTGACTTGCTTGGTCCAATGGGTGTGTCTCTACCTAGACTTGCTTGAATTGATAAACTTAGAGCAAAAAAAAAATTAAATAAAATATTCAATTTTTTTTCTTTTAAATATTCGTAATATATTTTCCTTTTGATTTTACCTTTTCAAATATACTTTACAGTAATAAATATAAATACATGAAGAGCCAAATATAAATTATGAAGACAAACCATAGTTACAAAAATTTAATGGTATTCATAATAATTGTCTAAGTGTTCTCAATTTGAAAAAAATATTCATAATGATTTTCCTAAAAGTTCTCAATTTGAAAAATTTCTCTACGAAAAAAAAGATATAACAAAGTCAACATCTCTAACATCATCAACATATTAACAAAGTCAACATCTCTAACATCGTCAACATATTGTTAGAATCTATGACATCATTAGCATCTCGTCCACATATATTACATAATCAAAATCTCGTGAGAATCTCTAACATCATCAACATCAACTAGTTGGAATCTTTGACCAGTTGTTAGCATCAACGAGTAGATATTAGCATCAAATATTTAGAATTTATAACAAACTTTTAAAATCAACTAGTAGCGATAATTCGTCAATACCACTAACCCAAATGGTCAGTACTACTGACATGTGGCACAAAATTAGCATCATAAACTAATGCTCGGTACCATTGAACCAACTAGTCGGTACTCTTAAGCTAGCCCACACTTTACCTCAGAAATTGGGCATGATGAGCTCGATGTTGAAATGCCCACACTTAACTGAGTGATCCTCGGCTTCTATAGTTGTTCTCCCTAACTAGTCAACATCCTTATATATGGAGAAAAATTGTCCATCATTTTACCATATCATAAATTCCTCTCAATGAGAGGCGTAATCTCCGCAAGCTCCACCTTGTCTGTGAAGTACACAAAATTGTATTTGGACAAAGATTTCATCGAAAAATCAATTTTCTGCTTGTTAGTGGATATCTACTCCATCTTTGTTTCTCTCCTCTACACCATGTCACATATGTAGTCGTACTTGATATAAATATGGTTTTTTTTATGGTTATTTTAGAGGTATTTTTTATTTTCTAGATAGTTTGGTTTGTACTCTATATGTTGTTTGAATGTTCCATTCATATTGGTTTCTAAGCCCTTACTGATATAAATTTCGATGGTTTCTTCTCTTGGTTATTTAATTCGGTAGTATGTTCCCTCTATTCGTTTATGTATTACAACTTATGCCAAGTAGATAGACAACAAGTCTCTGGCCTCCATCCTTTCCTTTTGGTTATGCAGTGTTATCGTTATTTCCTGCGAGACGAGGCTTTATTTTCCTTATGCCGACCATGCTGAATTTTTTGTGGTTTTTTCACCTTATTAACCTTATTATACTACGAAGAGAGGGATATTGAAACTCTATTAATTTGGTCTAGGTAATTACTCGATCAAGTCACCAATGTGGATTCCGTATGGTTTTCGTTGTCTTTTTTTCTGTTTTGTTCAAAATTCCACATTAACGTGGATGTGTGCATTGGAATGGGGACAAATGTTGGCCTCATTCTAAGGTTTTAGCTCAGAATGTTGCAATTGTCTTTCAAGATAGCACACTTTCTAGAACTTTGTTTGATATCCACCACCTTGAATGGTTTGTTAGAATACAAATGCAATCACTCTTGGACTCTAAGCTGATTAATAAAGTCCATCCTTGTCTCCTAGAAAATAGATACACCTAAGGAGAGGAGAAGGCAATGGATTCATTCACTAACCCTAGAAAATAAACAAACCAAGGGAAGGAGAAGCCAATGGATTCATTCATTGACCCTATACTGGTAGCCCAATACACTGTTGGTGCATGTCCTTAAGAAAAAGAGTGATAATGGAAACAAGATCATTTCCTTCCAAAATGATATCAAATGGAGTAAATGGTGCATAAATTACAACCTTGACTATCTTGATGCATGGTTTTCTCATATGGAAAGGTATACTGAGTATGAATTTTGACTTCATTCTCCACATGGTTGTCATTTGTAGAATACTCCCCTAAGTCTCATGTAGAGAATATTACTCTAGTTACTTAATCCATCTCTTATATGGCTTTTTGTTGTGTTTTGATTCGTTTAACATTCTATTTTTTTCTCCTCTTGAGTCATCTAGTGTCAACAAATCCGTTAGGAGTGAGATTGGTATAGTTTTGAAAATATCTTAGAAATGATGTAATTTTTATCTATAAAGTAACTTTTTGAACTCATAAAAGAAAGATATAATATTAATTATTAGTCATCTCATTTCATCAACGGTAATCTCATCATGGTAATATCCTGTGGTAAGGTATCAAGCTATAAAATAATCTTTATGGAGCTATCAAGTTATCAATCCTAAAGACTATACTTTAAATCTCCTAATTCCTTATTAATCATAAAGAGAAAGCAATGGGTGGTATAAATCCATATCCAAGTATCAAGTCTAGTAACATGCATCGTAATACAAGGCAAGTACCAGCAAGCGACTAATAAAGAATTGATGCTCCATCCAACCACTCCACAAATCCATCATGTACATAGCAACTACTACTTGGTCTCGCCCTAAGGTCTCCTCTGCCTTACGGGTTCTTCCAACCTAATCTACTTGGTATATATTATCACAAAGTAAGTCAATTAGTAACTAATTAGAAGCCATGAGTTTATTCCCCTCTCAACTATGCCTTCTCACCTCAACTATGAAACGTCCGCCCTTCCAAGATTGTCTGGCAGTAGTTCCTAAAAGAGGAGGGCAGTTCTGACGATCCTACCACACTCACAGAGCTGCCCAACTTAGCATGGGGGAATGAGAATCCGGTGCCGTACCATCCAGAATCGGGGGAGTATATCACTTGGATTAATTAAGCGCAATTAAGCGCTTAGTAGTGACTGCACTAGACTTAGATTATCGGGCCGGCCGGGCTTAACCCCCAGCAGATACTTTTCATTAATGAAGACTGCATTGATAGCAGGACCTTTAGATCCTACAGGTGTGTAAGGGAACAGACTGTTCAGAGGTATGGCTTGTAGCGGACTTTTTTTGTAACCTTACGTTACTATCTACCTACCCAATCAATCATAGATAGCCTGCTGTGTTGTTTAGATACTTTGGCCTCTTATTAGAGAGGGAGGAAGGGATTGATTCTCACAACCCACAAAAAGCAGGCTCGACACAACATTGATGAGTCAAAGAGGATTTCGAATTAGAAGACCCTTTAACACTAAGTAGATCTACATCCATCTTAATTCTAGACCTAGACGTACAAAGGACCTAGTGGAATCAAATCTCTGGATATGCAATTCCTTTCTCAAATTTTTCACTCAAGAAAAGTTCTCATGTTTAGAAATTCATGCAAGCACAAAGCTTCGTAAATTTGGAGTTGAGATAGATATATGTTGGCTAAATAGATTATTGTAATTTAATTTATTAAAACTCTCATAGTATAATTTACTTAAAATGTGAAATTATTTACTTAAGTGAATTATCATAACCATAATGATCATTTAATCTCTCTACTCAACTCAATGACGTACTAAAGAGTTATATAATAAAATATCTCTTATATACATTTTTATTAATTCTAAATTTGGGCCAAAAAAATTTAAGAAATATTACAATAACAGTGTTTGAATCATGATTTTGATGGTGAAAATGGATTCATCACCATCAAAAACATCTATAGCGCCCAAAATATTAATGTTTGATAGTTATAACGTGGATTTACAAAAAAATTATTAAAATCCAACCAGAATTTCCATGATTTTCATGGTGAAAAAGAAGTTTAGTTAGACTACGGTAATCCTTCACATGCACATTTATAAAATTATTATTATTATTATTTTTAAAATAAGTAGTTTTTGAAATAAGATTATTCCTAGCTTAATATATTTTTAAGTTGATATTTTGAATAAATATAATAAAATTATTTGTAATGAAATAGGGGTTTATATCAACGAAATAAATACTAATGGCGCTAGATCCATCATAACTCCAAATCTACCAATCTCTAAAAGAGTTTTGTACCTTAAAAGATTTGATATATGTGTTTGGTAGATTTAGATTTAAGATGGATCTTGGCTAGTTTTATTTATTAAAATGAAAATATTTATTACTATAAATTTATTTATTATTTTATTAATTTTAATAAAATTATTCTAAAGTAAAACATATTTGTAAATGTAATAAAAACTAATTTCAAAAAGTATAAAGAATTTAAATTAATTTGAATTTCCAAAATATGAATTTAATTTCATAAATTTTATATTTGAAAGTAAAAAAATGTTTGGAACCAAATCTCATATTTAAAATAAATTTAAACAATAAAAAAATAAAAAAATAAATCTACTTTAAGAAAATGGAAATGTTGCACTCAAGGTGATTTTTGAATACATGTGAGTTATTATGTACATTTTTTCTTACTATTCATCTGCACAATATAATATTACTTCCAAGCTTTCATATTGGCATGTGGCCTAATTTTCCATGATTTTTCCAAAAAATTGATTCGCTAATATCTATTTTTTGGTCAAAATTTTATAGTGTAAAATTATTTTACTTTAAAAATTGTCAAAATTTCATATAGAGACTATATAAATTTTTTATGAAATTGAATATTTTTACAAAATATCAACACCCATTTTGAGATTGTATATTATAATGGACTAGATAGATTCCTCAATATTTTGAAACTTTAAGATACATCTCTATGCTTAAATTTTTCCACTTAAATTTTAAAACAAAGATAAAACTATTCTTATATTTTTAACTATTTAATTTGCATGATATATATTATATGCAAAACCAAATTATTAAAAGAACTAATTTTAAATTATTTTTCAAAAATATGTAAAAAATTCCACACTAAAAAAACAAATATCTCACACCGCAAAAATGATTCTTTAGATTAAAAAAAATAAAAAAAATAAACGATATCAAAACAAACTTCATGCTTTAGCTTAGTCAGCAAAAATCAACATAATTCACCTTACACAAACAATGTTAAACAATCTTATTTGGTAACACATTCCATGAGTTTTTACATTGGCTAACGTCTTATTTTTCACTCCACTCGTTAAAAGTACGACACGATGACATGAAAATATTAGTATTAGTTTTAATGACATTAAAATAGAATTATATATGATAAGTATTGCAAAATTGTTTTTGGTTTTTGGATACATGTAAAAATCAATCTAATTTACCTTATACAAACAATGTTAAACCATCTTATTTGGTAGCGCTTTCCATGCATTTTTACATTGGCTAACCTCTTATTTTTCACTCGACTAGTTTTGTCAAGTGAATTCACTTAAAATTACAACATGATGACATGAAAATATTAGTATTAGTTCTAATGACATTCAAATAGAATTATATATCATAAGTATTTGCAAAATTGCTTTTTGTTTTTGGGTATAAATAAATATTATTAATAGAAATCTATTAAATTGAATTTTATATTTTTAAATAGGCTACATTAAATAAGAATATCATGAGAAAAATAATAGATTTTCAAAACTTTAAATTCTTGATGTTAACATGATATGACATGAAGACTATTTTATATCTAATAAAATTTGATGCTTTCAAATAAGCTACATTAAAGAAGAATACAATGAAAATACACTCGAGTTGTTAAAAGAATAGAGCAGAACATATTAGTGGTTAAAAGAAAATAACAATAACACAACAATAACACAAAGAACAATTAATTTACCTCAATTTTATTTTAATTATTATTTTATTTTACAATTTTATTTTCATTTTATTTTTGATTAACACAAAATGTTTAACAATATTTTACAACTCCTCCCCTTACTAGGATTTTATTTTAATTTTTATGTAATTTAAGTTAATCAAAATATTAAACATGATAGAATAGAACACTGCAAAACATCTTCATTCTTTCAAGATTGGAGGGTGTCTCCAAAAATATTGAAGTATTGATTTAATAATAATAAAAATTAATATCTATAATTATTAAAAATAAGCTTTGATTTAGAATATTTATATTCCCAACTTTTCACAAAAGCTTTGATTTAGAATATTTATATTCCCAACTTTTCATTTTTGTGAAGTTATTTCCCTAAATTTTTTATGTTCGTAGAACCATTCCCAACTTTCACTCACGTTTCTAAACATCCAAAATAATAGAAAGAGAGCGAATAATTTTCTTAAATATTAAAATAATTTCCATTTAACTCTAATTGAAACATAATTTATTAAATTAAATTTAAATTATTTGTAGTTCATTTACATATTATTTTCTGTTATTTAATAATTTCTAATTTTGTTAAACTGATTTGAGGTTTTATGTTTTTTAATATTTAATATTTTTTATATTATTTAAAAAATTAAATATTATTAAATATGGTTGACATTTGTTTTAGATAATATTAATATGATTAAAAAGTTTATAAAATACTTTTAGGTGCTCTTTCGATTCGATTGTCGTTATTTGTCTGGTCTTGTAAGAAAATAGTAACACCAGCAATAAATAATGTGTTTGGGTGGTAGTCATGCACTACTAAATTCTTTCAAGAAATCTTTGTCTTAGTTCAGTCACACTTTCAATAGCATTCCCTCTTCATCCTCCTTATGACCAGTCTTACATTAGCTCTCATTCTATAGTTAAGATGTATGACTTAGTTCCTACATTTCCTCCATTCTGTCATGTAATAGATGGGCATTGACAAAAAAAAATAAAAAATAAAAAATATGTTTTTTCATGTCATAATTCTTAGAGGCCAATTTTTTATGTTCAATGATTCTCGGCAATCATATATGGTTAGATATAGGGTATATATATATGATGATTCTAAGGATGAGGACGCTCACTCCAATATCCATGGCACCATGAGTTGTTCAACCCATATATACCATCCCACATCTATATCATGCTGGCTTCAATTGAGGGTGAGGAGTGTAGGCGCTTGGGTGATAGGCATTCAGTAGTTTAAAATTTGTTAGTGTGCCACCTCTAAATCTTGGAAAAAGGCAGAGGAAAAGAAAAATGATGAACGGCGAATATGGGAATTCAATTCAACAACACTTGTTTGGTTTTGTGCAATATATCAATGTATATTTGCATTTTTTTCCCTCATATTCTTGTAGCTCCAATAACAAATTAGTCAATGGAAATATTTTCTTATTTGAATTACTCACACCAACTGGGCTTCCCTCATCTACACAATGTTATAGTGGTGAAAGAAAGCAAAAGGTATTGTGGTACAAGGCTCCTCTCCTAGCCAAAAGCAAAATTCAAAGGAATAAAAGCAAATGAAGTCTCCTCCCAACAAAACCTAGACCACTAAAGGTGAATTCTCTCATCAAGAAGCAAGCTCCTATGGCTCCCTCATGATTGAAGAAGAAAGGGAAGAATGTACAAGTGAAAATGTGAAGATGGGTAACATTTTTGGGACAATTCGGGGCGAATTTTGTTTTTCCTCGATAGTTCGGCCAAACTCTTGTCATATTTCAGTTGAACAATTCAGGAGTTCGACCGAACTATTGAATTTAGTTCGACTGAACTTCATTTTCCGTTTACATTGACGGCCTACTCATGGCAATGGCAAATAGATTTTTCGCTCGAGTTTGGAAAACTGGCAAATAAAGTTCAGCCGAACTATTATTTTATAAATATATCGCCCGCAACCTATTCCTAGTTTCTATTTACATTTATCACAGCTCGTTTTTGTCCAGCATTCTCACGTGCTCATTTCTGACATTTATTGTGCGCTCATTTCTATCCAGCATTCTTTCGCGCTCACTTCTGTCCAGCATTCTTGCGCTCTCATTTTTGTCCAGCATTCTCACATACTCAGTTCTGTCCCACACAAATTAAGTTCAAGGAGGTAAGATATACCAAATTTTAAATTTCTATAATTTTTTTGTTGTTGTATTTTTTAATTTGGTTTTAAATACTATTTTTTTGTTGCAGAGGTCTTCAGCGTCTCATTTCTGACATTTATCACATGCTCATTTCTGTACAGCATTCTCGCACACTCATTTCTATCCAGCATTCTCGCGTGCTCAATTTTGTCCCATGTGAATTAAGCTCAAGGAGGTAATATATACCAAATTTTAGATTTCTGTAATTTTCTTGTTGTTGTTTTTTTAATTTGTTTTTAATCTAATTTTTTTGTTGTAGAGGTTTTCAGCGTCTTCAGGGATCATTGTCTTCAGCGTCTTCAGCGTCCTCTATTATCCCTGTTATCCTGCAGGGAATTTATGCAGAAGAGAAATTGGTTATGAATGAGAGAGGCCCGGTAAGGAACATGTAAAGAACCAATGAATCAGTCTAACTTTATACGCTTTTTTGGCTCTCTGCTTTTCGGAAATGTGTTGATAAGACTGTCAATTACTACAGCTTTGTAATAGAGTTTAATAAGGATAAGATTGTCAATTACTACAACTTTGTAATAGAGTTTAATAATGATAAGAGAGTCTATTATTACTATCCTTTTAAACTGACACTGCTTTTTTTTTGGCTCTGTCTCTACTTTTTTGGCACTATCTCTGCTTTTTTTTTGGCTCTGTCTCTGCTTTTCATGGCTGTGTCTCTACTCTTTTCGGCTCTCTGCTTTTTTTGGTTCTCTGCCTTATTTAAACTGATTCATTCCATATTATTCATAGATCAAATGTCATTTAAATACAAGATTTATCATAATGTACAATGACTCATTCCATATTCATTTTTATATTTAGGAGGAGCTGATTTATCATAATGTACAATGACTCATTCAATATTAATGTTTAGATTCAATAGGAGCTTTTGAGAATGTTATGATAATGCCAATAAAGAATGAGCTAGAATCATCTTCAACATCTATTAATTAGATATGAAAATTTATAATACTATTGTGTACATTTGAGAATATTTTGGGACATGTTTATATAAATTATATATACAAATGTACTTTTTTTGGCTCTCTGCTTTTTTTGGTTCTCTGCCTTATGTAAAATGATTCATTCCATATTATTCATAGATGAAATTTCATTTAAATACAATATTTATCATAATGTACAATGAATCATTCCATATTCATTTTTAGATTCAGGAGGAACTTTTGAGAATGTTATGATAATGCCAATAAAGAATGAGCTAGAATCATCTTCAACATCTATTAATAAGATATGAAAATTTATAATACTACTGTGTACATTTGAGAATATTTTGGAACATGTTTATATAAATTATATATACATATATACTTTATATATACATATGTAATTTATAAATATTTTGGTACATGTTTTTTGTGTGAGGAAGTGGTACTTTATGATGATATGTTTAGTGATTGAAGGAAGTAGAGTATTTTATTTTTGAAATTATTATTACACTTGTATTAAAACACTTAATAGATATGTAGGTTCACTGAAATTTACCCTAATATCTTGTAGAGCCCATTTCATCCAAAACACTGAAAAAGAAGTAACTATTATGTATTCCACTTCTACTCTAGATAGAGAAAGTAATGACTCTTTCTTGCTTAACCATTAAACGAAATACTCTTCCTAAGTAGAATTATACATTATCCACTTGTACTTTTCATGTCATCCAAACAAGCCTAGTTGAATCTCAATATGTTGTCAATGTAAATTTCTCACCTTTTGGGTACTATAGTCCATTGTTTGTAGTCTCTTTCAAGTATCTTAATATCTTTTTGTTGGTAACAAATGACTTTCTAAACTTTTGGGTACTATAGTCCATTGTTTTTAGTCTCTTTCAAGTATCTTCATATCTATTTGTTGGTGTTTTTTGGTAATAGATGACTTTGTTTAGTTGTTGATTGAAATACTTCAACTAATATAAATTAAAAAATTATATCTAGTCTTTAAACCTTTTTATGTATATCAAGCTTCCTATCATATAGATGTAAAGGTTATGATCAATAGAGCACCTCAGTGATCTTCCATCATCTTCACATAACTTGCATCCAATTGATATGGATATTCACTTAGGTCATTCATCATCAATCATCTGTACATAACTTGAATTCCAAAATTATATCTAGTATAAACCTTGTTATGTATATCAAGCTTCCTATCACATAGATGTAAAGGTTATGATCAACAGATCATCTCATTCATCATCCATCATCTGCACATAACTTGCATCCAATTGATATGGAGATTCACTTAGGTCATTCATCATCCATCATCTGCACATAACTTGAATTCCAAAATTATATCTAGTCTAAACCTTGTTATGTATATCAATCTTCCTATCATATAGATGTAAAGGTTATGATCAATATCACCTCATTCGTCATCCATCATCTAGACATAACTTGCATCTAATTGATATGGAGATTCGCTTAGGTGATTCATCATCCATCATTTGCACATAACATGTATTTTATGTGCATCGAATTCATATTCAACATGTATATCGTATTTAGAAGAAAAAAGTAATTTTATACAAAACATAGGTTTTAACCAATTATATAGTTTTTAAGTTTCATATCCATGGTCTCAAACAATTAGAGAGAGAAAACCTTTTATATTGAACATGTAAAACACAAATTAGCCATAAAATTTTCCCATTGAAACCAAAAGTGATTTGATACAAAACATAGGTTTTAACCTGATCTAGTAAATGCCCCTACATTCAATTTCTAGAATAGACCTAATTAGAAATTTTTAATTTTCATATCTAGGGTAGTTCTATAGGCAGAGTCTATAAAGGGCTAGGTAGCCTCTGGATCTCATCTTTTATTAAAGGTGACATATCTAGTAAATTCCCCTATAGTCAATCTCTAGAATAGATCTAAATGCCCCTACAGTAAATGCCTCTACAGTCGACATGTATCTAGTGTTTAGAAACAAAAATTAATTTGATACAAAACATAGTTTTTAACCAAGTATATATTTTTTCATTTTCATATCCATGCTCTCAAACAATGAGAGACAAAACCTTTTATATTCAATCTATGTAAAACTCAAATTAGCCATATCTCTAGAATAGATCTAAATAGAAGTTTTTCATTTCATATCCATGGTCTCAAACAATGAGAGAGAAACAAACCTTTTATATTCAACATCTAAAACACAAATTAGCCATAAAAGTTTCCCATTGAAACCATAAGTGATTTGATACAAAACATAGGTTTTAACCTAAGAGTAAATGCCCCTACAAGTCAATCAATCTCTCGAATAGTTTTAAATATCTAGAATTTTTTCATTTTCATATCCATGGTCTCAAAAAATGAGAGAAAAATCCTTTTATATTCAATATATGTAAAACAAAAATTAGCCATATCTCTAGAATAGATCTAAATAGAAGTTTTTCATTTTCATATCCATGGTCTCAAACAATGAGAGAAAAAAAATAATTATAATCAACATGTAAAACACTTGAATTAGCCATAAAAGTTTCCCATTGAAACCATAAGTGATTTGATATAAAACATAGGTTTTAACCTAAGAATTAATGCCCCTACAAGTCAATCAATCTTTTGAATAGTTTTAAATAGAAGTTTTTCATTTTCATATCCATGGACTCACAAAAGTGAGAGAAAAAACCTTTTATATTCAATGTATGTAAAATACAAAGTAGCCATATCTCTAGAACAGATCTAAATATAATTTTTTCATTTTCATATCCATGGTCTCAAACAATGAGAGAAAAAAACCTTTTTATATTAAACATGTCAAACACTTGAATTAGCCACAAAAGTTTCCCATTGAAACCTTAAGTGATTTGATACAAAGCATAGGTTTTAACATAGGTTTTAACCTAAGATTCGATGTATGTAAAACAAAAATTAGCCATATCTCTAGAATAGATCTAAATAGAAGTTTTTCATTTTCATATCCATGGTCTCAAACAATGAGAGAGAAAAAAACCTTTTATATTCAACATCTATATAACTTATTTAGAAACAGAAAGTAATTTAATACAAAACATAGGTTTTAACCAATTATATAGTTTTCCATTTTCATATCCATGGTCTCAAACAATGAGAGAAAAAAACCTTTTATATTCAACATGTAAAACAAAAATTAGCCATAAAAGTTTCCCTTTGAAACCAAAAGTGATTTGATACAAAACATAGGTTTTAACCTAATCTTGTAAATGCCCTTACATTCAATTTCTAGAATAGATCTAATTAGAAGTTTTTCATTTTCATATCCATGGTAGTTCTATATCCAGTCTGTAAAGGGCCAGGTAGCCTCTGGATATCATCTTTTATGAAAGGTTACATATCTAGTAAATTCCCCTACAATCAATCCCTGGAATAGATCTAAATGCCCCTACAGTCAAAATGGATATAGTATTTAGAAACAAAAAGTAATTTGATACAAAACATAGGTTTTAACTGATTATATATTTTTTCATTTTCATATCCATGGTCTCAAACAATGAGAGAGAAAAAACCTTTTATATTCAACATGTAAAACAAAAATAAGCCATAAAATTTTCCCATTGAAACCATAGGTGATTTGATACAAAACATATAGGTTTTAAAACCTAATCTAGTAAATGCCACTACATTCAATCTTTAGAATAGATCTAATTAGAAGTTTTTCATTTTCATATCCATGCTAGTTATATAGGGAGAGTTTGTAAAGGGCCAGGTAACCTCTGGATCTCATCTTTTATGAAAGGTGACATATCTAGTAAATTACCCTTTAAGCCAATCTCTGGAATAGATCTAAATGCCCCTACAGTCAATGCCCCTAAAATCAACATGTATATAGTATTTAGAAACAAAAATTAATTTGATACAAAACATAGGTTTTAACCAAGTATATAGTTTTTCATTTTCATATACATGGTCTCAAACAATGAGAGAGAAAAAAACATCTATATTCAACATGTAAAACACAAATGAGCCATAAAAGTTTCCTAGTGAAACCAAAAGTGATTTGATACAAAACATATAGGTTTTAAAACCTAATCTAGTAAATTCCCCTACATTCAATCTTTAGAATAGATCTAATTAGAAGTTTCTCATTTTCATATCCATGGTAGTTCTATAGATAGAGTTTGTAAAGGGCTAGGTAGCATCTGGATCGCATCTTTTATGAAAGGTGACAAATCTAGTAAATTCCCCTACAGTCAATCTTTGGAATAGATCTCAATGCCCCTACAGTGAACATGTATATAGTATTTAGAAACAAAAATTAATTTGATACAAAGCATAGTTTTTAACCAAGTATATAGTTTTTCATTTTCATATCCATGATCTCAAGCAATGACAGAGAAAAAACTTTTTATATTCAACATGTAAAATACAAATTAGCCATAAAGTTTCCCATTGAAACTAAAAGTGATTTGATACAAAACATATAGGTTTTAACCTAAGAGTAAATGCCCCTATATTCAATCTCTATAATAGATCTAATTATAATTTTTTACATTTTCATATCCATGGTAGTTCTATAGGCAGAGTCTGTAAAGGGTCAGGTAGCTTCTGGATCTCATATTTTATGAAAGGTGACATATCTAGTGAATTCCCCTATAGTGAATCTCTGGAATAGATCTAAATATATTTTTTTCATTTTTCCCGTGCATTTGCAATAAATGTCAATTTAATATATATATTTTTATTGAATTTGTCTTTTTTTAGGGATAATAAAACAATTAAATATGGTTGAAAAATGGAAATTATGCATAGAAGTTTCTTGCTATCCCAATTCAGGGAATGTAGTGATTACATATGTGCTTTCCAATGTTATGAATAGCAAAGTCATCCAAAGGAAAATGAATATACCAAGAAGAGCAACAAACAACGAGGCATATTATATTGGATTGATAGAAGGCTTGGGAACAATGACGGAATATGGATCAAATGGAATTGTAGTTTTCACCAATTCTAAACTTGTGTGCAACCAGATGAATGGCATATATCAAGTTAAGAAGAAGAGGCTAAAAGAACTGCATTTCATACCAAACAATATTGTTACCCAATTTCATTTTTTTAGTATAAGGCATTGTACAAATGTGAATAAGATGCCTATTGATTTATTGTGTGGGGCAATGCAAATTCAGGATTCATCTATCAAAGATGAATTAATAGAAGAATTAGAATTATATGGGGCAATGCCAATGCCAATGCAAGATTCATATCTCAAAGATGAATTAGTTTTCAGACACTCTTCTTCAAAAATTCAAGATTCATCTCTCAATGATGAATTATTTTTGAGACGTTGTTTTTCAAAAATTCAAGATTCATCTCTTAAAGATGAATTAGTGTTGAGATGCTCTCCTTCAAAATTTATTGATTGAATTTTTAACATATCTTGGATATGTGTGTGTTGTGTACTTATAAATATGTCTTTTTTAATGACCATGTGCTTTTTTCAATTATATACCAAGTGTGCTCCCACCACACCATGTAAAGCACAACTTGGTGAACTTCAAATTTGCAACAAGTGGTGAAATTCACATTTTTATGAAATTAAAATGCGGGGACTTCAACAAATTTTTGTTTAAATGGAGTTTCACTTCTTTTTTTAATGACAATTTGTTTTTTTCAATTTTATACCAAGTGTCCTCCCACCATGTAAAACACAATTTGTTGAAATTATCATTTTTATAACTTTTTTTTTGCTTAAATTGAGTTTCACACATCAATTAGTGCTTTGAAAGTTGTGTTTTACATAATTTGTTTACACTAAATTAAACATTAATTTTCTAAACTTTATTTTGAATTTAATTTAAATTAGTTATTTAAAAAATTAATTGTAAATGTCCACTGTAGATATATATATCATGGAGGATGAACAACGAAGATCAACAGGATCCCATATCTCTATGAGAGGGGAGGATCATGGATTGGGATCGGGAGCTATTCATGGTAAATTTAAATATAATCTTAAATCTCCATACATGTGTGTACATATGGAAGTGATTTTTTATCAACTTTGTGAGTTAAATTAGTTGTTAATAAGTTTCATTTTTTATTTTTTAGGAGCTAATAAGAAGAGAAGGGTCTCTACTCTAGCGATGGATGCCCATGTTTCACCCAGTCGTGGCATGGTTTTAACACAATTTAATCAATGAATTATAAATTCGTATTTGTTTATGAAAATTCACTCTCTTCTCGAGAGGTTGGTGGTGGTTCAAATCCCCTTAGAGTACCATCAATAAGTGGTAGCAAGTTGCGTGAAGGTGGTGATATTTATTCTCCCGGAGGCCAATCAATGGTTGGTGGTGCTGGTTCTCAGCAGGGTCGTTCTGGTTCTCAACATTTTGAGGGTGGAGAAGATGCTAGCCAACCACGTCAAGGTTGCCATCAATTTCAATACTTTTTTCATTGAATTTGTACAAATTTGTTTACATGTGTTATTTCTAATATACAAAATGTTATATATATTGATGTAGAGGCTGAAAATGTTCCAAATATTGGTCAAAATAGACACAGGGCAGAATGCTACATTCAAGAAGAAGGTTGTCTACCCAGCACAACTTATCTGGCCAACATTTCTGATATACCATGGGAAATAAACATCGTGTAATGCACCTTATAAATGTGCCAACGACTTCATGCAAAATTGCAGAGAGATCTCGTGGCTTTGACTCTACCTGCTGAGAGCTGACAAAGCCTTGAAATAGTTACACATTCATTGGGTGAAATAGTAAATGTGTACAAAAATCTTGGGCCAATGACTGATACATTTGTAGAATTCATTAGAAAGACAAAGGAAATAGTATTGGGTCCAGATAAATGGGAGGATGTAAAACAAAGAGTTACAAAAGATATGGTGAAGTCAATGTTTAATTTCAAGGAAGGGCCAAAAGGAAAAATGTTGAAGGTGCAATATTTGAAGCACCTCGATATAGCTCACTATTTCTATGATAGGCACCTTGCGGTCTATGGAAGGCTTCCATGGAACGATGAGGTTCCTGTTTATTTTGCATAATTTTTTTATGCATAATTTTTTTTGAAAATGAAACCCAATTACAATGACCTTTCGTTAGAATTTTTGGGTCCGGGGAAAGGTTGATTGTGTGACCGTAAGGGCACTAAGCGAGATGTGGAGTTGCCTTGCCCTGAGCCGCCATTGGTGCGTCAACCTTTTTGGGTATAAAATCTACTGTCAAAGATGGATGCAACTTCTCAAATAATTCGATAAGCAAGGGATGTCATGATCGACATTGTTTACAGCAGATTGAGTGGAGTTGATGTTTGTCTAAATCGCCAAAGAGCACGTGAGAATGCACGTGCCAATTTTGTGTATTGTACAGATGAAGAGATTGACAACATGAATGTTGAAGACCTCTGAATATATGCAAAGAATTGTCGCAATGGTTGGCAAGACCTAATTATTGATGAGGAAGAGGGCACAAGAACGATATGTGTTAATGACCTTAGGGTTCAATTATTTTAACACATACATGTGTACGATTTGTAATAAATACATGTGTATGTACATGTATATATTTATTTTTATGTACATCAATCTAACAAAAATGTATCGTTATATGTTAAAAACCATTTGCAGTTGTCACGCATGATGAATGATGAAAATGTTAATATCGCGTTCGAGACCTTTGGTTCAAACAATGTAGATGGGTCTCCCAATCAAGATATGTTGACAAATGTTAGTGTTTTTTAAGTGATATTTTTAAAATAAATAATTTTGCACACATGTACATGTACACATATAATAATAAATTGTTTTAAGAGATTCTGATTCTATCTGATGTTTTTGGGATGGCGGTACCTTCTTCTTCCTTGGGAGATGTACCTTCTACTTCCTTATGAGATGTGCCACATCCACAACAAGTATGGACAATTTTTCACTTTTAAAATTTATTGTTAAGTTATATATATAGTCCACCTCAAAAATTTCCATTAAAAATTGAGATATATATATATCTATATCTTGAGTTATTTTAACTTTTTTGAATTTTAGGTTCTTGGAGAATTTATTTTCGAGCCTCTCTGAGGAGATGTCCCAAATTCACCTGCAGAAGTATTCAATTTTTCACTTCTATATATATATATATATATATATGTGTGTGTGTGTGTGCGTGTGTATTTTTAATTTAGTTATAATTTATAAATTGAAGTTTGTTTAAAAGTTTTATTATAAATTAAGATCTTGATCTTGAGTTATTTTATACTTTTAAAATTTTGAATTTTAGGTTTCTATTGAAGAATTCTTTAATCCATGGACTGTAGCGACGGAGATAGGAACATCCACACCATTTCAACCATTTGAACAATTTGTCTAACCTTTTTTTTAATATTATTAAAAATAAATTTATATATGTACATGTGAATTTTCATATTTAATTTTTTAATATATATATATATATATACATGTATATTGTACAGCTTACTGTTGGAGATGTTCCCATGGGGGAACCTGTAGCAGGCGAAGAAATGGAGAGGGAACCTCATGAGGTATTGCATGACTTTTTTTATATTTTCTTTTTTATATGAAGTTCTATATATGTTCTCATTTACTTTTAAAACATCAAATTTTAATGTTTGTATGTGCATTGTGTATAGGTTTCCGATGCTTGGCAAGATAGTGCATGGATTGAGACTTTGATAGGAAAGACACTACTTCCATATGTATTTGATGGACATGATTTGTAGATTTGATTTCAAGATTTAGATAAGCTTAAATTTTTTTTTTTTATATATTATCTAGATGCACTATCATATATATAAATTGATACTTGATACTTGTGAGATCTATAATTTTTGGACATATTTTATTACAGTGCTAATATAAATTTTTTTTGTTCCAAAAAGTTAAGTTTTGGATGGTTTTAGTACTTTTGGCATGTGAATGTGAAGTAATGTTGTTATATAATTTGTTTGGTTTTTAAAACTTTTAAGTTTTGGATAATTTAACTACTAGTAATGTTGTCATCTATAAATTATTGTTTTTCTTCTGAACTACATTTGGCATGTTATGTAATGATGTGTTATAATTTGTTTTGTTTTTAAAATTTAATTTTTGGATGCTTGAAGTAAATTTGGCATGTGAAGTAATGTTGTGATCTATAATGTTTTTTTAAATTAAAATTTAAGTTTTGGATGGTTTCAATCTACATTTGGCATGTGATATAATGTTAAATTTTTTTATTGGATAGTTGAACTATAATTTGCATGGCATGTGAAGTAATGTTACATGATATAATCAAAAAGTTTTTAAAACTCAAGTTTTGGATGGTTTCAATCTACATTTGGCATGTGATATTAAATGTTAAATGTTTAATTTTTTTATTGGATAGTCAAGAACTACAATTGGCATGGCATATGAAGCAATACGTGCATGTGAAGTAATGTTGTGATCTATAATTTTTTGTTAAATTAAAGTTTAAATTTTGGATGGTTTCAATCTACATTTGGCATGTGATATAATGTTAAATGTTTTTATTAGATAGTTGAACTATAATTGGCATGGCATGTGAAGTAATGTTGCACGATATATAATCAAAAAGTTTTTAAAACTTAAGTTTTGGATGGTTTCAATCTACATTTGGCACATGTGATATAATGTTAAATGTTTTTATTGGATAGTTGAACTACAATTGGATGGCATGTCAAGTAATGTTGTGATATAATCAAAAAGTTTTTAAAACTCAAGTTTTGGATGGTTGAAGTACATTAGGCATGTGAAGTAATGTTGTGATATAATCAAAAAGTTTTTAAAACTAAGTTTTGGATACCATTTAAATCTACATTTGGCATGTGATATAATGTTAAATGTTTAATGTTTTTATTGGATAGTTGAACTAAAATTGGCATGACATGTGAAGTAATTTGTTTTGATATAATCAAAAAGTTTTTAAAATTCAAGTTTTGGATGGTTGAAGTACATTTGGTAAGTTTTTTAAAAAAAATCACTCAAACAATAGTATGTAGTATGTAAATATCAAAAACAATCTTAAGATTACTTTTAAGTATGATCAAGTGTTCTTGAAACATTTTCCCACATGATGATACCTTCATTGACCTATGAACTAAAGTAGTTCATAGGCTATATGTTCTACCTCTTTCCCATATAAATCTCTTTAATTTTGATTGGAAATATAAGAAGTAGATATATGTTTGTTGAATTGGGGTCAATGTCATTAATGCACTCAACTAGGTAGCCTTGTTGATTTATAAATTGGTAAATTGATGGTCCATTCAGTTTTAATTTCATTCTAGAATATATATATTCAGTACGTGAAACATTTTTCATCAATGCACATGGGAAAACTACTTGAACAATTAATTGCATTATAGAACATATATATATATCCAATACGTGCACAACATTTTTCATCAATGCACATAGAACATATTCGACCATTGGACAGACAAATTTTGTACTAGATTTTCAATCAGGAATAGAGATGTGGGTCAAATCCCACCAAAAGTCGAAGAAGTGCTCCGAGTCTCTTGTCTGAAAGGAATCTTCATACAAAATTATACTGCGGATGATTTATTTACATTGTGGATACTTTTTACCAAAAAAGCCCACAAGAAAAACTGGGCGTGCATTGAGTTTGTGTATATATCTAGTACATGAAACATTTTTCAACAACGCACATAGAAAAACTACTTTCAGTTAATTGCATTCTAGAACATATATATTGAGTACACGAAACATTTTTCATCAATGCACATAGTAAAACTACTTGAATAGTTAATTGCATTCTAGAACATATATATATATATATATATATATATATATATGCAACATTTTTCATCAATGCATGTATAAAAAAGCTACTTGCAGTTGATATTAGAGTGTGCATGTACCAAAACAATTTGTACATGTGCAAACACTTGCACAGATAACATAACAAGGCAGCTCAATTTTTAATTGAGTACTGGAAGTTCTAGAACATATAATCCAAAGAGAATAAATTGTTGGGCAGTTCAATAAAAAAAAATCCAATGGAATGCCATCTTCAATAATCCATTCATGATCGAATTTTGACATTTTCCATGTCTTAATATTCGTTTTTTTCTTTGATTGAACCTCGATCAAATTTATGCATGCTGCACACACCAAGTGACTATATTGACAACTTATGAAATCAGGTTCATAGTATTCAAAGTAAACAAACTTCCCACTTTGATTAGTTTGTCTGAAAAAATAACCTTTCAGTATAATAGATCCTCTTTCATATGGAAATCCGTGATCATTATAGTCTTCTAATAATTTCATTTTTCGTTCAGTGCAACGCATCAAATAATACTTCACATTTTCATCATTGTCAGTAGGTGCAATTACAACAAAAACATCTCCTGCACAATAAAACAAACTTGACAAAATTATACATATTCAAATTTATTTCTAGATCTTTATCATTAGAAAGCAATTCAAATGTTACCTTCTCTAACAAGATCAGAAACTTGATCACCATCGGATGATATTGTAGTCTCCTCTGATTGCATTTCTTCAAACATTGCAACAGACATTTTTCCCTTTGTATTTAGCTCTGTATGTTTCCAATCTTTTACATACATTTTGTTTTCACAAACGTCATTGGATTTTGTGTTGTCTATGCAAACATGACAAAAACAATAATATTTTCTTTTATCCAATGCAAACACATTTCTGGATGACTTTGTTTTAATTGAATGCAATTTTCGAGTCCCTTTTATTGTTTCAACGTCATTTCCAATTGATCTATCTACGTCTTCGATCCCAATATGCCAAAAAAACATTTATATGGAAAATTTAAAGAAGAATGTAAATATGATATCAAAATACAATCAAAGATAATCATTGTGATAAATGTACATTGTTTAAAATTAGATATCCAATAAAAATTAAATTGAATGTACCTTTGCACTTCCCTTGATCGGTTAGTCTCATGGCTTAGAGCAACGATGCACCATTGAACAACTTCTTTCGCGTCCACAAGTCAGCTTGCAGAGGGGTTCATTTGATATCTTCGAAGTGCTCGTTTTATGCATGCCCCTGCACTGTCATGTTCTCCTTTTCCATGGCCAGTCTCAAAGAAATTCCAACAATGTTTAATGCAGGTTTTCTTATGAAGACAACACAACCAAAAGAATGATCATGTAGATTTGAATTGACCTGCACATCCGTCTGACCATATCCAATGTTCATTGAATGTTATTCCACGATTTTTCAATGAATCATAAATTCTTCCAAAACAATGTTGTACAAAACATGTATCATGTGTACGATCGTCACTGATATAAAAGTGATATTCTTTAATAATATGTCGATTTTCACTCGTGCTTTCTATATGATCGACATTTTGTTCAGCATGTCTATATAGAATATGGACGAGCATGGAGACTTGGTCAGAATGATAGTATTCACTCTGAATTTCTTTTTGTGGAACAAATGTGTAGTTTTCTGCAAAATCAATCACTGACAAAATGGTCCCTAGTGGAAAAACTTCACGAGATTTTTTGAATTGCAAGTCTTGCCATCGAGCTCTATGGGAATGCTTGGTGTATTTGTAAATTTTTGCCTCAAACTTTCTCAAAAAGTCTATCAGAAAAATTTCGTCTTCTAGTAATTCAATTCTTTTAACACTATTTGCACCTTGAATCAATGTATCGATATATTCATATCTCTTCCATTTCACTTTCATGTTGGAAAATGATTGATCATTTATATCAATACGATATTTGTTTTGAAATTTAGTCAAATTTCCACAATCATCACATTTTTTTACCACCAACACATTTCTTTTTGTAAAATAGTTCATCGCTTTCTCTTTCACATAGAATTTGAGATATGAAATCACGGATAGTGGAAGGAGGAGGTGAATCCTTCCATAATTTTCTACCAAAATCAAGGAATGTGTCATAATATAACTCAAATTCCACATGATAACAACAACAACAAGTGTCGCGTACAGTGATAGGTTTTACATACCATGGTTTTTGTTGAAAAAAAGCACTGATTGAAACATGAATTTCATGATTCTCTTCTTTGAACTTGTTGAACAACTCTATCTGAGTGGTTTCCAAGAAATGTTTTTCATGTTCTTCGTACTGATTTCGTGCTATTCTTCTTCACATCACATGCCTTGCAGTTGGCGAAACACGCGAATTGTTCTTCCAATATTCATATATTATTTTTTTAACATTTTCTCCAAGTCTATCTTTATATGGTTGCCTACAAATAGCTCTCCAACAAGCAAGTTCATCATTTACATCTATTTGCAACCGAAATTTTCGATGTTTGTGCAAAGTTTTTGGTGAAGTTCCTAATGCTCGTGCCATAGATTTTACCAAGTGATTCTCTTTAGTACTTGATGAAACCATTGCCATATGTATTGCTCTACGTACAACTAAAACATTTTTCTATCTAGATCTTTTAATTGAATTTATAGCACTATTTATATTTTGTATCACATTTTCCTTCATTTTTTTATCTTTAGTTGATTTTTGAATACCCAATAAAGTCGTAGCTTCTTTTAATTTCCTTAATGATAGGAGACCTTTCAACATTTGGGCTTGAACTGTCACATTTTCCTTTATGAAATACTTCTAAAAAATGCGGTTAACACGATATCGTATATAATGGTCAGCTTTTTTATCTCCATATGTGTGAGTGTCAACATTTTCTAACATCTCGTCATCGACATTGATTTCATCTGTACATATTCGAATGAATAGTACATAATAAGTTTACATATTCAATAAATAACTAAATTAATAAATATATGTATAATTTCAATAATACGTGCATGTGTTCAACATATATATATATATATATATATATATATATATATATATGTACATACCTTGTGATTCAATTTCTTCACTTGAATTTCTTTCAACATTTTCACCATCTTCAATCATTGGTTCAATATCTCTTTCACTTTCTCTTTCAAAATTTTGTATCTCATCATCAATTTTTTGAGGAATATCTCTCTCTTTTTACATTGCAAAATATTTTTCAAATTAGTTCATCAAATAAAAATTAAGCTTCACATTTTACACTAGGAAAATTTTAAATATATCAAAATCATAATATTTATATTTACATACCTATTTCAACTTCTAGTTGAGGTTGATTTTCCCCTTCAATATTTGAGAGTGCTTCTATCTTTCTTTTGCGAGATTGTCTCGTCTCTTCTCTACGTTCCTCAGGGTCTCTTTTTCGATCATATTTTCTCGTACAATTTCTTTGATTTCCCATGATAATAGAGTATGAAGTTCAAAAATTTCCTTCAAAAATTTAGACAAAAACTCAATTAAAAAAAACATTACAAAAGATTTAATTTTAAAAAAAAAACTCATTTTAATTTTTTGCAAAAAATACATACTACAATCCAAAACACTTACTTTAAAAAATTCAAGAAAAAAATGTCTTATAAAAATGAAACAAAGTTCAAAATATTTCCTTCCAAGTCTTACAAAAAAATTTCATTTAAAAAGTTATACAAAAACTCATTTTAAAAAATCATTATAAAAGATTTACTTCAACCCAAAACCAAAAAAAATTCCTTTCGAAATTAAGCTCAAATTCATACTTTAAAAAAAAAATGAAGCCCAAAAAAATGTATCACATACCTTCAATAAATGTCTTTTGAATGTACCTCCAAGAAAATTCTTTAAACCCAAAAAAATTCCTTGCAAAATCAGATCAAATGTACGAAAATAATGTGTCTCAAAGAAAAGTCCTTTGAATGTACCTCCAACAAAATTCCTTAAACCCAAAACAATTCTTTGCAAAATCAGATCAAGAATTTTGTAAAATTAGACAAAATGTGCGAAAATATGCGAAAATAATGAATGGTTTCGCGGCAATTTATATTGCCGCGAAATGTTTTTTTGGAGGGGCTCGGCAGTACTTTCCGGCCGACGGAAAGATAAGTCAAAGTTTGGCCAAACTTCTAATAAATAGTTCGGCCGAACTACTTTGTTGTTTGATTTAACGTGCCATCGACGCAAAAAACAGTTCGGCCGAACTTTGTTTAAGAGTTCGGCTGAACTAACGCGTCACCAGTTACGCAGAGCCAAGCCCTTTCTGCAACCTTGGATTGATTAAACTCCATGAAACATTCTAAATTAACTGTCAGAACCAAGACAAGAATTTTCAGAATTGAATCTACTTTAAGGGAATATAACTTTCATGGAATTTCATAAATATTTACTAATTTTAAT
The DNA here is from genome assembly GCA_034641835.2 of Pinus albicaulis. Classification (NCBI taxonomy): domain Eukaryota; kingdom Viridiplantae; phylum Streptophyta; class Pinopsida; order Pinales; family Pinaceae; genus Pinus; species Pinus albicaulis. The sequence goes on along the minus strand of CM076578.1, from coordinate 852,268,504 downwards.
TAATTTTTTAATAAAATGAATGCAAACAATTTCTGAAGGTCATTGTGATTCAGTGAAATCAAAATTTTGTATCTTCCAAAATACATTCTAAAAAAAATAGAAAAAAATTATTATCCCATGAGAAAGCAGATTATCCACAGTATCATAGAACAATGGTCGATGTTGAATTGTGAGATCCATCTTTAGGATGAGATATGAATGAATGAATAATGATACAATAGATTTTTAAAACTTATTTTTAACATTATCCGTGGGGAGATTAAGAGCACTCATGCAACATTAGATAAGCTGGGATGCACAAACCTTTATCTTCATTTGAAGCTCGCCAATATAATTAGTACGGATCTATGGAAAACCATTGATGTAAAGGCGGCTATCAGAGCTCAGATGGAGGGTCAGGTAGCACGTGATAGACAGTCCAGGAAACTGGTCAAATTCAAGAAATTGGCCCTCGTTGAGAAGCATGTGTCAGATTCTAATGGGTCATTGGATAGATGCCGGGAGCATGAAGAATCCTTTTGCATACCCGTGCACTCAAGCAGATCTAATATTTCTGTCACTGGTTCTTCTGCTAATGGTGACTACAAGGTAAATCAGATTATCGTTTTGGACAGTAGTAACCAGAACATTGAAAAACCGAATAGGGACGATCCCAACAGTTTTAACCAAGGAGAATTTTTTATTAGAGTCGATTCTGATTCTGCATCGAAGGACAGGTGTGCCTACAAACACACTGAACTTCTTAGAATCAGAAATAGGAGTCTAGATATGGCTCCTCCAGTCGTGCCAGTGGGCCTGCGTAATCCCGGCAGTAATGGTTTCCCGGTCTACGTAGACCCTAATCACGTAGCTCTGATCAAGACAGAATACGATGGCCTGCCTTTCTTTAATTCGACTTACAATGAACAGAATAGCTCACTTGTCGATTCCGCAAATAGGTATGATAGCAGTAGAGTTTCCATGTCAGAGTATTCCTTCGTGGATAGGTGGGACTCGGTTTATCTTAACCAGATTTCAGCAGTGGGGAATGCATCCCTTAATTTCGGAAACAAAGTCTTTAACGTGGGCATTACGAGTTTTTCAAATAATAATGACATAGGGCCTTACCATGCGGTCAACAACCATGAAGGCATCCATGAAGGTTGTGTTGACTCCTGCATTAACTCACATTTAGAAGGAGTAATGGAACATAGCCCACGTGGCCCATGTGGCTCTTCGGAATCCATTTCGAAATTAGGTAACAATGAATACGGGAGCATGGTGAAGATAGATATTAATGGAAGGATCTTTACTAATGAAGATAATAATAAGGTACCCTTATGTAAAAGTAGCATAAACCTGGATGAGACTAATACTAAGATTATGAAGAACCTTTTATATGATGAAGATAGTAATATTATTAGGAAGCCCGCATATGATATCAATAGGAAGCACTTGGATAATGATAACAAAAAGGTTGTTAACCTTTCTTTAGTGGAATTAATTCTTGAGACTCGCAGGATTCTGGGCAAAGGTTTGGGGTTTGCTGTTGCTCCCAAGGGTATTTCGAAGGAGAGTGTCTTGTGCAACATCGAGGAAGGCATTTGAGGTTTACCTCTGGATGACAAAGAAGCTCTTAGACAGAAATGCTCCATGATTTTAAGAAAATCTAAACCCCCTAGAAGTAACCTTATAAAGGAGGAGATAGGCGCCCTTAGAGCCCTTCGCAATAATGACGAGATTGTAGTCCTTAAGGAAGACAAGGGAGGGGATGTTGTGGTTTTAGATAAGGTGGATTATATTAATAAAATGAAGGAGCATCTTGATTGCGGTAGCTATAAGAATTTGAGGAATAGCCTTACAAAGATCCTTAGAGAGGTTAAAGAAGAGGTTATCTCTAACTCTCATCTCGATGACAAGTTGAAGAAGAAATTGACCCCTCCACAGGGTGAATTCTAAGAATTTATGGGCTTCCCAAAAGATTCATAAATATGAGTTCCCCCTTAGACCTATTGTCAACTGTTACACAGTAATTTGTCACCATCCCTGCAATCCCCATCTCGCACATTGGAGGGCTCATTTTGTGACCTGTGAGCAGTGACATAACTTGAAAATACTTTCATGGCATTCCCCTGAACATGTACTTTCATCCCCCTAAAGACATCTCCTGCTGAAAAACCCTAAAAACACCCCTTTTTGCATTGGTGCGGGCAGCCAGTTCAGTACCCGCGCCAATGGGGAAAATCCTTCAAAGAGGTCGCGCCAATTGGCGCTTTGTCCCAGAGTCGCACTCGCGCCAGCCAATTTAAGGAGTGTTTTTTAAAAATAAATGGCGGAAGTTTCATCCTAACCAATTCATGAACTGGTATCTATCTTGAGTTGGGAGGTTTGGCTCCGGTTTTCCATGTAGAGGAAGTGGTTTGCCACCTCTCATGGAAGCTTCCTTGAGGATAGGGCCAATCACATGATTATAGGGATCCCAACTCCCCTTCCTCCATCTATAAAAGCTTGCCCATCTCCATTGCAAGCTAGTCTTCAAGTTCCCAAATTCCCAAGAGCCTTATGCTGCAAGAGCCTTGATTATTCCCCTAAGGCCAAATTCAAGCAAGGAGACTATTGTCAAGATTCGAAGAGAGAGGTTTGTCCCATCCTTGACAGGCTTTTCGAGACGTGTTCTGCTGGCGACCCTCCGAAGGAGAATTCAGCGTCAGAACTATGGTTGTATTCTTCCTTTGATTGATTAATAATAAACGACTATTGGTTATGGTTCCACTCTTGTTGTTGTTTATAATGATGAGTTATGTCCTTTAAAGCTAACATATCTGATATGAACATCTCTCTTGGAAATTTTACGCTTGCGTTCATTTTCTCACGTGTGCGGGTATCCTATCACGGAGATTGTGAGGTGCGTGAGTACGCGAGCAAGGAACGGGGAGTGCCCTCTTCTACGAGCGACATCGTTGGATTCCGGAGTAAGCCTTCATCGCTAGTCGGTTTATTTGCAATTAGGAACACCTGCTATAGCATGTGACGATTGTTGCTAGACCCGATGCAGGCTAGTAGGGATGGCCTACGTCACAGGAGGGATTTACCTCAATAACATCAATACCATTGGATCCCCCACGTATGAACTAGCAAAATATGTCGCGAAAATTCTCAAACCTCTTGTGGGGAACACTAATTCCTTTATTAAAGACTCTAGTGACTTCATCAAACTTATCGAAAAAGAGAGGGTAGAGGAGAATGACATCCTGGTAAGCTTTGATGTGGTCTCATTGTGATGAAGAAGTGAAGGTTATTAATGAAGTCACGGATCCTAATATAGCCAAACTTGCTTAGATTTGTTTACGATCCACCTTATTCAGCTTCCCAGGGGAATTCTATGAGCAGGTTTCCGGTGTCGCAATAGGTTTGCCACTCTCACCGATTGTGGCCAAATTATTTCTGGAAAACTTCAAAAAGAAAGCCCTTGCATCTTTTCCTTTAAGTCCAGGTTGGTGGAAAATATTTGTAGATGACACTAATATAAAGTGGTCGCATGGTAGGGATAAACTTGAGAAATTATTCAATCACCTTAACTCAATTTTCTCAGAAATTAATTTTACCAAGGAGATGGAAGAAAACAGGAGCATTCCTTTTCTGGATGTCCTGGTTACCAGAAAAGAGGATGGAACATTAGGGCATCAGGTGTTTAGGAAGAAAAACCATACAGACAACTACCTTCACGCTGAGTCTTACCATCATCCTGCCCAGAAATTTGGTGTCCTTAATGCTCTTGCTGTTAGAGCCCTTAGAATATCAGATAAGGAACACCTGGAAGAAGAAATCTCTCATATGACATCTGTTTTCTTGGGTATAGGGTATAAGGAAATGGAAATAAGGAAGGCCATAAATAGAGCAAGAAGCACTATCATATCCAAGAGACGTTGGGATCCTCAAGAGAGTGGTGGAAGGGTTTTTCTGCCATACATTAAGGGGGTGACAAATAATATTTCCAGGGTGCTAGGAAGGAGTAACATTTTTGCTCAATTCTCAGCAACATGAACCATTAGACAAAATATGCACTCTGTTAAAGATAGCATTAGTGAGGGGCAACTTAAAGGTGTTTACAAGATCGACTGCTCATGTGGAAAGAGTTACATTGGTGAAACAGGGCGCTCTCTTCAAAAGCGTCTGAAAGAGCATGGTGTTGATACTAAGCATGAGCGATCACGAACCTCCACCCTTGCTGATCACTCCTTGAAAACAAAGCATCACTTACGTCTTGAGGATGCTAAAATCATTGCGAGGGAGGAACACTATCAAAGACGTAAGATTAGAGAAGTGCTAGAAATTATAAAACACTCGGATAACATCAACAGGGACGGAGGATACGAGATTAGTGACAGTTGGCGACCCCTTATTAGACAAATTTGCGTCGTAAGTTCGTCCGCATCTCAGGTATAAGTTGGTAGGTTTGCTTCTCTTCATTTTTAGTATGCTGGTTTAGGGTCAGGTCAAGATAGAACTCTTATTCCACTCACTCATAATATTTATTTTATTAAGTAATTTTTATTTTTTAAATAAAAATTAATTAATTAATATTCATTATCAGTGATTCGAAGCTAAATTTAATTTAGAATTCAAATCAAACTTATTTATATAATATAAAGTCTAAAATAAAAAAATTTAGCTAGAGGTTTAATTAATAAGTAATATTATAATTAAAATTGATTAGGGTTTAATTAATTATTAAGTTAAACTTCATAGTTAATAGTTATAATTTAGGGTTAGATCCTTTAGATTAATTTATAGAAATTAGTTTCTCTAATTTAGGAAAATCAATGTAGAAAATTTTTAAAACTATTTGAGTTATTCTAGGTTTCAATTTTAATTTAAAAATTAGTTTATAAATATATTAGAATTTAAATAGGGTTATTATTTTAATAATAGTTTAGAATTATAGGTATAGGCTTAATTAATAAGTAATTTTGTAATTAAAAAGTTTTATTAGGGTTTTTATTAATTATTAATTTATTTAACTTTATTAAACTTAGTTAATAGGTATAATTTAGGGTTAGATCTTCTAGATTAATTATAAAGTTTAGTTCTCCAATTTAGGTAAATCAATGTAGTCCAAAAATCTTAAACTATTTTAGTTACTCTAGGTTTCGTTTTTAATTTATAAATTAGTTTATAAATTTATTAGAATTTAAATAGGGTTATTATTTTAATATAGTTTTATAAAATTTTAAATTATTTATTAGAATAAAATTTTAATAATTTAATAATTTAGTTAAAAAATTTAGACATTAAGTAGAAAATTAATATAATTAATCAGAATTTTAAATAATTACTAGGTGGGAATTATAAAAATTAATAGTTAAAACAAATAATTATATTTATAAAAATTAAAAGGTAGGGTTATTATTATTAATAAATTTAAAAAAAAAGTAAATTTAGTATTAAAATTTTTTAATAAATTTTATATAATATTTTTTTTTAAATAAATAAAATTAATTAATAAAATAAAGATTTTTAAACTTAAGTTGTTGTCGGCTCCTCTCATCATCATTAGCCCTCACTATTTATACCTTGTTCCCCTTGCTACCTTCTTTCATTATTCATTCATTCATTTCTCGTCCTGAAGATGGATCCCCGTTGGGATTCAAAACGTCGACCATTGTTCTATGATACTGTGGATAAATCGGTTTTACGATGACAATAACTATAATAGGAGTTTGAAAACTTGAGAATTGAAAAAATTATCATACAATACATTGGTTTGTTGTCTTTAATGGGTAGCTTTCAGATTTTTAGTTTATAACTTATATGTTAAGAGATTTCTTGCGTTACGAAACATATTCAAAATATGCAGTTTTTCATATTGGACAAGTTCAAAAAATTCTAGTAATTATGATATGCATCCATTGGTTTTGTAAATATGATGAAACCGAAGTAGACTCTGTCTAGATTGTTGTAACACATTTTGTTTCTCAAAAACACAAATTTTCAAAGAATACAACATTGCGTATTAACATGACTTCTTATGAATCCGTTGATTGTTAAAAAACACACACTCAAAGAAACGCTAAGTTGACATAACAAATGTGTATAAAAAAATTCAAAAAATAAGTAATAGAAAAGTAACAAAATTTACGACAACTTTTAATTTTTATCGCAGAATAAAATTCTAAATTCTAAGTAGAATTGTTTTTAGCTTGCGGTGAAAGAGCAAAAAATGAAAGTTTTCTCAAAAAGGGCAAAAGTGTAACTTAAATTCATTTCACCCAGTATCTCTACCTGCAACTTGAAGAGATTATTCACATTGACACCTATCTACTTCTTACATTTAAAAACTAAGTGTTTGAGGTAATACTTACCTCTACTAAAGATGATAGCATAACCCTTGTCCTTAAGGGTAGCTACCAAAACAAGATTATGCCTCAATCCTGGAACATAAATAAAATCTCTAAGATGAAGAGGATTACATGACTTCCTCTAAAAATAATAGTGCCAAATACTCTAACTACATATTGATCATCACCTCCTAGCTCTATCTGAAATTGCATGTCCTTCTCCTTAAGGTGGTTGAAATTCTTCTTGTTCCCATTCATGTGGAAGGATGCTCTAGAATCAATATACCATATATTTTTATCTATTGAGCCTGTCGTGCAAGCAATCAATGATAAATATTTCTTGAACTGTGAATAAAATACATCTACCTTTGTTGATGTAGCTACATGATCCTTAGTGGACTCCTTCTTCCACTTAGGACACTCAGTGGCATAGTTTCTAAATTACTACAATGGAAACACTTCTTATTTTCCTTCTGGCTATACTCGACTACTCATTGGCCCTATTTTCCCTTGGGCTTGAATTTTTTTATCAGGGAAAAGTTTTCATTGTCCTTTGTCTTCATCGATCTATCATCTTTGGTTTCTCTCTAGATCTCCTCCTGCACGTAGTCATTCCATAACCTTTCCCATCTGGGAAAATTTTCTGTACCACTGATAACATCCTGGAACCCATACCTAGACTTATGAGGTCCTAGTAACGAAAAAATAACGAGGTCATGCTCTGGTAAAATCACGCCTACACCATGTATCTCATCTTGTACCTAAGTGAAATTTGAAAAATACATGATGATGGGTTCATCCTTGATCATCTAGATACTCTTCAACTTCTCCTTAAGAGAAAGTTTCCTAGTATCACTGGTACTCTTATATAGTTCTAAAATAGTTTTAAACATCTCAAAAATTGTCTTCTTCTCATGGATATGAGGAAATATATGATCTTTGACCCCTTATAGAATAATCCTCCTTTCCTTGATATCATCCATAGTATGTTGGGTCAACTGTTGGGGATCCTGTGGTGGTGGTATAGCTTACTTCACAAATTCTCTCACCCTATTATCCTCCAAAACTATCACAATCTTCCCTTTCCATCGAACGGAGTTCGATGCTTCCTTTAAACAGTCATCCAATATCAATTCTTAGTACGCCATTCTTATTCCCCATAAAGCTCTCTAACACCTTCCCACTAACAACGTTGTTTTTGGCCTTTATTCTGTTCCTTGCTCCGATACCATGTAGAATTTCCTTGAAAATTTGCAATTTCTTAATGAATAATTTTGAAAACTAGTTTCTATTCATAAAGGCACAAGATTTCCCTACTTATTTACAACGAAATACAAAAGAAAAAAAACACAGCCATGCCATAGAAATACATAATATTTTTCTAGGGAACCCAACTGGGAAAATCCTATTCTTGTTGTATATTTTATTGATAGATTTTTGAGTAATTAGATCAAATACAAGACAATTTTTTTAATTGAAAAAGCATGGTTCTCATAGCCACACTAGCTAGAAACACTCTTCATGCAACCTTTACCTATGTTTATACTTTCTTGAAACCTATTTCTTCCTCTATGGTAGCGCTAGAATAAGATCCTATGATTTAGGAAAAACCTCCTAAATCCTAGCACACATATGGTTGTAATATGTCTCTCTATGCTCTTTGTATGGGTGCTCCAAAAGTATGCTCTCACTGCAAGGCTCTCAAACACACAACCCCATTCCCTCTCTTGTCTTGTCTCACCAACTTGTGCTCAGAAAACAATGAATAATTTTGTGCCTTCATCCTCCTTATAATCTTTTCGACCCATCTAAATTTGGCATGTTTATTTTTGGAACTTTAACATGTTATTGACTAGTTTAATTAGTCTAATTGACTCATGAAACTTGTCCTAGCCACAAATTAACCTTTGATATTGGTCACTTGTATTTTTCCAAAGCTAACTCACACTATGAGACAAATAGTTGAGCCTCCAACTATTTGGAGGAGTTAAACTACTTCATGATCTCACCTTAACTTTCAGGAACTCATCCTAAACTATAGGAACATGTCTTAACTTATAGGAAATTTTCCTAGCTTATAGGAACTTGTGCATTCTAAGGATAGGATTGCTTGTGGTCTCTTTGACTAAGCATAAGTCAAAGAAGACCTTCACTCACTACATGTCAGCAGGAAATTTTTAAGAATAGTTCAACATGATTTCTAAAATATTTAAAATTACATGTACAATGATTGTAGATAATTACACCAAATCAATGGTTAATTTTATAGTAGGAATCAAGTTAAATTTGATGGGTATTTACAAGTATTATCCTTTTTTAATCGTCAAATAATCACCTTTTTAAAATACACACGTAAATTTTTCATACCATCAAATTGATGGGTGACATAAAAATTTACAGGTATCCATATTATTTATATTAGAGTCTGAACACTATTGGGGTGTTCTATTCTTATCTTGGAGCCCCAACTGGCAAGATCACTATCCTCTTCTATTTTGTGTGATTTTATTTGGAATTCCTAATAAAATTAGATAAAATAAAAAAATGTAGTGATCCCTCTAGTTGGGACTCTAAGATAAGCATATAATTCCCCAATGGTGCTCAAAATTCAAGGTAAGCATATAATCACCCATAGTGGGTCATTAGACTTATTAGAAAAATCTCATCTTAGTCTTCACTCACACCATGCAATCCTATATTGTACACACTTAAGCCTAAATCTTGAAGGTTGAGACTCACATGACGTGTCCACATCCATGGGCCATAAGTATTCTATATAAAACATTAACTGAATTTTATTGCTTGTTTGGGTGAAATAGTTGTTTTCCATTTGATTTTGATAGTATTATGCAGTTTCTCTAGTGTTGATCCATTGGTGATAGATATTAGCTTTATAAAATAGTTATATTTATTATTTTAATTAGAAATAAAAACTATTTTTGATTGGATATGGAGATATCAAATGTGTGTTTACAAAGGCTATGATGAATTTCATACATTCATACTTTAATCTAAACATAAGTGGGTTTGGGCCTTTTAATTTTTATCCTATTTGCGGGAGAGCTCTATTATTGTCACTTATTAGAAGATTATGAGTTTCTTCAAAATGCATGTCATGTATATTATTATTGTTGACATGTTAGAATTTTCTCAAATTCCTATTTAAAAGTGGTTTCAAATAATTTTTTATAAGGTCCTCCTTCAATCTAACTCATTGCATGAAATTTGAAATTTATTGTTCCTTTCAGCTTTTTTGTGGTAGGGATGGGTTTCAAGGAATTGATCATAGTTGAGGGAGGAAAATAAGGGCCTTGCACTATACATGGATCTCAAGGGCTCATTAACCATCAATATGATCTAAAACTACAACATAAGCCTTTTAGAGGGTATCTTTGGCCTCCAAGTGTAATATGGGTACCACTATGAGGTCTTATGTGTCAGGGATGGTTCTTGAGGCATTGACCATGGTTAAGGGAGGTTAATAATGAAATTTCAACATAGATGAAATCTTTTGAGATGAATGGCCATAAAAAATGCTATCATCAACATAGTTATATATAAGTGACACTTGTCTTCCAAATGACAAATGGGTGTAATTAGGAAATTAATTATTTGGGCACAAATCCTAGGAGTTAAACACTAAATGAACATTCTTGTGCTAATAGACAATGGTCAAGGCCTTAACCTATGACATATGTCCTCTAAAAGGGATATTTTCTATATAAGTGAGATATATGTGCCATTGGGAGTTTTTTTGTAATAGGGATATTCCTTAGGACATGAACCATGTTTAGGTTGGGAAGATAAAGTTAATATATAAAATTATTAAAGGAAATACAAGTTATATATCTAATCTTAAAAACAAAATCATGAGACTCATTTTCTGTAGGCTCTCATCTTACCTTGATCAATAATATACAAGTTAGAAATTTTCATTGGGTTTAATAGAGCTCTTTATTTGAAGAAAAATCATTACCATCATTTTATTTGAAATTAATAAAAATTTTACACATGAAATTAATAAAATATTTACCATGATCTTGACCAAGCTTATACAAGATTGATGAATTTTTGAGAGATATACATTCAACTATTTACTATGTATTATGTTCACGTTAAGCATCTAAAGAAATGATGGGGATGCCATGGAATATAGAGGGTTCACCTCATTTCCATAGGTTCATTACATGTTTATTGTTTTCTCCTCATTATTTTCATTCAGCCAAACATTTGCATTTAATTGTATGCATTTCCAATCCAATAGAATTTACCACCACAACTCATGACGAATTTTTTTCATGATGGGTAGATTCATGTATTGTCAAGCTTCAAACAATGCTCATAATAAATTCAAGTGGAGATTCAAAAAGAAAAAATGTTCAATATTCACAAGGGATATTTCATTCGTCTGAAACTTAAAATGATATATGTGTGTGTGTGTGTTAATTGTGAAAGGGTACTCTTTATATCCTATAGATAAGTAATCAATGATGAAGTTTTAATGTTTCTCATTATTCACATTCATTCTCATATGATATGGAAGGTTTGAGAATTCATGAGTTGAGAATTGAAATATCTATGTATTATTAAATAAATTATTATTTTTAAAAGAAAATTATGAAATTTATTATTGGTTTTTGTGATGAGGCGTTCTACAATCTAGTATGGGGGAAGATGATATTGTCCAGTAAAATTACATTTAAAAATATTAAATTAATATTTACATTATCGAATTAAAAAATAATAATAACAAAAATGGCCACAAATAAAATACTTCAATTTGCACCTTAATTTTACATCACTTTTATATAATGAGATAAAATAATTGATAGTAAAAAGTTTCTAATTTATTCTATAATCGCTATTTACTTTTAAGTATGAGGGATATGTGTTACCTTCTCTATGCAATATGGAGTTGACATATAAGTATGAGGGATATGTGTTACCTTCTCTACTGAATATGGAGTTGACATATGACATCTAAAATAATATTGATATCACAACCAACATGAAGTATTAATATGTTTTTACATGTCTCATGTTTATTGCATCGAGAGGTGCTCT